>QXTE01000046.1:8170414-8407914 GCA_003942145.1 Platysternon megacephalum
GGGGGGGGGGGGGGGGGGGGGGGGGGGGGGGGGGGGGGGGCTGACTCGTGATTTTTGAACTTTGGGGGTTGGCAAAACTGGATATAGGGTCCAAGTATTGCATAGGGAAAGCTCATGACACACCGGTGAAAACTCAGAATGTTGCAGGAAGCGGTACTGGTAAGGCAGTGGACAGCATTCTTCCCTTAGAATCATTAAACAATTCACCAGCATGGTGCTAGGGGCCGCTGCGCTGCCTGAGGTGCTGTTAGATGAGACCTAAAAGTGAGATCCTGACCACTTGTGGTCACTTTACATCCTTGGAGTCTTTTAATAAAATTAGAGGATATTCTCCTATGATGGCCTTGCTAAATAAAAATAGGATAATTACATTCTATCAAAAGCCCCTCTTCTGGTGTCCATTGGCTAAGGGATCCTTTATTCTCTATTCTCAACTGTTGGATAGTGTTGCTATGTGCTATTTAAAGGTACCCTTCTTCCACTCCAGTGAATGGCAGCTGTATTTCAGTGGAGGATGAAGTGAGTCCTGTATATATAATTTGCAATCAGTTTGCAAAGGTTTCTGAATGCCTTGGGATTTATAGCAAGAAAGGCTCTGTATAAATGTCAGTGAGTATCATTAGGTGTGTGTGTGTCTATAATGCTGATGGAACACAAGCACCATGAATTACCCAAATTGCTACCATGGGAACTACATACTTTTTTAAGGATCTGATCCGGCAAGCCTCATTCATGCTGAGTAGCGCTTACTCATGTGAATTTTCCCACTGTGTTAAATGACACTGCTTGCTCAGGAAATGCTACTCAATCTGAGTAAAAGTTGCAGAATCGGAGCCCTTAGGCATTAGCAGAACAGACTCAAAAAGGTGGGTAAAACCCACATAACTTATTGGCGCAGAAATTGTTTCTGCCCTGGGGTTGCTGTCACTATCTTTCCATGCTGGAAAAATTGTGTGTGTGGGTGCAGTATACCCGTTTTTACAAGTTTTATTTTGCTAACATCTGATGAGTTCTGGTCTCCTCAGCGGTGAATCTGAGATACTTTTGTTCTTGTGTGCTGCAGGGGAAAAGGATTTAAAGACCCAACATAAAAAAAGAGACTGCCTTTCTGTGGTTTGGGAACAGCAGCTTGATGTGAAATAATCTTGAAGATGAGGTCCAATGTTTTCTTTTAAAGTAGGTTGACAATGCAACAAGTTGCTGTTGTGGAAGGAAACAAGAAAAGCAGGTACTTTTGCCCCCCACAGTGTGCTAAATGTTAGGGGTCAGGACGTCCTGGCTCTTACTTGCCTATGCGGGGGAGTAAGGCCTCCCTTACTGCCCTGCTTAGTTATGACTTGGGCAGTAGAGAGGAAAGCAGCTGATGCTCACCTATCTCTTTTCACTGAGAGCAAGTGGGTGGGGAGGGGCCTGAGAGGAGCAGGGAGTGGGAGGAGTCTTGACTTTAACCCTCTCCCTTTTCTGGCCGTCGCAGTTGACTGGGTGCACAGCGGGGCGTATGCTGCTCCATGACGTGGTGTGAAGCAACTTACTGCTTCCCCAGAACAAAGGGTGAGCAGGATTAGAATTCCTGCTCTGCTCCTGGGACATTGCAGTTACAGACTGCCCTTTACTTGGGGCAAATGGAAGAGAACACTCTTCTGTAAAACATTTGAGTTAAAAAATATAACAGAAAAAGTGGCAGGGCCAGACTATCACCCAGGACTCTAGGCTCTGGCTTTTTGTGCTTGCACGTCATAGACACTAATGAATTTGCAAGTGGGGATCACGAATGCAACAAGAGGAAGGTGTGTTTTCTATTGACTTCCTTTGCTCCATGTGAAGCACAGGGAAATCCTAAGGGTTATTCATTAGGTGATAGCTCTGCAATGCAAACCCAGCCCTGCTCCCTAATGAGTTGAATTATTATTGTTTAGAGGCTCAAAAGCACCAGTTAAGCTCTGCCAGGAAGGAGGGCCTTGTGGTTAAGGGATTGGCCTGGAAATGAGGGGATATGGGTTTGATTCCTAGATATACCATAGGGCTCCTGACGTTGGGCAACTCACTTAATGCCCAAATAAATTTGTTAGTCTCTAAGGTGCCACAAGTACTCCTCATTGTTTTCTCTTAATCTGTCTATGTCTCAGATGTAAAATGGAGATGATCATGAGTCCTTTCTCCCACCTTTTGTCTATTTTGATTGCAAGCGATTGGGTCAGAGATTGCCTGTTACTATATATAGGTACAGAACCTAGCATAAGAGGATCCTAATCTTGGCTGGAGTCTCTAGGAGCTACTGTAATACAAATGACAACAATAACCTGGGTTCCATTGTTCTATGCGTTGTCTGAACTCACGAGAAGATGCTTGCTCTGAAGAATTTACAATCTACTAACACATGCAGCCTTTGAAAATGGGGACAGTGGAACACAACAAACCAGCGCCGGCTCCAGGGTTTTTGCCGCCCCAGGCAGCCAAAAAAAAAAAAAAAAAAAAAGCCGCGATCGCGATCTGCAGCGGCAATTCGGCAGGAGGTCCTTCGCTCCGAGCGGGAGTGAGGGACCCTCCGCCGAATTGCCGCTGAATACCTGGACATGCCGCCCCTCTCCCGAGTGGCCGTCCCAAGCACCTGCTTGTTAAGCTGGTGCCTGGAGCCGGCCCTGCAACAAACTATGTAACATTTTAATAAATTATACACATTTTGTACATTTTTAAACAATGAATCGAACACTTCAGCTTTGCCTGGTGTGGCCCTTCAACCTTTCCTTTCTTGTAGGCATAACAGAAGAGGTGGGACGTGGAGGCGAAGTGGGCAGTTGCCATTTTGGATCAGTTTGGCCCTTGGGGACGTGGGAGAATGTGCCAAAACTGGTGTGGGCTTGGCTGGTGCCTTGTCAAAACTGTCAGTGTTAGTGGAGTTGGCGAGCAAGAGAGATGTGAAAAGAAACAAGCAGAGATAAGTAGGGAGAGACAGAGCTGTGAAGGCTTTGGAAAGTGAGGATGAGAAGGTGGAATTTAGAATTCCCATCACAAAACTAGACTGTTTGCAAATGCAGGGCCAGACTTGGATCCTCCTACTCATGGCTGGTTTCCATGGGATCACTCGAGGGGAAACTCTTTTGCAAATCAAGTAGAGCCTGTCAGAATCAGGCCCTAAGAATATGGGGCCAAATTCAGAGCTCAGATAAGCAAGTGTAGCTCCATTGACTTTAGTGGAGTTGGATTGCCATACACCAGCTCTGAACTTGGCCCAATGGAACCCAAAGCATTCTCTCATTGGTGCCTCTAAGTATTTTCCCATCAGGGATCTATTGTCAGGATAAAAAATAATCCCCCAGCTTCTCCTTGCAAAGGAAAATTATTGCTTCAGGTATTATGCAATAGAGGACACAGGCCTGGTGAAGACAAGGAAATGGCTTGTTGAGTAAGATTAAAGAAGTGTACATAGAGCAGCGTACATTTATGAATGTGTCTGTCTCTGCCTGTGGTTGCAGAATCTTTGGTGTTTTGATTGCTGCTTGATTTAGACAGCTTTCTGGGTGATTTTACTCTTCTATTTAGGTGGCCTAAGAAAGGGGAAAGAGAGAGAGAGGAGCCTTGGGGAGCTGTGACCCTCTTTATTCAAACCTGAACAGCGGCAGGGTCTTTACTTCCAAGAACTCACTTTGCCTTTCTTCTCGCCATCCAATGAGGGTGCCAAAATAATAGGTCCTTGGAGCTAACAAGGTTGATCATTAAGGAAAGCTCTGTGCCTGCCAAATCCTAGGGCGATGGAAAAATCTTAGTGCTTCATTGAACTACATTGTGATAACAGACATTTTAAAAGGCAAATTGAAAGGGTGATTTTGAAATTGATCTGTGCACAGACATTTTGTGCCGTTCCCTGTTCCCAAAACAACTTAGCATGGACCACTGCATGGACTGAGCTTCCTAAATGCCAAATAACACCAAATGTATCATACGTGATTGCAGCAGATGTCTTCAGCAGTGGGTGGCGGGATCCGTGTTAATGTTTAATGCTGGGGGTAGGGATACAATGGCACTAAATTATGGAGACTACATTAGTAGGTTAAGAGGATCATTACTATAGAAAGGTCCTGCTGGGACTGTAGCACTCTCCTTACATGGAGGTGTTAAATAGAATCACCTGCCGTGAATGACAGAGCTGCAGATATAAATAACCACAAACAGGAGGACAGCAAATGCTTCCTGGGAAGCAGAGCAGCACAGGATTTTTGGATGCATTTTGAATGGTGTTAATATATCCACTTTTCATTTTCAGACACATATAGCCTTGTGGCTAGGACAAGAAAGTAGGAGTCAGAATTCCTGGGATATACTCCTGCTACTGAGTGTCTGGTTACCCTTGGACAAGTCACTCTACCCTTCCAAACCTCAGTTTACCCATCTAGAAAAACAGGTGTAACAATATTTGTGTGGGTATTTATTGTGTTATCTCTCTCAGGACACCATCAATTCCAGGTTGAGTAATCAAGACCGCCGAACAGGGAAATAACCCACTTCCTTCCCTGACGAACCAAGGGATGCACCCCACCCATGTACTTATTCGCTACCCTGATACTGACTTGGACTCTTAATGCATTCCATGGGTGGTGTACCTGAGCCCACTTATCCACTGATGCTTTAAAAAACCCCGCACCCCAATCTGGGTCTATGCTGGTTATGTGATATGTATGTATCTCGTGATCCTTGTAACCGATACCTGTAATCCCTCATAACTCAAGCCTGACCCCAGATGTACAGTACCTTCCCTCTTAACTGGTAAAATATTTAATTTTAAACATTAACCTTAATAAAATTTTTAAATCTGAGTACCTGACAAACTTTAATGTATTCATCCTTACAACACCTCTGTGAGGTAAGGGGGTGCTATTCTCCCCATTTTACAGATAGGGGATTGAGGCACAAAGAGGATAAGGGCCAGATTTCACCAGGTGCCTATCTGCATCTTTGAATGCCTAAATGTTGGGTCAAAGTGATTTGGTCAGCATCACACAGGAATTCGGTGGTGGAGCAGGAGCCGAAGTGTGGATCTCCCAAGTCCTATGTTATTCTCTAAACATGGGGCCATCCTTTTCGCTGTCTTGTATGTCTGCAAAATGCCATGCAAGTCTTTACTGCTGTATCATTACAGCTCTGCAAATCCGCGGGTATCTGCTTTATAGCCGTGGGCCATTTTTGTGGATAGCAGCTCGGATGCGGATACAAATTTTGTATCCGCGCAGGGCTCTGCAGCACAGACTCACCAGAACAGAGCGGCTGTCACCCAGTCCACAGGGTCCAGCTCGGCTCTCTGAATCACACAGCAGCGGGGGTAGCCTGCTGGGCATTCTGGGAGTTGTAGTCCCCAGCTGGCTTGGACAGAGGAGGTAAACTACAACTCTCAGAAGGGAGTGAGACAAGCGCCATTTTGAAAGAGGTGTGGTGGTGTAATTTACACTAGCGTGTGGCAAGGGCCCGTGCTACGAAGGGGGAGTAGTTATCACTGCTCTTTGCCTGGGCTGGGTCTGCCTGCATTACAGCCCCCGCAGCTGCATAGGGGTGTCCGAGCCCTCCCACCCCACTGCACACAAGCGCCCAGGGTTGTAGCCTTCCTACCCATAGTGGGGAAGGGGGTACAGCGGGGGCGGAGCAGGCGGTGGGGCAGGAGGTCTCTGGGAAGAAGTGGGGGGCACAGCCCTGCGTCACTGCTGCGTGGTGACCTGTGGAGCTGTTTAGAGCCCTGAAAATCTGCTGATATCTGTGGATATCTGCAGACAATTTGTGCGGATCGCGGATCGGAGGCAGATACACATTTTTGTATCTGCAGTAGGGAATGAAGCGAGTTTATAATGAACTGAACTCGGTGCCGGGGCCACCGTAGTCTTCTGTTGTGGTGAATAAAGTGGAAGAAATGTTGTTAAATCTGCACGGTATCTTTCTCGGCTAATCCATTTCCAGCAATTACACCCAGGAAGCTGACTTCCTAGGAGCTCATGCTCATGTTGTAAAGAGCTGCCTGTCACCTGATACAGAACCCAGAGTGGGACATGTCCGGCCAGCAGATATGTTTACACTGGAAGAAGTTATGGCTCAGTGGGCCTCTATAATGTTCACTCTGACAACAAATCACACCGATCGGCAAACTGTGGGCAAACGATGTTTTAAGGTTAAATTTAATTTTAATGTTTAATTTTCCCAAGTTAGGCCTTTTTACATTTTATGATAAATATCCTGTTCCATCTTAAAGGCAGATGAGTTAAGGGGTGATTCAGAGTGACTGAACATTTAGCATTTTCTCAGGTAGTGCAGGAGGTATCTTTGGTGTGGCTATTTGCAGCTCATCTTGGTTTGCTGGTGATATTAGCACTTTGTTAGAAAGAGCATACTATGTAAAGTGGGTGGATCCAAACTTCTACAAAGTTTAAGGCTGCTCAGAGCTGAGGTTTTCTTTCAGCCTGAACTTTATATCTGAACTTCTCCAAAACATAAGGAAGTTTGGATCTGGAGTTTTGTTTTGGGCCCATCTATGTTTCCAGCAAATCACAAAGCATTTTGCCTCTTTTTAAAGAAGGTAAATAATGAGAACTAAGCCCCGGCCGTGTTACTCATACCTAGAACCTTACTAAGGTCATTGTCCTTTGGGACTCCTGGGATAAGTAAGGCAAGCAGGATTTGGCTCTACTATTACAACAAGACGGTTGTAAATTAAAAACAAGAGGGTCCAACCTTGCTCCCATTGAAGCTAATGAGAGTTTTGCATTTGAGTTCATTGGAAAAAGAGCCAAGCATATAGACCTGAATTCCAAATGTATGGTACTGCAATACTGGCTCTCTAGCATTAAAAGTGTAAATAAGAAAACCCCAATATTTCATGGGATTTTTAAATGCAGCTTTAATTCTCCAGCATGGTGTGGTATTTAATATATGTTTCTACTGAGAGGACCAAGAACACTTACACATTGTTTGCATTATATACAGCAACTTTTTTGCAACTCATTACATACATTTCAAATCCAACAGTATCCAATGACCTGGTATTTAGCTTTAAGCATCATGAACCAGCTTCTACTTTAACTTGACATCTGGGATTGAGTTCACTTTTTTACTCATATACGTTTTCCCATAGTTCATCATGAGTGCCCTATACTACCTCATAAGGAGAAGTGTAAAACCAAGATCCCTTTTCCAGCACGTCCAGCAGAAATGTGAGCTATTTCTGCTGTGAAGGAACTGAATTTGACTGACGATTCCTCTATAAGATATACTGTACGGATGTTAGTATCAGGTCTAAAGGTTTCTTATCCCCTTTCCTCCATTTTACCACCATCTCCTCATTTTTTACAACCAGTAATCCTAACTCTGAGCCCGTATTTATCTCCAGCTCCAACAGTTCAGAAATCTGTAATGAGTAGGCCAGATCTTCAACTGGTGTAAACTGTCCTAGCTCCATTGGCTACAATAAAGTGACACCAATTTACATCAGCTGACAATCTGGTCCAATTCTCCTCCCCGTTTTTTAAAGTGTTTCCATAGTATGTACACTAATGATTCGGGGCCTCTTCTACAGCTCCAACATTTCCTGGCGCCCTCTTCTGCAAATTTGGCCAACATCCCTGGAATCAGAGAAAAATTATATTAATGATATTCAGTTTAATCTATTTGAGAATGAAAAGGCTGCTTTTGCATATAAGAGACCAATATTCTGGTCAGAATTGTCCCCCAGTTCCTCATCCCAGAGAATTTAATGTTCTGCAGGTGATTACTACCTCTACATAGGCTATTTAGGCTTTTTGCCTCTTATTTCTTGGAAGTATCACCTCTTCATCTCCCCAGTTATATCCACCGAGGATCCTATTTTCCTGGTTCTGGTTCTGCTTTGGAGGTATTGGAAATATTTCCTATTTCTCCTTATATTTTACATATGAAGTTTAGTTAGACAGAGGTTAAGACATTAGTCAGATTCAAATTGGGACTGGACGTTTTATACAGATAACAAGTATATGCAGAGGTATTGTATTAATGCTAACAAAATGAGAGTTTTGGAAGGGATATAAAACCTCCTGCGCCTGGGGCTAAGACAGTCTCTAACGATTAGTGGTTAGAAAGAGAGCTTTATGGTGGGCATATTATCCTATGCCTGCCTGCTGTGAGGTTACTTTCACCTTCCTCAGAAGCACCTGGTGCTAGCTGCTCTTGAAGACTGAATAATGGACTAGATGGACCAGTGGTCTGATCCAATGTGTTCGACTGACCATATTACCTTTTCCTTTCCAGAACTTTATGGAAAATCATAATGGGGTCTTCAGATAATTTGAGTCACTCTCTCCCCACTTTTTACGGGTTTCCTTCAGGATTTTATAGCCTGTTTATCTGTTAAGGTCACTAAATCTTTGTTATAACAGATGGTGGTCCATTTACAATACTGTGGTCTCTTTGAAAAAGACCTTTTTCTACCTGGAACCATAATGGAACTTGGCTATCCTTTTTGAAGACCCATTGTAGTTGGTAATGAGTGTGAAGGGCCAACTAAGAAGGTTCCATCTTAGGACACCCTGTCTGTATCCAGCTATACCTTTTAAATTCTAAACCTAGATCTCTTACACTTTCAGATGAAATGCGTCAGGAGTTCGTTGCAGTATTTTGGCTACACTATAGGAAACGTACCCCTTATTGCCTTGAAGTCATCAATCGTTTTCACAGTGTGGACCACATCTCAGTGGAGAGATTGTCCTGTGGATACTTCCTCTCTGATTTGCAATCATGTAGATCACTGTCCTGTCCATCTGCAGTTATGTAGGCCACCTCACCTCCCAAAACATCCTATGGCCATTGCTTATGTGGAAAAGCATTAGTAGGAAAATATCTTTTAAAGTGTTTACATATCTGAAAAGAAAGAGAGTCTTGTGGTTAAGACACTGGACTGGAACTTGGATGGCCTGAATTACGTTCCCCGTGCTGCCACAGATTGCCTGTGTGGTCCTGCGAAAGTCACTTTAACTCTCTCTGCCTCTGCTCCCAAGCTATAAAATGAGGATATTAGTACTTACCTTGTAAGCTTTTGGAGATAGGGGGGGTATTTATATGCAGCACCTACCATCTTGCGGCTGCTAGTGGCAGATTGTTATATCGCCAATTTTTAGCTCCGTTTAGTGTGATTGAATACAAGTGAATCACACTGTCTTCTTTTGGTCTTCACTTGATCTCCCCCTCCCTTCAGTTATGTTTTATCTGGAAACAAAGAGCATGAGCCAGCACCATGTGACTAGCCAACGCATAGGTGCCGATTTCTACTGGCGCCGGTGGGTGCTCGACCCCCCCTTTGCCCCTGTCCCCGCCCCGACTCCACCCCTGCCCCGCCCCTCACACCCCCTTTCCAACCCCTTCCCCAAAGTCCCCGCCCCAACTCTGCCCCCTCCTGCCCCTATTCCAACTCCTGACCCAAATCCCCGCCCCGGCCCCACCTCTTCCCCACGTCCTCCCATAGCGTGCCACGTTTCTGCTCCTCCCCCCTCTCTCCTGGAGCTTGCTACTGCTGTTTGGCGGCAGTAAGCGCTGGGAGGTAGGTGGAGGAGCGGGGACGTGGTGCGCTCAGGGAAGGAGATGGAGGAGGAGGTGAGGGGAGGTGGGGTGGGGAGCTTGGCTGCCAGTGGGTGCAGAGCACCCATTAATTTTTCCCTGTGGGTGCTCCAGCCCCAAAGCACCCACGGAGTCGGTGCCTATGAGCCAACACAATGTGTATCACCAGCGACTGGTCAGACCATCGATGCTCCATAGCTGAGAATCCACTGCTCGTCCCCATATTGACAGTGGAAGGAAAGACACATCTCTTCCAATCCTTCTGAGATGGATCCGTAAGGGGCCTGCACTAGGGCTATATATTTTATTAACAGGTGGGTGCAACCTGACCCTCACCTATCTAAAAATGTGAATTTCTCCAAATAAATCGTAACCCTTCCAGTTTTGTTTTACCATATTTATAGTGTAAGGGCATCAATTCTGAGATGCCCACATTCTACTGCATGCCAAATGGGTTGTTTTGGAATTTTTAATGTTGTTAACAGTTGATCGTCAGCATCTGAACTTTCTTTGGCCTCCATCTCCCCCAAATGAGTCCCCTCTGTGCCTGGATGGTCTGTGAGTTACTGTGGCAGAGGGACATCTTTGTTATGTGTTGCTTTGAAGTGTCCTGCTCACCATCATTATCTCTGTTCCAGCTGTAGGAGTATTAACACTTTTGCCTGTTTTAGAAAAGTCTTCCCTATGCCAGGGGCCCCCGCTCCATTTTATCCAGTGCTTTTCCCACATCAGTCATAGAATTTGCCATAGCAACTGAACACAGCTTTATTTGCCGTGTAATATTAAGACCAGATCCTCAGCTGGTGTAAAACTGACGTAGCTTCATGTGCTTCAGTGCATCTCTCACCAGATGAGGATGTGGCCTATAGCATTTTTCTGGTGTTTCCCTTTCACAGTCTCCTTAATGTGGATGTTCTAGATAACTTAACCTGGATCCCACTGGTAACTAACTCTGCCCCCCAGCATCTTAGCCCTTAGTCTACACTACGAGTTTAGGTCGCATTTAGCAGCGTTACATCGATTTAACCCTGCACCCGTCCACATGACAAAGCCATTTTTTTTTACTTAAAGGGCTCTTAAAATCGATTTCTGTACTCCTCCCCTGACGAAGGGATTAGCGCTGAAATCGACATCGCCGGGTTGAATTTGGGGTAGTGTGGACGCAATTCGACGGTATTGGCCTCCAGGAGCTATCCCAGAGTGCTCCATTGTGACCGCTTTGGACAGCACTTTGAACTCAGATGCACTAGCCAGGTACACAGGAAAAGCCCCGGGAACTTTTGAATTTCATTTCCTGTTTGGCCAGCGTGGCGAACTCAGCAGCATTCAGCAGCACAGGTGACCATGCAGTCCCCCCAGAATGTTTCTACATTCCCCCTATCATCTCCGTCCCTGAGGTTATCGCAGATTAGAAGGCGAAAAAAATGCACTTGCGATGACATGTTTTCCGAGCTCATGCAGTCCTCCCGCACTGATAGGGCACAGCGTCATGCATGGAGGCATTCAGTGGCAGAGGCCAGGAAAGAATTGCTGTGTTTGCTTAACGGCAAAAGTATCATGCCTTGCTAGCAATCCTGCCGGAGCCAGGTCGCTGAATCAGCTTTGGGTGGGGGACCGCTTTGTGAGCAGGAAGGCCATAGATCAGTGGTCCCCAACCTTTTTTGTCCGGCGGGCGCCAAAAAAAATAAATAAAAAAAAACGAGTGCTGCCGGCGGGCTCCAAAAAAACAAAAACAAAAAAAAACCGGAGGGCTCCGCGGGCGCACTTACACCCCCTGGCGGGCGCAATGGTGCCCGCGGGCACCGCGTTGGGGACCCCTGCCATAGATGTAGACATTGCATTAGGTAGCTTCTGTAGCTAGAGAAAACATTCCTGTGTATTCAGCAAAGTCTGTGGCAAAAAAAGAGAAGCTCCATAGTGTAGTGGTTATCACATTCACCTAACCCCTGTAGTGTAGCGGTGATCACATTTACCTAACACGTGAAACGTCACTGGTTCGAAACTGGGAGGAAACAGGTCACTGTTCCTTTTTCTGAGTCCCCTCCTGCATTTTTAGTCTTAGAACAGACCGTGCTGTGAAATTTTACTTTGAATTATATCAATGATGAGTTAAATAATATGGAAGCTCTCTCTCAGTTAGAGTCCCGGGTTCCTTACCCGTTCAGCTGCTCTGATAAATTAACATTTTTGTTAAGGGCGGGGGAAAATTTTCATGAAGCCTTTTATAGGGACTAATGCTATCTAGGACTCTGAAATAATCTTAACGTGGCCCATAGAGTGCAATCCTTCCTTCTGGATTTGTCATTCCACAAGTTGAACTGCTCCTTACTACTGTCCAGGCTTCATGAGCCATGGGAGCAAGGGGCAGGCTGGGGTAGGTGCGACCGCGTGGTAATGCCGGCTGGGAAAGCAGCCTGAGGCAGAAGCCTCCAGCTCGCATGATATTCCAGGCAGGACTGAATCTCCATGAGATGAAACGTAAAGAAGAGAATGACCTGGAGTCACTCCCATTCGGTGCTCTAAGAGGAGGATAGCCATGTCTGTCCAGGCACCCCTGATCGACCTCACCGAGGTCTGCCAGCTGAGCGGGTTCCGCTCATCCAGGCAGGCAGCTGGCTGAGTGGGTTCGGTGGACGGGACCCCGGAAAAAAGGCACGAAACGATTGTCTGCCGTTGCTTTCACGGGGGGGCTGACGACATGTACCCAGAACCATCCGCGACAAAGTTTTTGCCCCATCAGGCATTGGGAGCTCAACCCAGAATTCCAATGGGCGGTGGAGACTGCGGGAACTGTGGGATAGCTACCCACAGTGCAACGCTCCGAAAGTCGATGCTAGCCTTGGAACTGTGGACGCACTCCGCCGAGTTATTGGTCTTAATGGTCTTAAGTGGGGACACACACAATCGACTGTATAAAATTGATTTCTAAAAAAACAGACTTCTATAAATTTGACCTAATTTCGTAGTGTAGACATACACAGTCACAGTTTTTTGTCATAGGGTTACTGATGATATTGGTCTGTAGCTTTATTGCATATGAGAGGTTCTACACCTGCTTTCTTTAGCAAGACGATAGAGGCATTATTCATGGTGGGAGGGAGCTGCCCTTCTCCAAAAGCATGTAGGAATTTGTGTATGTATCCAGTGTCACCAGGTCACTTGTATTGTGGATTATTTGCAAGGGCCTAATTCATCTCTGTTTCAGATTTAGGTTGGTCCAGAGAATTTCTTGCTTAACGTATATCATTTAATTTTGCTTAGATAGTGTGTTTGTTCCCTTGGGACGTATTTAGTTCTGTAAGTCCCTAATGTCCTGAGTGATTGCTCCCAATTCCCTACACAGGACGGTTCCCTTGTTAGTCTTGGTCTCTGAAATAATAGTTATATGTTTTTGCTGCAAGACTCTCCGAGCTACACTCATGTTAGCCCTTGCTCTAATGCAGTAATAACTTTTTGCACACCAGTGAAAGAAACTTTGTAACAGGACTGAATTAAGACAAAGGCAATATAGGCCAGTGCACCTGGTGTTACGTGATTACATCAGATTCTCAGCTTTCATTTTAAAAAAAGAATAAGTTTTCAGCCCTCATAGTTGCAAAGAATAGATTGAAAACATGATCTGAGTGTAACTGATGCAGAGATGTCTGAGTTTGCAGAGAGCCTGAAACAACAGCTCTGAGGAGATATAAGTGAACCACACATCTCAACACGGTGTTAACTCCGAGAACCACTGGTCTGGGAGGCTCCCAGATACCATCCCGTCAGGGTGCTCTGTGTGTGACATGAGAAGAGTACAGCAGGTCCAGGCCACCCACCCAAGCGATATGCCCCAGCGGCTAGAGTACATGCTGCTCCCCTCTGCTGCCACTGTGCCTCTCCAGCAGGAATGAGGCTCTTGCTGCTGCTCCTGGTGGGGAGAAGGGGTCTCAATACCACTGCCACTCTAAGTAAGGAACAGGGTCAAGGACAGAACTGTCTGGGCGGAGCTGTTTCATGATGTGTCTTCGGCCCCAGATTACCTTAATCTAGCCTGGTTTCTGACTGATTTCTCCTTTGAAAGGGGCCTGTCATGGCATGGGCTGGATGGCCCTACGGAGGTCATGCATGCATTCCCAGAATACTGGGCATTCCAGTACTTCGTGGGATTGTGCCCGCCGGCACATGTGCATGATGTTGTGCCATACAGGGACTCCATTTGGAAGAGAATGTGAGGTCATGCCATTGGGGGCAGGGCAGTGCACGCATCAAAGTGGCATCCCCCATCCAATACAAGACAAAACCACATCTGGTTTTAGTCCTGGATGGGGTGGAGGGTGGGGGCAAACCTTAGAAAAGCAGGACTGTCCGGTTTAAAACTAGACAGCTGGTCTGGCTAGATGGCCCCCTCCCTGGGGCAAAACATGCTGGAGGTGGAATGGGGAAAGAAAATCTTTGAGGATCCACTAGCTGAGTTCCTCCCCCACTCACCGTTCCAGTGGGTGTCCGGTGCTTCAGAGGCCAGTGTAAGATTCCTACAATAGGCTGATGTGGGCTATTCTGCCTCCCACATTTAGGTCTTATCCTGATCTCTAACAGCTAGAGATTGGTTTACGGCCTGAAACGTGAAGTTCAATATCCCTTCCAGAATCTGCTATAATTAATTGTGATAAATGGATATTCTTGTTATCCAGATAAATGACCAACCCCTCTTTGAATCTTGCTAACCCCTCCACGTCCCTGCACTGTCCTCTGTCCTTTTCTGATTTTTTTTTTTTTAAAATCTGTCCACTTCCTTTGTATTTGAAATGTAGACCTCTATGAGGCTTTGCAGTGCATTTCCTTGGGAAATAGTTGTCTCACAATGGGGTTCCAGCCCATCATTTTTGAGGTGGGGTGGGGAGGTGGGGTAGTTTTTCTCTCACAAAATTTGACTGCACATAGTTATGCATACAGTATACCTCTGTCAGCGGACTGAAGAAGCATCATTTCCCTCCAGCTAACAATAAAGCGGGCTAATTGGTAGCAACAATTATCCCAAATGCTGGAAAAACTCAATTAGGAGCAAAGCATGTTCGAATGTTGTTCCCAGATATTCCACCTTCATTATCACAGACCACCCATGAGTGGAGTGTTCTGAATGTTATACAGTGGTGTTATGTTTTTTTTAAAAAGGGTAAATTTGTAATGGGGCGGGAGAAGGCTGGGGAGCTATTTAGAAGGGAGACAAATTGCTCTTTCTTCTGTCTTGAGTAGATAGCGTTAGAGCAGTAATGAGCCATGTAATGAAAGCCATGTGCCAGAACTTCATTTTTTATAATGTGTGGTCCAAAGCCATTGTGGTAAATGTAAATGGCGGGGAAATGATATTCCATGTACTGTATTGTAACCATGCAGGTATCTGGCAAAAGCACACAGAGCCTGCAGCACCTCTCTGGCTGTACATGCAGACTTCACTGAGGTCAGTATTATTTCTTGTCCTGACAAGGATTCTCTGCTCAAAAGGCTTCGGGTTTTTTTTTGTCTGCTTCAAGCAACAGCAGGGGGTATGAAAAGGGCATTTTTCTCAAGTGATGAGGTCTGTTCCCACGACTGTGGGAAGGAAGATGGGGAGAGAGAGAGAGACAGATGGGCAGAGGAGTCAGAGACACAGAGAGACTTGAACCTTTAGAGGAAAATTTGGGGAAAGGAGCTAAAGGAATATTTAAACCAGACACATTGTTTGAGAGCTGTGGGGCGTCTTCCTAGGCAGCGTGTGTTTTCAGTATGTGGGAGGTTCAGTGTGGCTTAGGGCTGAGGTGTTGCTGAACTTTAATGGGAAAGAATTTTGTAATATTCCTAACTGGTACTCGTCGGCATGCTTAAAACCTGCCAAGTCCTTCTCTCACTTTGATGTGCCAGTATCATCCACAACTCTGAATGCTACGTAAATATCACTAGGTAGGAGTCCTGATGTGCCTGGTATGAGCTAGAACACATGAACTATGCAGAATTCACGTCCTGCACAATTCAGTATTGTTGTTATTATTTATGTGCATTGCATTTGTGCCTACAGGCCCCAACCAAAATCTGAGTTTCTGTTGGGCTGGGCTCTGTACAAATACATAGGCGAAGATAATCCTGCCCCTGAGAATTAAATACACAGGACAGTCAGGGGTGGGAGAAAGAAAATACTGTTATCCCCATTGTATAGATGGGAACTGAGGCACAGAGAGATTAAGTCAGTAGAAGTTAGGAGCATGAATACCTTTGAGAAGCTGGGCCTAAGTGACGTCCCCAAGGTCCCAGAGGGAGTTTGTGAGAGAGCTGGGAATAGAAACCAGGTTTGCTTATGTTCATTCTTGTACCTTAACCAGAAGACTCTCCCTTGCCCTGAGCACAGGGTTTGGGTACTGGGGTTACCCCTAATGATGAGATGGTTAAGAGGCTGTGCCCCTTTACCCACATAATTATGCCCCATGCAGCACAGTTATCCATTTATACTGGGTCATCTGGTTCTCACCCAGTAGAGTCCACTGGGAACACTGTATGCATTGGGGCCTGTTCTCTGGTGAGATTGTCCTGGGAGAGAAGCCATCTAGGAATAAGAGTAAAGCAGTATGAGCTGCCTGCAACTCCTGCGCTGCCATGGGGCCATGAGCCAGCTGATTCATAGGTTGGCCTGAATCAGGAGCAGAAAGGGGGATGCCCTGATTCAGCGCCTCTCCTCAGTTGCATTTGCAGAGAAGGCTCCTATAGAACCCTAGCTGAATGTTAAAGCTGCACTTTCCTGGCAGAACAGCCCCACTGGGATGAACCCTCCTTTAGACACAGCTGCTCCAGGAGGTGCAGAATGGGTGTGATTAGCACCCTCCTTAGGCTGCAGGGGTGAATCTGACCCATTATTTCCCCTGCAAGAGAGTCAGCAAAGATCCCTATCAGTGGAATGATCTCTCTCTCTCTCTCTCTTTCTTTAGTTATAGGGGAACTCACATTTCCAAAGGTCTCTGGGCCACACACACAAAAAACACCAACCATTTAAAGCAAAACTAAAGCAATATGGCCCCAAAACACTTACATAGCCAGGAGTGAGAATGCAGCAAAAAGTGGTATTTAATGTAAGAAAAAAACAATTATTCTGCTTGGGTTTCAGATGTGTACAATTTCCAAACTATATGAGAATTATGCCCAGGTTGGGGTCCTTGGAAAATCTGGCCAGAAGTGTCGCAAAGGGAGTGTCTGGGTGCAAAGCAATTTCAGAAATATGGCTCTAATTTCCATGCCTGAATTTGGAGCTGAACTCTTTTGAAAATCTGGCATCAACTGTGTGTCCCAACCGTTTGAAAATCTGCCCGCATTCTTTTGAAAACCTGACCCTCTGTTGTGAATGGACACACTTATACAGTCTATGGGCTTCTGGACAAGGACCAAGGCCGTCTCTGTGGTTTGAAAAGCCCTAGCACAGTGTGGGTGCTAGTGCACTAGAATGAAATAATATTTTGCCAAATTTCATCCAAATCCAGTGTTATCTGAACTTCTTCATAACTCTGGTGCCTACTCACCTCCATGAACAAAACAGGAGCAAGTTAGAAATCAAACCCAAATGCCCTACTACTCTGCTCCATGCATATACTAATTTTTCACTGTGGGTGGGATATTTGTTTAAAATACCTTGCTTCTACATAGCACTTTTTCACTATAGATTTCAACGTGCTTTAAAACAGAGGTAAGTGTCATTGTGTTACCATCTTACAGGTGGAGAAACTGGGGCACAAAGAGAGAGGGAGTGACTTGCCCCTCATCACACAGCATAATCAAGGAACAGAATCCAGGTTTTCTGGGTCCCAGCCCAATGCCTATTCCACTGGGCCACACTAAGGGAATACAAAATAGTCTATAATCCCCACTGGAAGAATGCCACAGGTGTACTTAGTCAATGCGGAAAGGAGAGCATGCCAGGGCTGGAAAGCCCTGTCTCCCATTCTTTACAGTTTATAATGTTAAAGTCTCAGCAGCACCGTTTCCCCAACCCTGAAAAGTTCAGAATCTTCAATGGGAAGAAGATGGAAATTTTGTCTTAGTAAGGTCGGCAGGATCAGTGGTAGGCAACTGAAAGATACTCCAATTGGGTTCAACTGGGGCCTGATCCAAAGCCCACTGAATTCACTGGGAGTAGTTCCATTGACTTCAATGAGCTTTGGATCCAGCTCTTGTTTGGTTAAAAAAAAGAAAAGAAAAAGAAAAAAGTGTTAATGAATGCAGCATCCTTAAACTAAACAGAGCGCGTACAACTTAATATCTTAATATTGTGTGGCCCATTCCTGTGGTCCTTCCTCTGGCCAAGCTCCCTTTGACTTCAGAGGGAGGTTAGCCTGGGTAAGGACTGCAGGATTTGGCCTGTGCTGTTCATTTTACTGTAAAAGAGGACATATATGCTCACAGAAAAAATTCTGATAATGGCCAACAAGTGATGTAAATAAACAAGATGCAAATAACAGCAAAATTATGCAGACGTGCATTGTAGTTGCTTTAGCTAGATGAATCCATTCAGTACCATGCAACAAAGTTTTATACTAGCCTGGGGGACATAATGGGTGCATTTAAAGGGTAAATGATATTAATGATGTTAGTCAGAAAGATTAATGCCATTGTATCATATGGTCTCAAATGAGTCCAAAGCTTGGATCTATTAATGAACTTACTTATGAATAAGGTCATGCTGGGCTAAACAATAGTTAATTGAGCAATGAAAAAAACACAGAGGAAGATATTATCATTATGAAAGCAAACTTATACAGTTTAGTCTGAGACGCCAATGTTATTTGAGGTTCATAGGTTCATGTTTGCAATCAGAGATTGCCATCGCCTGTTGGACAGGACATAGGAACCTTGCCATTGTGGGCTTCTTGCCATTACAAATTAACCACTGTACAACTGGTATGGAAGGATTTAGACACATCTTCCAATTTGAGCGTGAATGTGTCTAAATCCTCAAGGCTGCTTTGAAAATCTGAGCCAGGGATACTGAAGCAAAAGGCAAAAAACAAAACAATGTATATGTAAATGTCCACCGTTCTCGATAACATGCACTGTAAGAGATACAGGTACACCTTGGATTATGTGGCACAGTCAGATCTCATGAGTTAAGGGAAGTGTGGTGGCTAGGCTTGGTCACACTTGGACAGGCGACCTATCAGGAAAACCCAGCAGGCTGCACCAAGTGATATTGATGCGTCACTAGGTGCTTTCCCCCCCTGTAGCCATGACCTCCAGCATGGTGTTAAGGGACACTGCACTGGTTGAGTTACTTTTTCAGATGAAATTAAAAATAAAAGTCGTTGGCACCTTTGGTCATTAAAGAACCCACAGCACCTTTCACAATTTAGCTCACTTAAAATCTCCCCTGACAATTGGCTTTGGTAACTTGCACTTTGTATCCTAGACTATTGTCGCTCTGAATGGTTAGCTGCTGTGCTTCACAAATTGCTGCATTTCAGTGATGAGTCTGTAAAGTGCGTTGGGTTCCTTCCATTGAAAGACCACACACACACACACACACACACACACACACACACACACACACACACACACACATGTAATTAAGTTAAGATTGTTAATATACATTATTTACACAAAGGGAGTTTTCATGGGTCTGGTAGGCAGAGCATAACAAGACTCATAGAATCATAGGACTGGAAGGGACCTCGAGAGATCATCTAGTCCAGTCCTCTTCACTCATGGCAGGACTAAGTATTATCTAGAGTCTAGATTCCACAGAGGAAAGGGGAAAATCTGCTCTCAAGTTGTGGGGACAATTCTCCCTATATTGTAAATTAACCCTGAGCCAAATTCAGTCCTGGTGTATATAGGAGTGATGCCCACTGAAGTTAAAAGAGGAATCGCAATAGCTTTACCAGGGCAGAGTTTGGCTCTAAAGCTCATTGAAGTCCATGATAAGACTCTCATAGACTTAGATGGGCTTTGGAGAAGTACCTAGGTTAGGTGCCTAACTCCCATTGAAAGTTAATGGGAGTTTGGCACCTAACTCACCCACTAGCATCTATCTGCATCTTAAGGTGCCCAAATACCTTTGAAAATCTGGTCCTAGGTGACTTAGGGCAGGGACCATGTTTTGTATCTGTCTGTCATGCACACCTATGGCATCATATATGTAAAGAATACAATGATTAATAATGGACTTCCCCTGTTAGGCATCTGGACTTG
This sequence comes from Platysternon megacephalum, assembly GCA_003942145.1. Taxonomy (NCBI): domain Eukaryota; kingdom Metazoa; phylum Chordata; order Testudines; family Platysternidae; genus Platysternon; species Platysternon megacephalum. The sequence goes on from QXTE01000046.1 coordinate 8,190,152, forward strand.
TGTGTGTGTGGGTGCATGCTGTGTGTTTCTGGGGCACATTACTGCAGCTGAGACTCCATATGGCATCTTTCAGGTCCATGCGTTAGCAACACACCAGGTGAAACCTCTACTTGAACAAAATGCTTCCAGTAGCTGTTGTTCTTTGCAGATCTTACTGTGAACCCACCTGTGTGTCCCACAACATGCTTTCTAATGTCAGGGGGGAAGCCAGGCGGTACTCTAAGTCTGCTTTCATTTATGCAGGGGTAACTCCATTAAAATCAATGGAAAGACACCCGTGTAAGTGAGGGCAAAGTCCAGCCCTGGGTGTCCTTGCATGGCCTCTGAGGGTATGTCAACTGGGAGATGTGATTCCTCACGCCGTTAGATCTACATGAGCTGGCACACTAAAAATAGCAGTATGGCAGCAGAGGCTGGCCATCTGTGAGTACAATCCTGCCCAACGCCCTGGGCACATATTTCGGCAGCTAGCCTGAGCGGCTGCCACCACACTGCTATTTTGAGTGTGCTAGCTCATGCATGTCTACCTTAGCTGGCAATCTCACCTCCTACTGGCTGTATAGACGTACCTTGAGTGTATGACATCCGCCATTTTGGCCGGCACTAGGCATCAAATCAAGGCCCTCCACGGCCTAAACATGAGTCGCTACAGCCTGAGGTAAAGAGCCAGCCTCTGTAGCTGGGTGCCATTACAGAATCACATCCTTTGAGGATCGGGCACATAGTGGGATGTATAACATACACTGACCAGTGGGCTACGAGTGACCATCGCTCTTTGCTTTCAAGATCAACAGCAGCCCTTGATTTCCTATTTCACGCCCTCACTTGCCTTTCATGTCACTAATTATTGCTTTTCCTTTAAAAAAGACAAAACCCAACCCAAACAAACAAACAAAAAAACCCTGCAAGTGTTCTGTGTGTATTTAAATCACTGTCAGGTCCTTCCGTGGCACCAGAGTAGAGTACATCCTTCTGTGGGGGGGCAGTGATATCTCACTCGGGGCACAATTGTGTTCTTCCTGCTGGAAAAGAACATTTTTGTCTGTTAATATAGAGGAAGCTCATACTGTCATGCAAGCTTATAGCTCATTATTATTTTGAACAGTTGTATGTGTTGTACAGAAAGGGATGGAAAAACAATTTTTTTTGTAATGACACAATATCATTCCCATAGGGTTTTTTTTTTTTTTTTTACAGTTCAGCCATTTTGGTTATAAAAAATCCATGATGGATTAACCCTTTGTTGCCCTCAGCCAACTCTAAAAGTAGCAAAGGGCTGCACCTGAAAACCCATTATCTGAACACATTCAGACTTTGGGGAAGTTTAGATCCAGATCTAAATATCATGGCTCAGACCAAGCTCTACTAAATGTGTTGCTTCAGTTAGTGGCAGGAAAGAAAGTAATTGTCCCACCCTCTCTATTTTGTTCTCAGCAATTAGAGAGCTATTCAGTGGCCCATAACGAAACACACAATGCAGTGAGATCAAATCAAAACCGGAAGCAATACATCTTCCATGTACCCCTTTACTCCTTGTCTAATATTACTTTTGGTCTTGGTCCATAAGTAAATATGTCAGTGCTTGGAAGGCAGATAGATTTGAATGAGGAAACACAGTACTCACAGCCTAAAGAGGGTAACTCTTGCAGAACTGTGAGTAATGAACATTCAGTTGGTTTTACTGGTGATCACTTAAAATAACATTTTTCTTGGTTAAACTGACCAAAAAGAAGACCCAAATTGAACATCAGAGGGCTCTTCTGTTTTTCAAGGCACAGTTGTTTTCCAGAATCTCAGTCTCTGAATTTTCATACGTGTTGGTCAGAAGTGAAATCCTGCCTCTACCCAAGTCAATGGGAATTTTGCCGTTCTCTTCGCAGGGAGGGACAGGATTTATCAATCTAGATCTTGAGAGGTGCTGAGAACCTTCCAGCAGGAGTTACATTTGCTCTGCCCATTCAGGATTTAGTCCATAGATAGTAGGGTCAAAACAATTATTTAGATCACCCAGCCGGAACCCCAGCATTCTGCAGGGTGATTTATTATGCTATTCCCTTTAATCGGGCTGGATTAAGGTTATGGGGGGCCTAGGGCTAATGGGAGGGAAGGACCTAAGTATGAATTACATATTGCAAAAAAATTATGAAGTCATTAGATATTTATCTACACACATATTTACATATTATTTATTTATGTAAAATTAACACATGTATTCTACTTTCACTAAACTCAATTCTTCAAACAAACAATTTCCCACCCCCCCTCGCTTTAGCTGTGGCAAAGTCATGAATGATGTCATCGTAATTCAAAGCCCTGACGATTTCAATCTCAATGCTCAAGAGAGACAAAGCATTGAGATGCTTTTGAGTCATAGTGGATCGGAGGACATTTTGGACCTTATTAGAAGAAAGAAGGAACGTTCTCCACTACAGTTAGTGATCATTAGTGACAAATACAGCTGTAATGCAGTTTCAACATTCGGGAAACATTCTATCACATTGGATTCAGTGATAACTCGGTACATCCAAATAGATTTGCTTTCGTCATCTTTTCTCTCTGTATCTGAGAGTGATGCGAGTTCAACAAATTGAAGAAATTCGTTAGTAAAATCTACTGGGAGATCGTCTGGGTACTTCTGATACAGACATTTGAAACCTTCACTGACTTCGGAACTTGAAATGTTAGGTGAAAAATTTGTCAGTACACTAAAGGTTTTGTGAATATTTTCATAAGCCTCGATCCGATGTTCTAACGAACTCTTCAGTTTGCTGATGATTGTGATGAAGGTATTAACGCTGAAGGCCTCCTTGTCACTTAATGAGTCGGCAGTTGCATTGTTGCATGTCTTCCGTCTTTTGCGGGATCTGGCTGACTTATATTCATGGTTAGCAGTCCTTGCAGCCCCCTGAATTTCATACTCATCAAAACTATCACATATTTGTTGAAGAACAGTTCCAAGACTCCTCATTAGGTATAGAGCAGTGGAAAGGTCAATTTGAGCACTTTGCAAGCTTAGACTGCACCTGCTGAATGGCTGAAATATAGGGTGACCAGACAGCAAGTGTGAAAAATCGGGACGGGGGTGGCGGGTAATAGGAGCCTATATAAGAAAAAGACCCAAAAATTGGGACTGTCCCTATAAAATCGGGACATCTGGTCACCCTACTGAAATATATCATTCCAGACCTCACACAAAATACCAGTTTCCAAAGTGCGCATTGCATCACTCAAGATCTTCGCATCTTGTTGCTGATTTTTGAGATTCATCATCCTCGATGCTCTCTAGCGCTTCAAGGATGTTGGGATATCCCAGAACAACTGCATTCACAGCTTCAGCGTTGGCACTCCACAATGTCCCTGAGGGTGATTTGGGCACTGGGCATCCCTTTGGTAGTAAATCTCTAAGAATCATCCGACGACTGGTTATGCAGAGGAAAAATTGTACAATTCTTGGACAAATCCAAAAAAAGAAACTGTTTCAACACAACAATCCATGGCAGACTAGCCAACAAGGTTGAGTGAGTGTGCAGCACCTGGTATATAATCAAACAAAGCAGTGCGCTCTTTTATCTTTGCCTGCATCCCTGAATATTTGCCATTCATATTACTTGCATAGTCAGAGCTTTGGCCATGACAAAGTCTGATGTCAATCCCATTTTCGGTGAGGAAATCGAGTAGGTACGAGGCAAATTTCTCCTCTGTATGGCTGGTGATGTTTATGAAGGTCATGAAACGCTCAACTGGTCTGCTGGGTAGCACATAACGCAAGATGACAGTCAGCTGATCTATATGGGACACATCCGGTGCTGAGTCGATGGACACTGAAAAATACTCCACATCTTTGATCTCATCTACAATGGCTGATAGCGTCTGCTTTGCCAGCAGTGAAATGAATTAATCACAAACAGTCTTTGATAGATATGATGTATGGCCTTTTCCATGATTTGCATGTTCATTGATGTGCTGAGCTAAGAAAGGGTTGAACTTAGCGATTAGCTCTAGAACGTCAAGGTAATTGCGATTGTGTTTCGATCCAACAGTCTCATCTGAGCCAAGGAATGGCAGACCACGCTCAGCAAGACAAACTATGGTTTCAACGACGCGTCTGAGAACGTTCTTCCAATAAGCACGAGTTTCCCAAAACTGGTTTTCCATTTGCGTATCAGTTCTGCCACTAACTTTCTTTCGGGCATGGTAGCTGCTAACTGATAATGTGTTCTGCTCACGCATTGCATGATTGGTAATGTATGCAGTGTTCTTCCAATTATTTAAGCCTTCGCAGAACATTCCCCACTTTTTTGTATCAGAAAACAGGCGGCAATAAAAACAGTACACTTTCTTAGAAGGTGAATAGATGAACCAATCTCGCTTGCCAATCTGTTTGTTAGGCTTCACCAGGGCCGGCGCAACCCATTAGGTGACCTAGGCGGTCGCCTGGGGCACTGCTATTTTGGGGGCGCCGGCGCCGCGGCCGCCCGTAGAAATTTGGGGGTGGGACCTTCCACCGCCGCTGTTGGGGGCGGGATTTCGGGGGCGGGACCTTCCGCTGCCTAGAGCGCCGGCAAAGCTGGTGCCGCTACTGGGCTTCACATATTCAAACATTGATTTGGTCAGATAACGATTCTGATTGGTGTACTCTCGCTTTGTCAATGAAAAGTCAGCATCTAGATTCTGGCATTTCTGTGGGCCCTTCTCAGTCCAATATGCAATGAGATCTTGAGAAGTCATGTCCCACTCGCCTGGATCGTTGGAGAAGGATACTTTTGTATTACTGTCACTGGGAAAGTCTTCAGAGGAGTGGGGCGAGGCTGCAGCTAGAGAAGTCACAGGAGGCTGCTCCTTTTCATCAGGTGCAGGGTCAGCAGGTTCACTTGGGCTGGTATTTGCCTGGACTTCCTCGCCACCAGACTTAGTAGGAGGAGAAAACGTTAGGAGAGAAGGAGTTCCTTTCAGCCCTACATCTTGTCTTTGCCGTCTTTCTTTGGCCTCCTTCAATTTCTGCCATCTTCCTTTCTTCAACATGGTTTCTATCGTCCAGCGTAGGCCTACTGTGTACAAGGTTCAATATTGCTTGGGCCCACAAACACTTACTTAGCCCACAAAGACAAAATCACAACCACCATAAATTGAATTCACAATCTTGATGGATTAATTCGTACAAAGCAATAGCTAATGAGACAAAAAATTTCCGATGGCCCCGCTACCGTTGCTCAGCTGCTACTTCAATATGGAATGGAGGGCCTACAGTAGGGCCTAAAAATAGGAGGGCCTAAGACTATAGCCTTATTAGCCCGTGTGTTAATCTGGCCCTGCCTTTAATGCCTCTTCTAGCCTACTGTCTGTCTGCTTTGAGGGTGCTTCAGCTGCTAGGCTTGGTTCTTCTTACTTGCAGCGCTGCTCCTTCTCCATTTCCCATAAACAATGGGCAAGGGGGTATTTGGTGAAATTGAAAGGAAGCATAATTAAAACAGATGAAAGGAAATTTTTACACACTGCATCATCATGACCCTGTGGAACTCGTTGCTACAAGATATCACCGAGGCTAAAGGCTTAGTAGGATTAAGTTAAGGATTAGACATTTATATGGAACATCCACAATTACGTTGGACAGGATTATTAAACAAATCATTTGGCAGGGGTAAAATCCTATTGCTTCAGGGCATAAACCAACCTCTTATTGATGGGATTAGGGAGAATGTTCCCCTATGGGCCAGGGCTATTCCATAACTACTCATCTGGAGGTGCTTGTACCTTCCTCTAAAGCAACTGGTACTGGCCATTGTAGAGACTAGATGAAGCACTGGTCTGATTTTGTTATGGCAATTCCTACATTCCTTATTCTGGGCTGTTTGCTGAGTTGAGGCAACCTAAATGGTTCCTATGGACTTGTTAATGGGGGAAAGCCTGTGTAAAGAGTTGGGTCTTGCACTGTGCTTTGAAGGTGCCTCAAATCAGGCTCCTGACTACTAATGGAGACAGTGGGAAGTGGCAAGTGCAATTAGGGTTGCCAATTTTGGTTGGACATATTCCTGGAGGTTTCCTCACATTACATAATATTTAATTAAAGATTAATCTTTAATTCCTGGAGACTCCAGGGCAATCCTGGACGGTTGGCAGCCCTGTCATGTGTCCAGTGCCTGTGCCCACATACTAAGGAGGAGCAGACTTCAGCTTTTGGACTGAATTTTGTATTTATATTCCTGTTGGACTGTTTACCCACACAAGTCCTGCTTTCAGGGGAGATAAACAAGTACGTGGGTGTGGGGGTTTCCATAGACCAGGCAATGACCCAGCTCCTGCTACTCAGTGACTACACCCCTGGGAAATTTGGATGGGGATTCAGAGCCTAGCTATTAAGCTGAGGGCTGAAATGTCTCTCATTACAGGATGTAGCACCTTTGAGTTTGGGGAATGATGGTAGTTTATGCCATCTGCTCCTGAAGGCTCGTTAAAGCCCGGGGGCCTTTTACATATCGCTTTGCTCTTGTCTGAGGAGCATTGTCACAGGGTGACTGGCTCCTTTAAGGGGCAAGGGGGCCAGCCCCACTTGGGCCATAGTTAATTAGATGCTTTCCAAACCTGATAGGGCAGGACTAAGGAGGGTCAGGTGATAGCTTAATGGACACCGGGGCCTTATGAAAGGCCTGAGAGTGAGAGAAGTTGAGAGTTGGAGCCACAGGGAGCTGGCTTGCTCCTTCCCTCTTTCCTGTGGAGGGCCTGAGCCAGGGTCTACTGGGGAAAGACTATTGTAGGGGAACCAACCTGGGGCTAGCACTAGGGTTACCACCTGACCGGTATTTGACTGCCCTGGCCGTTTTTTTAATGGGTTTGCCAGTTGCCAGAAAAATAATGTAATCTGCAGGTTTTATTTTTACATGGGTCTAAAGATTAGCATTATTGTCACAATACACTGGGATAGCTAATGTTAACATTTCTGTGTCCAGCTAAAGATGCTGCAGTGTTCCCAATTCCACAGTTGAAGCAATAACAGGTCAAAACTGTTGAAAATACAGCAGCTGTCTGCCTACCAACACGCAAGTGCACCGCCCATATGTGTGGGAGCGGGTTTGAGTCACATGAGAGTGAGGAGACCTGTGATGTTATCAATCTTATCTAGATGTGTTCTCTCTCTAGATCCTATATGTGGCTGTTGAAGGGGGGAGGGGGTTGCAGAGTTGCCTTGCGGTTGGGGTCGGGGTTGCTGCAGGCTTGCCTTGTGGTGGGGGGCTGTGCCTTTTTTATTTTTTCTTTCTTTTTTGCTTTTCAAAAGTGGCAACCCAGGCTAGCACTCTAGCTTAGAATGGAGAAAGAATCTCAAAAGTAGCCCAGAAAGGTGCAGGGAGCAGGCCCCAGAGGACCTACAGTAGGCAAAGAAATAACATGTTTGCAAGGAAAGCGTCTTCCTTATCCCCCCATGGCTAGATGTTGGATTATGCCCTGCATCTTGAGGGTTTATATCCCATGCAAAATTCTAGTGGGTTTTTTTTTCATCCTCCCTATTGTAACGCTGGATGTGCTTGTTATTCATATAAATATCCAAGTTCCACGAAGTTCCATGAAGTTGTCTGTGTGGAACATACAAACGGGAAACCAAAGTACTGAGACATTGTGACAAAGTACAGATCGATAATTCGAGTTAACTAATATGTGAGGCATGTGTGTACTTTATTGTTATTCATATAAATATCCAAGTTCCATCCAGTTCCATGAAGTTGTCTGTGTGGAACATACAAACGGGAAACCAAAGTACTGAGACATTGTGACAAAGTACAGATCGATAATTCGAGTTAACTAATATGTGAGGCATGTGTGTACTTTATTAAGGATTTACTGTACTTACATGGTGGCTCAAATTAATTTTTACTTCTATCAAATGTAACGTCACCAAATACTCTGGACAAGATAATCAGATCTGTTGCCTAATGTGCAATGACTGAAATAGTGGATTCTGTGCACAGTACAAATAAAAAAGATAATGTGGTACAGTCTGCTACCCTTGTGCTGGGTAGGCAGGACATGTAATGAGCACATTGTCCTTGCAGTATTTCCCTCCCACAAACCTGTAATGAAAATTAGCTCCCTGCTGTTTAGGTTCTGCACCAATCCTAACACAACAGGAATTGCTCCAGATTCCCAAATCTGACCCCTAAATTAGAGGGATCAGGGGGTCAGTTTGGAGGGTTTAACCCATCTGGTTTGTACGCTATAGTCTGTAAGTAGTGACAAACTAATTAATATGCTATGCACAATATTTTATAGGAAATGTAACTTACATGACTCAAGTTATCCTGTACCTTTATAGCAAGCAGCTTAGTGTAGGTATAAAAGATTGACAAAAGTATTACAGACCACTATTTCCACAATATTATGTACATATATAAGCCAAGCTGTGAAGGTAGAAGGCGACTACCTTTTAGTAAAGCTTTTGATTCATCAGTAGACTGTGCAACACAAAGGTCCAACACTGAAGGTTAGCAACTCGTTTGTGCTGGGTGAAATGTCAAATTGTCTGTGAAATGTTTAGCAAAAGCTAAATATCCTCAGATTAGACCCATAACAGCATAAATGTTTTGCTTTCTCTTGGAGTCACAGTTTTGTTAAACAGCTAAGTTACTTTTCATGTGTGTAGACTTTCTATTGTCAGCCCTCATGACAAAAGCATTTTTATGATCAGAAGAACATGGCACTGAGTCACATCTGACTTTCATTTGCAAGACTGTTCTGTAAAACCAGCTGTTGAGATTGGTATGATTAATTAAATGGCAGCAGGTTCGTTCATATCTCACAGGTGTTGTGAAAGTAAAATCCACTCGTGATTGTGAGCTGATCAGTTATGATCGCGATGATGACAATATAAGATAGAAATCAGGATAGCTCCAGTTTATTTTGTGCACCAAGCAGTCATTTGTGTCTATGGACAGGCCCTTAAAGTATCTGCTCCTGCTGCTTGCTAGGAAGTAATAGCTAGGAGAGAGAGGGCTGACTAATTAGGGATCTTGCAGTAGGGGTTTGCTGGAACAAATGAATGTTGGGTCTCATAATGTAAAGACAAAGGAATGTCTCAGTGACTTCAGATCCTAAATTAGGTTGTTTTATTATTCCAAACGCTGCGTTTTGGATTATTGTTCAAGCCCCAATTCTGAATTATCCCTCAAACCAGAGCTGGTCTAATCCTGCTTTAACTGTCATCAATTAGCCATAACGAGCCATTTCAGTGTGGCTACTCCCCTGTTATGTAAGGTGGAAGCTGGCCCCAGGCTACTGGGTTAGTAGCTTGGGTGTGTAACGTTTTGCAACATTCAGCAGTGTATGTTGGATGGATTTGGCTGACGATAGCCCAGGTATTACAATCAGAAAATGGTATGAAGGCAACTAAAATAAAAATAAAAGTTGAATAATTGAAAAAAGTCCTTGAAAAGAAATCTTTATATTTTAACCCCGGCTAATGTTCCATCAAGTACTGATGAATGAAGAAAAGGTTTTTAATTTTTTGTAAAAGGGCAGGAATAAATGTCCCCAGAATTCAAGTTTCTAATCATCTAATGACACAAACTCTCCAGGACGGCAGCCGCCTGTCTGATTCCTTGTTAACAGATATGCAGAACCCCTAATACCTGCACAAAGAGGGCCATGATGCAGTGGTAAAGAATATAAAGTTTGTACCAATGTCTAAAAGCTGTGCAAATAGATTTATATAGGAAAAATAATGCCCTGTGCGCAAACAGGATTAGCCTTCTGGAACATCACCTGTACTAACTGCTAGGTTAGGCTAGTGACTGATTTAGTGATAGCTGAGGGAAGAAGCCAAACAGCTGTTTCCCGAGATCCATTTTAAACATTTCCTTCATCCTTTCATAACACCTCACGTACAAGTATTTCAAGATCAAAGCGTTTAACTTCCTGGGTATTTTCTGCATTTAGCAAATACCTGAGCTTGAAGTATAATGTGTAATGACCTTTCTCGAGAAGCGATGATTTGGGAACGGAAATATCTGATTCCGATAGGTGCTCACAGGTGTCTTCCAAATATCCAGTCTCCATGCAGGTGTCCTAATTAATGCCATGCTTTCATGTCACAATAGTAACGAGCCCTTGTGGGGTGAAGCCTGCCATCTGCTGATTAGTGATGGACAATGGCTAGGATGCTCCTCCTGGAGTAAGGGTTCTAAGGACCTTGGTGTTCAGACTGGAGTTTCAAGCTGTTCAAAAATAGACTGGATACGCAAACTGTCTGAATGTTAATGCCCAGAGCAGCAGCACTTTGGAGTTCAGAGAGGGGCACCAATACATGCTGTGTGGTTTTTGACCCATCTCTGCTCTTGAGTACAAGTGTGTGTAAAAGAGAATATATATATACCAAAAATGAACTGAATCACCTAGGAGAAATGCTGGTACCTGCAAACACATGGGAAATGGCAGGGCGGGCAGGGGTGTTGGAACAATTTTTGTGGTGGGGGTGCTGATGATGGAAACCATGTATTTGGTAGTTATTACTGCTTCAAGCCAGGGGTGCAGCAGCACCCGTAGGTGCAACACCACCAAGGCATCAGTTGTGCCAACCTACTTTGAACTGCCCAATTACCAGCAAACCTTTTCTCACCAGCTATGACATGTAAGCGATAAGGAATTTCACAACAGCTACAGGGAATGAAGTCATATCCCCTTTCTCTGAAAGTCCGGGCTCCTACTACATGAAATATTATTACTACAATAGCATCTAGAGGCCCCAGCAGGGACTGGCACCCTGTTGTGCTAGGCACTGTATAAACACACAGCGAGAGACAGTCCGTGCCCTGAAAAGCTTACAATCTAAATAGACAAGACAAAGGATGGGCGGAGAAAGAGTCACAGAGAGGTTAAATGACTGGCCCCAGGTCACAAAGCAAGTTAGCAGCAGAGTTGGGAATAGACTCTAGGTCTCTTGACACAGTCTATGTCCTACTTGTATGACCACACTGCCGGTACTAAAGGAGAATCTGCATTAATTGTTAGCAGTGTAGGGCCTAGGACACACGAGCCATTTGATCCCATTCAGCAGAAGGCAGTTGTGCATATTACAGGTATAATTCAGTCTGAACCCACACTCTCCCCACAGCTCCTGAGGCTTAGGTAACCGTAAGGATCTGAGTGATGTATACAGTGATCACTTGCCTAATACTTCCACAGGAACTCCCCAGTACCAGAGACACCCTGTCCTGGAGATCTGTGCTGGAAAGCCCGGTGGGTTGCAGTGAGTAGTTATGCAGTTTATGAACAACCCAGGGGCTGGTAAGTGCTTCTCCCAACTGCCCATTGATTAGTTACGAATGTCACATCCATGCCCAGAAACCAGGATGCATCCAGTAAACACGTCACAAACAGGAAAAAAGAGCTAAATTCGCAGTGAATATTATTCACCATGAATGATCTGGCCTGGCACTACCCAAGGCCCTCCTCCCACCCAACACAAACTCATCCTCTCCAGTGCACCTGAGCTGCCCTCCCTTAAAAACACGTTTCTGATACTGTTTTCCTGTGGAAACAGGTCCAGTGGCTTCCTGCTTTCTCCAGTAGGTTCATGGCCTAGCTGGCTTGCCCACTGCTGTTCCGGTTCTTCAGGAGGGCCAGCTGCTTTGCGCTCCATGGTGTGGGAAAGGTGTGGTAGCTTGGTGGCCCTTTCCCTGACACAATCTTGTGTCGCAATACCTTCAGGATGAGAGGATTATTATAGCTGTGCAAGGAATGGTTTATTGTTAATGGTGTCTGTACATTGATTTTTTTAACATTTTATTTTCTATTAATTAAAACTGTGATTTAAAGAAAAAGTGTAAGGAAAGGTGCTCTATCTGACTGAAACTTCCAGGAGAACTTAGATAGGTTTTTAAAAAAAGTATTTACAAGAGCTGAGTGAAATGTATAGTTTTTGTTTCTTCAAATTTCTCACACACTCAACTTTGTCATTTTATTTGCCACCTCCTAAAATTTCACTTCTTCTCATTATTGATGAAATGGCTGTTTGCATATCAAAAATGTGGGATTGTTCATATATTTTTGCTGCAAACATCATTTTTCACTTGAAAAATGGGCCACTTTCCATCTGGAAACAGACGTGATCTCGTTTGAAAACGAGCCCGTTTCACTGGAAAATGGACCTATGTTGGCTAAAAGGATATTCACATATTAATAAAACTTTCTGTGCAAACACTTTTAAACCCATAATGCCATACAAAAGAAAAAAAGGTTTGTATTATGAGTATTTTGGCATTTTACATGTCACCCTTCTGCCAGGTGCGGCCAGCAGTAACCAGGGCCAGGTTCAATATTGATGTAAGCAGGGTCTGCTGAATTCTTCCCTGACAGCTAGCTGGGTGGGGGAGAGACTTCAAGAGCAAACTGTATTTACATGAACACACCTACTCTGCTTAGATATTCAGCAGATAGAGCGGTGTGCTGCTCCAAGTGATCACCTTTGGCTGGTGTTGGGTTACAAATTGCCTTAGTACTGAATGCAGGGGTAGTGAAATGCTGTTACCAATGTTAGTATTATTGTGAATAAAGGAGCAGAACTGTGCTTAACCTGTCCCAAATGAGGGGCTTGCCCTCAGCTGAAAGGACCTCATTAAGCCAGGAGCTCGAATGCCAGAGCCTTGTGAAGGGTAAGAGGGATGGGGATAGGTGTTCTAGCCTGGAAGGTGTAAACCCTCCCTAGATTGGTTTAACCTGTTCCTTCCTAATGTTGAAAGAAAGAGCTAAATAGGCTTTATTAGGAGTCTCTGTTATTTTAAATGCTCAATCACTGAGAGCTGCAATCACTTGAGATGGGGCAGTGTCTCTGCCCAGCCTGCAAAGAACTGAAAATCACTAAGAGACTGAGGGCTAGTCTACACTGGCAACGCTAAAGCATTGAGCTGAAAGCCCAAAACTCCATGAATGAATAATCTAGGCCCATTGAAAATGCAGGGAGGTTTATCCTATTCGCATCAATGGGAGTTGTGCAAATAAATCCCTGGGCACCAGGCGGACAATTTACTCCAGAATTTTGTCTGTGATGCTAATGAATTCAGATGTGTGGCTATGATCCTGCAGAGAGGATGTCTTTGCTTCTAGCAAGAAATGCCTAGTCTGCTCATAAACAAATGAACTTGTATATTTAGCATTTGGCTAGGGTGATCATATTTTCCCAAAGGGAACATGGGACACTGCCCAAGGCCCCCGCCCCCCTCCGGGAGCCACCCCAGCCCTTCCTGCCTCCCACCTGCACAGGGCTGGCCCGAGTCCCCCCTGCCACTCGCCTGCTTCGGGCTGGCATGAGGTCCCCCTCTACTCCCTGCCTGCTTGAGACCAGCCCTAGGCGCCCCCCTGCAGGCGGGGCCGGCCCAAGACTCCCTGCTGCCTGCCCACGTGGGGCTGGCCCAAGCCACTCTCCCAAGCCCTCCCTCCTGCTCAGGGCTGGTATTTCCGCTTGCCCTCCGTCCCCCGCACATGTTCCGCTGCACCCTACTAGGGGTTACACCTCACTTTTTGGCAAAATAGCATTTGTCCAGTTTTGCCAAAAAGGTCGGGATGGCCAGGGCTTAAAAAAGGGACTGTCCTGGCCAAAACAGGACATATGGTCACCCTAAGCATCCTTGATACCTTACCCAGACAGACCAAAGGGGAGGGAACAATGGGAAGGAGAGGGATTCCCTGAAATATCTTATATTTGGGTGACTGCTCTGCCTATTTCTGGGAAGGAGAACTAGGATAATAGTGCAACTTTTTGCACTTTTTTATTTTATTTTACTAGAAACTGGCTCACCCTCTCCCCTCACCACAGCTGTCCTGGCAACTCCCAGTTGTTCCCAGTACAGAGTTGTCACAGGTTGCGGCTGCTGGGGTGGTGGTGTGTGCCTGGCACTTTGGAATGTTTGTGTGTCCAGTTATTATTGGGGCATGCTGCCAAAGTTTTCCTGAGGAACACAAACAAGGGAAGGAAAATGGTGATGTTTAACAGTTTATACCCATCAGAAGCTGAATAGAATTTCAAGGGACAAAGAACAGGCACTTTCCTAGCTTGAGGGTGTTCTCCCTGCTGAATATCAAAAGTCTGATGCAAACAGTGGAGGTGTGAGAGCTTCTTAAGGAAAAGGTAGCAAGAATCCTTAATATAGAGGTTGCTATCAGTGCCTCCTGTAATATTGAAACTATCACATATTGGTAATAACAGAAAGTGTATTCTGCAGTTGGTATCTTTAGAGAAAGCTCTAGCTTCCGTTGTTGTAAACTTATAATCAGGATAAATGAACTGGCCAGCCAGTGTAATGAACAGGTGAGGGTATAAAATGGAATTAGATTAGGCGAGGATGACAGGGAAAGCCCGCTGAAGGTCTTAAAAGTCAGTAAAAGAACTTTAAAAGTAATGTCACACCTTACAGAAAGCTAAAGTAACACTTTCAGGTTAATTGTAATATGCTTCCATTTAGTATATCTGTTAAAGGACTTCACTTCGAGAACTCGGAATCAGTTGATGGCTTCACAGCGAATCCCTTTAGGGCTCAGATCCACAGTGATGAACGCAGTATAAATGCCTAGTTAGATATTGTACTTAGACTGCTGAATATTGGGTCAGCATACTGCATTGCTAACAAAAATATGTTGAACTTCAGAGTACTCTCTTCTCCAGACCACTTTAAAAACTTTAATGAATTAATTAAGATAAGTATTATCCTAATAGATGGGGAAACTGAGGTGCAGCAAAATTAAGCGATTTGCCCAGGATCATGCAATGAGGGAGTGGCAGAGACAGTATTAGAATGTTGAAGTTTCTGTCTCTTGTCCAGGTGCTGACCATTGTACCAAATCCCACCCTACAATTGTTTAAGGCAGTTAAAGAAAAATTGCAAAATCTTGTGCCGGTTTGCTTCCTAATGGGTTATAACATTTGGTCATATCGCTTCTTCTCCAATTTACATTGAAAACACCAGAAATCAGAACAGGTTTTTGCTAGTCTTAATATTCTAGTAGGAAGAATAGTGTTGTTTGGGTTTGTAAATGTTCTATTCTGGTTGTCATAGCGATAACATATGATTATCTTGTTCAATGTTTATTTAGGAAGTGCATTCAAGCTACAGTTTTAAACTGAATTAACCAATTTTCTCAAGTGATCAATGGGATGCTTTGGACAATAATATACTTAGATGGAAATGAATGTCCAATTCAGGGCCTTTGTTATCTGCATGTTGATTTTACATCATTTCTTCTTTTGTTTCCTTGTCTGCCTTTATATTTCTATCCAGAATAAAGATATCCTGTAGACAACTTGTCTAATCAATATATTTATGTATTACTTAGTAGTATACCATATGGGCACATTCTTCACTGGGTCTATTCCACCCTTCACTGTCTCTAACCTTGGATTTACTGAGACTCCTGGGAGAATAACAGCTGGATGTAAAATTATAGCCTGAGGGTTCTGTCAGACACACACTTCAAATTTCTGATTATTTATGTAGATAGGCAGATAGAAACTGAGAGAGAGAAAACTACACACAAAGTTGCTGATTATAAAAGATGCATTTCAATACTGGGGCATGCTTTTAGCTGCTCCATGCATAAGGTAGGGCCGCAACTCTCCATTTGACAGTGNACACACACACACACACACACACACACACACACACACACACACACACACACACACAGCAGATGCCCTTAAAATGAGTTCTGGGGAGATGACTGGTTCAAGTGCTGTTTCTTATTTTAAGTACTGGGGATATCTCTGAAATGTGTGTACTTTTTAAATGGAATGAACTGCTTTGGCTTGCTGGGGGAAGCCCCTGCAGAAATGGCAGAAGTGATACCCCTCTATCTGAGGGGTTGTGCCTGCCTTTTTGTTACTCGAGTTCACAACTCAGGCATTGTGTTGGCTTCCTGGCTTCTTCTGGATCTTCACACAACAGCAGTGGTTGAGTGCTCACTTTCACCTGTTCTTGGCGAGGACATTGTGACCTTTCTCTTCTTACAGAGCCCTTACTCTTGTTACCTGCAGAGGGAATTATTACAATATGCCCTACTTGCTAGGGCTATAGCCAAAGGCTGCTCAATCTCCACCTGGTGCAGAATGTGGCAGCCCATCCCTTCCTCACATGGAGCATATTATGTCCACATTCCACAGACTGCACTGGCTTCCAATTCACTTCTGGGTGCCTTTCAAACTGTGGCGTTTGATCTAATCCTTTTTTAATTTAAAGACCTGCCTCTCTCCATATGTTCTACCCCAGTAGCCGAAATCCGCTAAGATGTTTGAGCTGATCGTCCCAAATTTGTACATCAGGCACTGGCCTTTGACTGGAACTTACTCTGCCATTGGTCTGACACAGCCCAAGTTTATTGACCTTCATGGCACATTACAAACCCTACCTATTTACCCAGGTTTTCTTCTGAGTGGGAGGGTTGAATTGGGTGTGAGTGGGCTGAGTGGCAGGATCAGTTTTTGTAGTTCAGGGAGTGATCTGGTGTAGACATGGAGCCAGTGTGAATTATTTTGTGAGATAAGTGTTTGTGCATGTGCCTAGCGCCTGAGGCTATGCACAATGTATACCACAAAATAAATAATGAATAAAATTCTCCCCTGTTTACAACCTGCTCAACTTTGTTGACTTCAGGGACAGTTGCATAAATTGAGTGTTAGGACAGAATTTGGCCCATTAGGTTTAGAGAATAACTTGACTTCTTGTATGTTCTTGTATCACAATTTACCATTGCCTCAATAACCGGCTGAAAAGATTTAATACAGTTGGCATGGAAAGGCCCTGATCCTGTAAGTACTTACACGTGTGCTTATTTTTAGTCCTATGAGTAGTCACACTGAAGTGTGAATGTTTTCAAGACTGGGGCCATAGCTATCACCCCAAAATGATTCACTTTACTGAATACAGTTGTTCCTATAAAAGAATTATATTTTTGTACATATACGTGAATGGTCCAATGGAGAGTAGAAATATTTTCCTAACCAGCTATTACCAAGCTGGAAAATGCTAACCTAAAATTAGCTCAGATAAGGATTTCCGCATTCAATTTTCAATAGACTCTGAAAATAAGATGAATTTTCCATGCATGCAGAGACCAAAGGACATCTTAGTCAGAATAGTCATTGCTAATAGAGCAGAGGAACCGCTAGATGTGCCAGGAATCAATTAGCAAATAACGTAAGCAGCAAATGAAACCTTAGTATGTCAGGAAGGGGCTTCATGTTCTGACTCTGGACTTTGTATTAACAATCTGTAAAAATAAATATCTGGAGTTCAACAACCTCTCCTGCTCCCCTGTCATGGTGGCACAAGATTGCTCTACCCCAGGCCTGAGTAGGACATACTGAATACAAAAGCATGGGTGAGGGCTGATTTTAAATTCTACTTCATGCAGGAATTTGAAAGCTTCCACAGGAAAGGATTTGACACTTATGAGGAGCATTTAATCACTTTAGGTGGTAGATACTTTTCTGCTGATGCAGGGAAGTTGCAAGAGTCACCTGGATATGGTAATGGTGTAAGGGGAGTTGTTGGTATTTCTCAAGGCAATTAAGTCCAGTCAGTTTTTCACAGACCTATTCTTAGTATCACTCATAGACTATAAACACAAGGGCTGAGTTGGGCACGTTATTTTAGCCTTCTGACCCAACAACGCTAAACACATGCAGAATTCTGTTTGCTGCAGATCTAAGGGCTATTTGCTGCCCAGCCTTTGACTTAAATGGGCTAGAATGAAGTCTATGAGCTTGCAGTGGGGTGCTAGTTGGGGGCAAGATTCGACATGTGGATAATGCAGATCGACGTCTATTATCAGAGACTGGACAGACAGGTAAAGGGAAGGGAGAGAAGGTGAGAGAGTGTGTCACTTCTCTCCTACTTATCCACCTATGTCACAGTGATTCTTGCTTCCCATTGCTGTTAACTTAAACATCAGAATAAACAGCAGGATTGAGTAAATGCGTTTGGTTCAGAATGTTGCTGTTCTGAGTGAAGAGAGAGAGGGTGGGTGCAGTTAGAGGTGGGTAGCATAAGTGGTTACCTAGAGTAGGGGACTGGGGAAGAGGGCATTCCTTTCCCAAAAAGTCAACTGCATGTACGGTGGGGGGAGAGAGACGCTGGCCCCCGTAATTGGGCCCACGACTACAGTGTGGAACAGTTGTTTACAGTCACTGGCTTTGAGTATGGAGCAAGGCTGGGGACTTAAGGCCCTGCCAATCATAAGGTCAGCCCTGTTCCTTATAATTACAAGGTGACACAAATGGAGGAACAAACCTGCTCTCTGTCCTGGCCATGATCTGTCTGTCCAGCCAAACACTTATCGCTGTCATATCCAGTTAGAGTTACTGCTCTCCTGTGCTCTCAGCAGCAATAGAAATAAAAGAAGAAGCTTAAAAATGTTTGCACAATCAATTTGAAATGCATTTTTATACACATTTAATCTCAGGCATCTCTGCCCAAGCTGCTGCAGACAAGTACAGTTCCAAGGGCCTGCATGTGCCAGGGGTGAGTTCGGCCTCTGTTCTGGATGGAGATAGTTACCTGTTTCCTCTCAGCTGGTAACATTTTAATGTGAGACAGTTTTTCTGTCTGCCTGCACTGCTGGGCAGCACTTCTCCCCTTGTGCTCCTTAAGTTATCTGCATCAGGCTGGAGGGAGTGGAGTAACAGGCTAGGGTGGGAACCAGGAATGGACACTCGGAGTTCAACCTATTAAAGTCTTCTCTGGATTTAACAATTCCTGGGGGAGGAAACAAGGGAGAGTGTTGTTCAGCTGTGCCAGTATCATGGAAACTTTGTGTGCTGCAGTTTATGGGTCTGACCTTGCTTCCATTAAAGTTTTGCTATTGATTTCAATGGGTGTAATATCAGGTTGGGTGTTTAATACTTTTAATACTGAAAAAAACCCTTTCCATTCCCTCATAGGCGCCGACACCGTGGGTGCTCCGGGACTGGAGCACCCACAGGGAAAAATGGTGGGTGCTGAGCACCCACTGGCAGCCCCCCCATAAGCTCCCCCCCCCCAGCGCCTCCCACCCGCTGGCGGGCCCCGCTGAACAGTGCCTCCACCTCCCTCCCCACGCCTCCTGCCCGCCGCGATCAGCTGTTTCACGGTGTGCACCCCACAGCCAGAATACCCTGTCCCCAGATCCCACTAGCTTCATCCAGGGTGCCATCAGCTGCAAAACATGGTTTTTTTCTCTTATGTATGAGCACGGTGTCAACATTTTGTGCTCCTGTGGGTCTGTCATTGCTAGAAGTACAGTCATGGCAGGGGAGCCAGTTACAACCCGGTTCCATTGAATTTCGGTGTAGGTGGGGGAATTATCTGTTCAGCTTAAAAAGCAGTACACACATGTGCCCATTCCTAGTTCCTGGGTATAATGATGCCTGTGGACCAGCAGGGTCCTGGGTTAAACTTGGTACAACTCTGCTAAATGGTTAAGTCCATTTTCGTGTTTCACACAAGGCATGACAAATGATGGCACCAATGATTTTATCCTCCACATGCTGCCTGTTTATTTGAAAATCATTTTAAAACTGTATGGACTCTGAAATGTAAATAAAAGTCACCCAGGGGCATGTGCTGGTTTAGTTTCCTTCTTTGCCATACAAGACCAAAAAATCCTTACCCCAAAAGATGTGTTTTTGTGTTTAGCTGATTGAGTCAGTGAAGCAAATTTCCCGCTTTTATGAATATTGTCAGGAAAGTCAATATTCATAATACTGTAATTTTGGATGTGTTTTTTTGTCCTTGGATGACTTGGCAGGAACTTGGCAGGAACTGATTGAGAACTGGAGGTTGCTTGGCTGTTTAAAAGTCACCCAATAAGGGCCTGCTTCTGCTCCCAAAGAAGCCAGCAGAAGTCTTTCCATTGTCTTCCAGGGGAAAGGAATTCTCTCTGAAGGGAAAAACACCTGAATGCATCCCAGCCATGGGCGGCTGCCAGTCTGTAGTCACAAGAAGTGAAAAGCCACCCTAACTGACACTCAAGTCTGGTGATAGTGTCCTTTTCAGTCTGGGTCTTCACGTGACGTATATTTGGTCTGTTTATTTTCACCTGAACATTTTCTACACTTACTTTTATATTTATTTCTAGCAATGGACCCAAATCAGAACCCAGAATACACCACTGAACTCTGAGGAGCGTTCAGAATCTGAACTCAGTCCCAGTATGAACTTCATGGCTCTCACCTTTGGGTTGAACCAAAACACAGATCCAACCATCCCTGAATCCTGGATGTCTGAACATAGATTTCATGGCTTTTTCCTCCTGGCTCTCATCTTGCTTTCTTTTTCTTTCTCTCTCATGTACCTTAATCACATCAGGATTGGTTCTTCTGCTCATTCATTGTAGTATAATTTAATCAGAATTAAATTATATCAGGGGTTTGTTCTGTGCCCCCACTCTTGTGTACTTAGTATTTGACCTTGCTGGTTTGTTAACTTACTTCACCATTTTTCTTTGTTGAATTGTCCTGGATTCTATCACGGGAAGATAATAAGTAAACTCACATAACCACAGAGTCCCTAATATCCACATTTCATGGCAAATATTTTTTCCTGCATTAGTAGTATTAGTGATGATAATGCTACTTTTACCGGCGCTCTTGCCGATGGGCTGAGATCAGCTTTGTTTATATGACGAGCATTATGATCAAGTACTCTGTGAACCTTATGTTCTATGGGCTCTTGCATCTATATAATTCAGATAATTGGCTGAGGCAGGGTTAGACTATTTAACTCCACTCCATTTGTGAACGTGGGTGCACCTGGAATACGAGTAATTTCCTAATCACCTGTTGATGGTAAGCCCCTTTTATCTTCAATCAGAATTGAATCCTGTACTATAAGTATCACCCAACCTACTTTTAGGGTTGCCAACTTTCTAATTGCACAAAACCGAAAACCCTAGCTCTGCCCCTTCCCTGAGGCCCTTCCGCTGGCCCGCCCCTTCCCCGAGGCCCAGCCCCCCGCTCACTACATTCCCCCTTCCTCGGTGGCTCGCTCTCCCCCACCCTCATTCACTTTCACTGGGCTGGGGCAGGGGGTTGGGGCTCGGGGTTGGGGCATGGGCTTAATTGGGCGGCTCCCGGTAAGTGGCACAGCGGGGCTAAGGCAGGCTCCCTGCCTGTCCTGACACTGCGCTGCGCCCCGGAAGTGGCCAGGAGGTCCGGCTCCTAGGCAGGGGGCCCAGAAGGCTCCGTGCGCTGCTCTTGCCCGCAGGCACCCCTCAGCCCCCATTGGCCATGGTTCCCGGACTGTGGGAGTGCAGAGCCAGTGCTTGGGGTGGGGGCAGCGAACTTTGAGTTTGGAGTGGTGGAAAGTCTGCAACTTACCAGCATTTCTGCTTTTGCAGGGGGCCTGCAGCCAGTAGATACAGCCCTGAAAGTACTGATGGCAGCACATCTCCAGGATCTGTTCCACCTAGGAAGAGAGCAGAAAGAGGTACCATGTCTGACTTCTCTGGGGTGGAATGTTTCCATTGATGGAGCTGGCACTGGGAGCATGGGAAGGGGGAATGCAAATTGCCCATTATATAGAGAAAAACTTGTCTTACGCAACCACATCAGGGTCCATCAAGCAAAATTGTATTGAAAACCTTGGGGTTACTTTTGTGTGTGCTCATAAGACAGTGGTTATACAGTTTTAACTGTGTACATGAGTGAGGTGTGGCATTGGTACTATTGCTAAGGCGTGTACAGTATTATTTTACAAGTATTATAAAATGTATATAAAAAGGGGACTGATAAATAAAAAAAAATCACCATAAAAATAATGGGACAAATCCTGAAGATATTAGCCCATGGCTCAGCCAGCCAAACTTCATGATTAAGTTAAGGACTAATTAGGTCTATGTTTTCAATAGCAACAAGTACTGTAAATAGACTTCTTCTGACAGTGTTCTGGCGACCAAACTGAGCATTCCATTTTCCAATGAATTCAATGAGAGTTCGAACATGTCTATATTACAGAGCCTTGGCTGGAATAGTTATGTCAGCATAGCTACCTCATGTAGACACAGCATAAGCGGAGAGAAGGGATTCTTCTTCTAGTGTAGCTATACAATTGCCCTGAACAATATTGGCTAAGCCTACAGAAGCACTCTTCTGTTGGCATAGCTGCATCTCCATGTTTTTGTTTTAAGGCATAGTTTTGTTGGTTGGGGTGTGTGATTTCCCCCCCACACACACACACTCCTAGATGATACATCTATGCCAGTAAAACTTTGTAGTGTAGACCAGGCCTTAGGGGTGCTCTGGATAGAATAGGAACCTCAAAAAGTAGTTGCCAATGGGGAATCATCATTGAATGGAGAGTATTTGTATCAGGATTCTACGGGGCTCAGCCTGATGCTAGTCAATGTTTTTATCAATGATCTGAAACTAAACTTAAAAGCACTGCTTGTAAAATCTGTGGATGACACAGAGATGGGTGGAATGTTATAATGAGGACAAGAATATCCTACAGAACAATCTGGATTGCTTGGTAAACTGGGCCCATTAAAATAAAATGTGTTTTAATACAGCCAAATGCAAATTCATACATCTAGTGGACACTCAATTCACCATGACTTCCCAGTGTCATGCTGTGACAAAAAGGGCCACTGTGATCCTTGGATGTATAAATAGAAGTAGTGAGTAGGAGCAGGGAGGGGATTTTACCTCAGGATACAGCATTGGTATTTTCAATGCTAGACTAGTACATTAAGTTCTGGTGTCCACATTGGAAAAAGGATGTTGAAAATTTGGAGAGGGTGCAAAAAAGAGCCACACAAAGGATTTGAGGGCTGAAGAAATACCTTGCAGTTGTAGAAATGTAGGGCTGGAAGGGACCCCAAGAGATCATCTAGTCCACCCTCCCTACACAGAGGCACAACCAAGTAAACCTCGAACAGCCCTCACAGGTGTTTGTCTAAGCTGTTCTTAGACTTAAATTTATCAAAAAGAAGACTGAGAGATGACTTGATGACAATGTAAAGGTACCTTAATGGGGAGAAAATAGCGGGTAATAAAGCTGGGTACTAAACATTGGGTACTAATCTAGTGGAGAAAGGCATAACAAGAACTAATAGGTGGAATCTGAAGCCAAACAAATTCAAATTAGAAATAAAGGGTACATTTTTAACAATGCTGGAACAAACTACCAGGGTAAGTGGTGGATTCTCCATCTCTTCATGTTTTTTATTGAGACTGCCTGCCTTCCTGGAAGATATGCTGTAGTCGAACACAATCTATTGAGCTCAGTACAGGGTAACTGGGTAAAACTCAATGGCCTGTGATATACAGAGGGTCAGGCTAAATGATTTAATGGTCCCCACTGGCCTTAAAAACTCTTAATCTGTGAGTACTTCTGAGTATCAGGCTACTTGTATTTAAAAACCTAAATATTGATGTTGGTGCATAACTTTAAGCATCCAATTTGAAAATTTTGGCCAAAATGACTTACTCCAGGTCCGGGGCAAAGTCAGAAAGAGAATCTAAGAATTTTGATTGTTAGAGTTGACTCTAAGCACTACACCTACCTCCTTGCATTTCATAGTTTGATATAATATAGTGGAGGCCTAACAGGTTACAGAACTTCACTTATGAATGATGTGGAGGAGAATGGAACAATAAGCCAACGTGCATGTATTTTTCTCTTCTACCCGCTTCCTGGTCAGGCTCTTTGAAACGAGTTTTCCTTTTCACTTTTTATTATTTTTCAAGCACTGAGTTTTGCCAGCTTATAAGAAGGGCACACTCCTTGTCCCAAAGTGCATTCTGCTTCAGAGGAGCAAACAGTTCAGACAACTTGTTTTTCATTAGAAAGTAGAATAGGGCCTGATCCAATACCCATCAAAGTCAATGGAAAAGCTTCTATTGACTTTCGTGAACACTGGATCAGTCCCTCAGCTCTCATTATTATTTTTTAGTATTATTTGTATTCTGGTAGCACCTAGGAGCCCCGTCACAGGCCAGAACCCCATTGTGCTAGGCACTGTATAAACATAGAACAAGAAGATGGTCCTTGTCCTAACAAGCCTAAATTTTCATCGGTTTTGCTGTGTGCTAATCCCAGAGGAATTGATCCTGCAAGTTGCTGATTTCAATGGGAGTTGAGGGTGTTCAGCACCTCTCCAGATTGGGCCCTCCATACTGATTCCTCAGTATCTTTTCTACCCAGCCAAGTCTACTTGCGCTTGAAGAGATTAAATATACAATGCTGTGTGAAATTAAATCTCAT
Source organism: Platysternon megacephalum (assembly GCA_003942145.1). NCBI lineage: Eukaryota > Metazoa > Chordata > Testudines > Platysternidae > Platysternon > Platysternon megacephalum. Next base: position 8,214,364 of record QXTE01000046.1, read on the forward strand.
GTTAGAGGAGCTCAGACAGTAGAGCTGCTGTGTGCTCTGCTGGTTGTGTCAGTGTTAATCTGCTGCCCCTTAGGGCTGGGGAAAAGTCTCAGAAGTGTCACATTCCCACCTTGCTGAGCTTCCTGGAATGCAGCCAGTGATCAGAGAGGATGATCACTGAAACTGGTCTTCTTGAGGAGAAGTTAAAAAAACAAACCCAAAAGCAACAACAGAGACTCCTCCCAGCCCCACTAGACCTGGCTAAATGTATCTGTGCTGGAATATTATTGACTTGACATAGAAAGAAACCAAACGACAAAAATCAGACTTGGTGAAAGTGGAACATCCAGGATGCCGGTCTGCTAGGCTTTTTGTCCTTAATTTTGTAATCAGTGGTGGCTGTGAGTTTAAAAAAGTGTCATTATCAGGAGAGCTTCTGATGTCAAATCCAGTTAGACCTCAACTGAAATGTTTAATTAGTCTTTGTGGGAGATAAGGCATAAGCAAACATGATGTTTTTTGACAGGAATAAATAAAAAGTCAATAACTAGTTTCAATGAAGCGGAAAAAAATGCATTTTTAAAAATTCATAGCCCATTAGTTATTGCTTTTGTTTGGTTCATAGATAAATAAAACATCAATGCACCACCAGGGACAACATATGGAATTAAAATCCATAGGATTTTTAATACTGATATTATTTATTTACTACTTTTGAAATGTGTATGATGGTAGAACCCAAAGTTTTCAACAGAGATCAGTGATGTGCTGTGCTAGGAACTCTACAGACACACAGGATATGTCTGCCCGGCATTCATGGGGTGTGGTTGCAGCTTGTGTAGACATACCTAAGCTGGTTTTCATCTAGCTAGTTCAGGTAGGGAGCAGTGAAGTCATGGCAGCAAGGGCTTCAGCATGGCCTAGTTCCAGGAGTAGTTACCCAGCGTTCTTGGAGGGCTCGTATAGCTCACACTGACGCTAACACTGCTGTGGCTTCTCTGTTCCAGTACCCAACTCCGGTATTTCTACACAAACTGCCATCATGCCCTGTAAGTGCAGCATAGACATACCCATAGTAAGAGACAGACCCTTCCTGCAATCTAAACAGACGTGAGTGAGAGAAATGTGAGGTCTTTGGGTGCTACCACAAGACAGTCAGGACTGGGGACCAGTTGTTCAAGGTGTTTTACAAACACGCAGGTAGCCCCAGCCCCAAAGAGTTTACAATCTGATGTGAAACAGCGCAAGTGAGCATGACAATCAATGGGAGGGAAGCATAGAGTGTATCTCGCAATTAAAACGTCGAATTTGCTTTTGGAGACTATTCCGCAATATTTGCTTCGCAGTTGCTATTTCAACAAACATTCCTGCCAGTAGAAAGTTGATGAATAAGAGGGGACCTGATAAAAATATATACAGTAAAGAATGGTCTAGAGAAGATAAGTCAACCAGGACTTCATTTCTCCCCGTCTTGTAGCATAAGAATAAGGGGGCATTCACTGAATGTAAAAAGTAGAAAATTCAAAACCACTAAAAGGAAATACTATTTCATACAAAGTGTCATTGGACTGTGGAACTCACTGCAGAACAAATGTTTGCAGCTGAAATTAGTAGAGTTGGTTATGATATTTTTATCTTGATTTGGGAATTATTTTGGGTGATAGTCCAGGCTTGGTCACGCTGGCACTGAATAGAGAGTAGCTACAATATCATCTTATGATGCACCTTGACATAACACCGCTGATTAACCAACCCCAAGCTGACCTGCCTTCTCTTTTCTGCCCCTATGCATGGTAGGCTTTTGACTGATTAATCCCTTTCTGAGGTTCCCTCTTCCACTGTTTGTGTCCCAGGGGTATTAACTTTGTACTTGTCCAAACTGAATCATACTATGTTATATTTGCTTCTGTTATTAACCTCCAGCCAGGTCCTTTGTATTATTTCTCTGTCCTTGGATGTTCACTTCCCTCGATTTAGTACGAGCTGAGCATTTCTTTACCTCCAATTCTAGATCACTGATTCTTGGATTGATTCTCCAGCACTGGAGAGAGGGGGAGGGACTCAAGGAACCAGTTCGGCTTCTCGGATTCTCAGGCCCAGCCCCAATCCTGATATGACTTAGAGCAGCTTCCGGGCTTCTCTATCTTGCACCATTGATGTAGGGTCCTTATTGGAGCCTATGCCGCTGCTGGACTGGTATTTGGAGTGGAGCTCCACCATGCCACCCCTGAATCCACCCCCCCAACATGCCGCTTCTTTCCCTTGACATGCCCCTATGGGAGGAGTAGGGGCCAGATGCAGTGCTACATCAGAGGAATTCTCTGCTGGGCATTTGCGGCTGGATTATACATTAGGGCGTTACACCCGAGAGGCACAAAGGGGCCGTAACCCAGTGGGAGAATCGGGCCTGTTAAGACAGCTGGTTGAAAAATGGGATATTTTTTTCACAGAAAGCGTGTCCTTTTTGTGGAAAAAGTTTCAAAATTTGACATTTTTGCCCAGCTCTCCTGATTAATAAGGACCTCACATCGATCCCTTTCCACTCAGTCACAATCAGTGCAAGCAAAGCAACAGTATTTTACTCAAGCAAACAGAGGGGCGTATTAGAAAATCAAGCCAAAAGGCCAGTGCAATGTTGTTTAAATCCAAATACAAACAGTGCCTAGCATTTTATGACACATCCCCTAGGTCTGTGGAGTGTGAGGAGAGGGTTAAACCCTTATATGCTATGTAAACTCGAGCGCTGCTGGATTCTCTTGCCTGTCTCCCACGTTCAGCGATACCTAGGTTTAGGTGACGTTATTTGGCACTGCATTAAAGTGGATGTACTCCTTTTTCTCAGATTAGAGGGCTAAATGAGAAATCAGGTTTAAATAGATTAAAGACAGAGGACATCTTTCTCTTTAAATAGATACTACAAAGGCCCAATACTCATTAAAATACTGTTTCTGTAGGAAGGGAGCCAGTAAAATCCTGCAGGATGGTGATGAGCTGCCTTACTGGGCTCCGTGTTAGCTAGGTTCTCTCTAAAGCAGATTGCACAGACATGTATAGCAGTGTACAGGCTTTTCTGTAGCAATCACTAGCATGGAAGGTGGAAGGATTGTCTTGCGCTTACTGCCCTGGTCTGTGACTCAGGTGATTTGGCTTTAATTCCCAACTCCGTCATAGACTCCCTGAGTAACTTTGGGCCAGTCCCTTAATCTCTCTGCACCTCAGTTCCCATCTGTAAAATAGGGATAGTCCTCTACCTCGCAGAGGGGCTTTGGGGGTAAAGATAGAAATACTTGCAAGTTACTGTGCTGCTAAGTTGTTGGGCGCCACATAAGAACCCGAATAAATGGCCAGATGTTGTCTGAGCATCTCACAAACATGCACATATTTTCACATCATCTCTGTGCGATAAGGAAGTGTTTCCCTCATTGTGCAAATGGGGGACCTGAGGCATACAGAAGATAAGTGACTTCCCCAAGGTCACACCATAGATCAGTGGAATATTCCATCCGGTATAGTGGAAAGCGAGCATCTAGTTTGCTTAAAAGCTTACTGATGGACAGGGCAAGGATGAAGCGGCACTCAGACCAGTCTTGGGTTGAGCTGCAGTCAGATTAGTGCACTCTGTGCCACTGACTATTTCTCCTTTCAGCATAGAGGCTTCTGAGAGTGTGGCCAGATGATGATGGGGCATTTTCACCAACACAGGTTCTTACACTGATCCTGGGTGGCCTTTTGGGGATATTTCTGACTTTTCTGTGCAAGTTAGAGCAGCCTTTAGGGCTTAGGGGACATAGCAATCTGGTGTCCTTTCTCTCTATTTCCCTCATGAACAGGGATGTAGGCACGTAACGATTCTGCTGTTTGAGTTGTGAGGAGGTTTTGTTTGTTTTTATGGGCACTGTTCCTGGGGGGCAAAAGCTTCCTGGAAAAGGTGTATCTGACTCACACTTGGTCCTAAACACTGTCAGGCTTAGGTGCAGTCCAATCTCTATTAGCAAAGTGTTCCAGCATCTCAGTCCTGCTGCTGACAACACTCTGCCCTCAGTGATTAGTGGTCTAAACCTGGGTGTCTCAGCTGTAATGTCACTGGGAAGCATAGCTGTCCTGGACAGTAAGGCAGGCTCTATGGTAGCCAGGGCCCAATCCATGAAGGGCTTGATGCAGGAATTAGTTATGAAGGTGGTCAAACTAGGTGATCAACAGTCCCTTCTTGCCTTAAAATCTATAAATCATCCTCCCTTGTGTCAGTTTTACATCAGTATCACTCCATTAATCTCATTGGTGTTACTCCTGGTTTACACTAGGGTAGGTGAGAAGAGACTTAGGCCTTAAGAATATGCGCCTTAAAATCCTGTTCTAAAATATATCTGTTCTTACAAGCGATGTCCTGTTATGATGAGGGGTTAGTTACTCTTTGGAGCTCAGGATGCTGTAAATGCAGGTGCTTTCATTCCGAAACAACAAATTCCTAGCAGGTGCTGCGAATGAAGAGCCCCCATGACCCTAAATAAAGAACGAGGTCTGCAGGGACCATTTTACACTCTGTCGAGTCTGGATTCACCGCCACAGACGTGTACCACAGGCCTCCGGTGTTCAGCTAGCCTCATGCAAAGACACATTGTCCTGTGGAATATTTTTTGTTATTGTGCTGTTAAAATCCTCCCACCCCCGCATCCTGGCTCAGCTCCACGTGCATAATTCAGAGCTGAATTGTAGGTTCTATAATAATCCAAGTCCTAAAGAGCTGACTCACAAACTTCTCTGCTTTTCTCAAAACACCTTTTTTCCCACCTGCTCTCCCCTCAACAAAGTCTCTTCTATTTGTCAAGTATGGAAGGCGGTTGTCATAGAGAACATTACGAGGAAGGAAGGAAGGAAGGAAGGAAAGGAGGGTAGTAACATCACTGCCACCTGCTTGCACATTTCAAGTCAAAGGGCAACCAACCTAACCCCCCCCCAACATGAATGGGCATCAGCCCAAGCTGAACATACCGCTGGTACCTGCAAGCAGGATCTGTCATGTCTGCAATCCTGCGTGATGAACCTTTGACTGGTCTATGTACAGCATGAGAACCTGAAAGAACATGTAATTAGGAGCTGCTGGCAAGTGGTAGAGAACACTTTGCTGTGCAGTGTCTTGTGGGCTGTACAATTTGCTTGCTATTCTTTTTAAACACGCCATTCTTCCCACATGCATTTCAGTATCCACCCAGTTATGAAAGCGTTCTTGGCTTGTTGCCATTCTGCTCCAGTGCTCGAACATCTGAATCTTTATCCTGAATTACAGTCCAGTTCAAACCCTGTTTACATAGTTTTGGGGTTTTTTTTAAGCGCTCAGAAGAACAAGGCTGTAATGGCATAATAGCCTGGATTAAATACTAAACAAGCGTGAACAGCTTTGAAAGTGGGCAGTCTATGGTAGCATTACTAGGTGAAATTCACCCCAGCACAGGCGGAGCGCAAGGCCTATGCACCACTTACATGGGGCATAGATCTCATGCTGATCCTCTGACCAGAGGTGAATTTCACTCACGGCTCTTAGTGCTGTGTGTGCTGGTGATTTTGTGATGGTCAACATTATTGGCTTTGCATATGCGCTTACTATGGGCCCAGTTCTGCAGCCTCACTCATACTGAGTAGTTTTACTCACATAGGCAGTCCCAGTAACTACTCTTGTGAGTAAATGCTCCTCAACATGTGTGAAGGTTGAAGAATCAGGAGCTACCTGAGTGAAATAGAAATGAACTTTTTATCAATACGTTTAAAAAAAACCTCTTTATTAAATTGAACTGAAATCTGGACTCTCCGAGAGGAGCAGAGAGCCATCTGCCATGACCCTTGGTAAATTGTTCCAATAACTAATTCTTTTCACAGCTAAACATTTACACCTTCTGTCCAGTCTGAATTTGTCTTCTTTCAACTTTCAGCCATTGGATCATGTTATACCTTTCTCTGCTAGACTGAAGAGTACATTATTAAATATTTGTTTCCCAGGTAGCTACTTATAGACTGCAATCAAGTCACCACTTAACTTTCTCTTTCTGAAGCTAAATAAATTGAACTCTTATAGTAAAAGACTCAAAGGCATGTTTCTAATTCTTTAATCATTCTTGTGGCTCTTCTCTGAACCCTCTCCAATTTATCAACATGCCTCTTGAATCTGGGCACCAGAATTAGACATAGTATTCCAGCAGTGGTTGCACCATTGGCACATAGAGGTAAAATAACTTCTCACCTCCTACTCCAGATCCCCCTGTTTATGCATCTCGGGATCGCATCAGCTCTTTTGGTCACAGCTTCACCCTGGGAGCTCATGTTCAGCTGCTTATCCACCCCCACGTCCTTGGGGTTTTTTAAGAACAAATTAGACAAACACCTGTCATGGATGGTCTAGGTTTACTTGGCCCTGCCTGAGTGCAGGAGGCTGGATTCAATGACTTCTCCAGTCCCTTCCAACCCTACATTTCTATGAGTCTAGAAGAGGTTGCCCCGCAGCGAGGGCCGAGGCAATGGGCTGAAACTTGCACTGCCACTGCCCAGACCGTAGTTGTTCTATAGATAAAGATTGGAAATCAGGCCCCAGGGCTGACAAGCCAGCGCATAGCTGTTAAACAAATTCAGGTGCAGGCTGGTTGCTGTTTATAACCTTCAATATGGTGTAACCCTCCTCTCTTGGCTAGGAATCATGACAGGATCCAAATCCAAGCTAGAGTTTCCTCCATCTGGAAAATAAGGCTCCATTGCAGAATCCACTGCTGGCAACTTTGGAGTTGCCTCTCAGTCTGTCACGTGCTTAGACTGCTCATGAGCGATCTGGGCTGCTTGTCAGTTTGATTTCCATCCTTGTCTGAGCCCCCTTTTATTCAGAGGGAATTTATGCATTTTTACCCATCTGAGAATGAAGACCCGTGGGAATCATTTTTGAGCTTTATCCATTGACCTCCCTCACCTTCAGCACATACAGTTTTTCTCAAAGAAGGCTATTGTTTCTCCAGGTACAACTGAAGATTGGGTCTACAATAAATACGTTAATCAATTAAAACGAACAATAATAAAATGTACTTTGCACTTTTATTCCTTAGAAGACTTAAAAACCTCTTAACAAGCATTAACCAATTAATCCTTATACTATAAAGGCTGCATGAGGATCACTTCCACCACAGAAGTACAATACCCTCAGGAGTGGAATGCAGTAAGGCTCAGTCCAGCCAGCTGAGTGCTTCCTGCAACATACTGACCACCACTGACTTGAACTGAGATCAGTGGGAGTGGAAGGTGCTCAACATTTATGAAGCTCGGGTCCAGTTCTCTAACAGTTCGCAGCAGCATCATGTAACCGTTTTAAGGTGGGAAGTGAAAAATATTTTACGCAGCTGAATGTGTGTGTGGGATTTAAGCACTCAGAGTGCTCCAGATCCTCAAAGATCTATAGGCTCCTATGTTCCATTAAATCAATGGAAGTTAGGAGCCCAAATGCATTTGAGGATCTTGGACAATGTAACTACCTGGCCACAATGCCGTGTTTAGCACCTGTACTCATAGAAGAGCTGCTGTAGATGTTTTAACTGCCACAAGTGATCTGGAGTTTGTCTTTAGGCCTCATGCAAAATATAGCACCTTGTTCTCTTCTAGTATAGACCCCTGCACTGAGGTAGGACCAAGTATATAGAGAGCATCCCCGACAGGTTTGTTTAACCTGTTCTTAAAAACCTCCAATGAAGGGAATTCTACAACCTCCTTTGGATGCTTATTCCAAAACTTAACTACCCTTGTAGTTAGATATTAGGGAAAATATTCTAACTTAAATCTCCCTTGCAGCAGATTAAACCCATTACTTCTTGTCCTACCTTCAGTGAATGTGGAGAAAAATTGATCACCATGCTCTTTATAACAGCCCTTAACATATTTGAAGACTGTTATCAGGTTCTTCATTTCTAAAGACTAAGTAGATGCAGTTTTTTAAAACTTTTCCTCTTAAGTAATGTGTTCTAAACCTTTTATCATTTTTCTTGCTCTCCTCTGAACTTTCTCCAATTTGTCCACATCTTTCTTAAACTGTGGTGCCCAAATCTGGACAGTCCAGCTATGGCCTCGCCAGCGCCAAGCAGAGCAGGACAATTACCTCCCGTGTTGTACATATGATACTCCTGTTAATGTACCCCAGAATGATTTTAGCCTTTTTCGCATCTGCATCGCATTGTTAGCTCATATTCAATTTGGGATCTACTATGCCCCACAGTTTCATTTCTGCTGTACTGCTGCCTAGCCAGTTATTCCCCATTTTGTAGTTGTGCATTTGATTTTTCCTTCCTACGTGTAGTATTTTGCACTTGTCTTTATTGAATTTCATCTTGTTGATTTCAGACCAATTCTCCAATTTGTCAAAATTATTTTGAATTCGAGTCCTGTGCTCCAAAGTGCTTGCAACCCCTCCCAGCTTGGTGTCATCTGCAGGTTTCATAAGCATACTCTCTACTCCATTATGCAAGTTATTAAATTAAAATGTTGACTGGTACCATTCACAGGACATCCACTAAATACACCTTCCCAGTTTGGCAGCATAACATTTATAAATGCTCTTCATACCAGTTATACACCCACCTTATAGTAATTTCATCTAGATCACATTTCCCAAATTTGCTTATGAGAATGTCATGTGGGACTGTCAGAAGCCTTACGAAAATCAAGATATATCACATCTACTGCTTCCCCTTATCCACTAGGCCTGGAACCCTGTCAAAGAAGGAAAGTAGGTTGGTTTGGCAAGTAGGTTAATAATAATAATAAAATAATATATGGAGATATACCTATCTCATAGAGCTGGAAGGGACCCCCAAGGGTCATCGAGTCCAGCCCCCTGCCTTCACTAGCAGGACCAATTTTGCCCCAGATCCCTAAGTGGCCCCCTCAAGGATTGAACTCACAACCCTGGGTTTAGCAGGCCAATGCTCAAACCACTGAGCTATCCCTCCCCCCCTTTCCTTTACATTAATCCTTAGCAATCTGTCCATGTTTCTACTTTTTGTAAAAAGCAACAGAGAGTCCTGTGGCACCTTTAAGACTAACAGATGTATTGGAGCATAAGCTTTTGTGGGTGAATACCCACTTCGTCAGACGCATGCGTATTCACCCACGAAAGCTTATGCTCCAATACATCTGTTAGTCTTAAAGGTGCCACAGGACTCTCTGTTGCTTTTTACAGATCCAGACTAACACGGCTACCCCTCTGCTACTTTTTGTAGGATTTCTTTTTGATTTTCAGGCCATTAAAAAGCTCCTGATGGAACTATATTGGCCTCTTATTACTCTTTCTATCTTTCCTTCATCTTGGGATTTCTTTCTATCTTTCCTTCATCTTGCTGTTATGCCTTTAATATTGTCTCTTTGAGAAGCTACCAGCTCTCCTGAATATCTTTTCCCCTTAGATTTTCTTCCCATGGGACCTTATCTACCAGTTTTCTGAGTTTGCTAAAATCTAATTTTTTGAAGTCCATTTTCCTTATTCAGCTGTTCTCACTCCTTGTTGCCTTAGAATCATGAAATCTATCATTTCATGATCATTTTCACTCAGATTGCCTGCCACATTCAGATTCACAACCAATTCCTTCCTTTTGGTCAAGTCTAAAATGTCTTCCCCACTGGTTACTCCCTCCACCTTCTGAAGCAAGAAGTTGTCTGCAATATTTCCCAAGCACTTATTGGACATTTTCTATTTTGACATACTACTTTTCCAACAGCTATCTGGGTAGTTAAAGTCTCCCATTACTGCCAGAACTTGTGTTTTCAATATTTGTTCTTTGTTTTCGAAATGACTCATCCACCACATCCTTCTGATTTGGTGGCCTATAGTAGACCCCCTACCATGATGTCACCCCTGTTTTCTCCCCTTTTATCGTCACCCAGAGACTTTCAACTGGCCTCCTCATACCTCCTTTGGGACCTCAGAAGAAGTGTATACAGTCCAGATGTACAATGCAACACCTCCTCCCTTTTTTTGACGCCTGCCCTTCCTGAACAAGTTACACCCCTCTCTTCCAATATTTTCGTCATGAGATTTATTCCACCAAGTTACAGTGATGCCAATTAAGTCTTAATTTAACTTGTGTACTAAGACTTCCAATTCTTCCTGTTTATTCACCATGCTTCTTGCATGTGTATATGTATATGAATATATAATATCATTGGCCCTGTGGTGGAGGGGGAAAAAGTGAACTGGTCACAGCAATCACACCTCTTCCTGTCTTCTGGATGGGTGTGACTTACTATGTCCGCAGCAAAGGACCAACTTTTACAAGTTAGGAAGCCCATTGGTGCCTGGCTATTTATGCACACAAAGACTCAATATTTATGCACAGATCAGATATTTATGCTTGTATGTGGCTCACTAGATACCTAAGTGATAATGTGCACAGGCAAATACCAGATTCACGTTCAAATCAAGTGCTTGGGTGCATAAGTTAAGCACGCACAAATGTATGTGCACAAATGTGCCTCAGGACCGTGAAAATCTGAGTGTGTCTAGTGACAGAGACGATGGTATTCCAGCCCTGTGCCACTCATATGAGTTGTGACTTTGTCTATTTCTCACTTATCTTCTCTATATCTCAAGTACCCTCATCTGTAAAATGTGTAAAATAATACATATCTAAGTCACGGGAGTATTGTGAAGCTTAATGTTTGTAAAATTCACTGAGAGGAAATACATTATACAAGTGTTCTTTGTGTTATGAACTATAACTTGGAAAGTCTGTAGCTGAATGTCCTTATCATCAGCTTTGTTCTTTCACATAGGGAGGGCCAAATCTCAGGCCTCATTTTACTCGGTCACACCAGTGTAACTGTATTGACTTACTCCCGATTTATGCCAGGAGAATCAGGCCTCAGTCTTCAGCATCAGCTCTAGTCTTTAGCCTCTTTACCTGTTTACCAGAAAAGTCCTGGAGTTCAGTGATGTAGGTAGATAACTATGGATTTTCTGTGCACCTTGCTGGGAAAGGAATGGCTAGCATGGGCACCATCCACCAGCTCTGCTGCTAAAATCTATTTGTCTACTGCTCTCCTCTGATACAGTTTTTTGTCTTATGGAAATGGGGTAACTACTGGACCTGAAACACATACTTTGGCAAGTAGAGAAAACTTAAATGGGTCAGGCTGATTTGCAATAATGTTGCTATATTCTGGGTCCCATCCTCTGAGGTGCTGAGCCTCTGAAATGCCTCAGACCCTTATAGTTTCTACTGAAGTGAATGTAAAAGCTCCCTCTGACTTCAATGGGAGCAGACTTAGGCTCTTATTTAGTAAGGCTTTTTCTTCCACCAAGAATATGGGGCCAGATCCTCAGCTGGCATAAATCAGCGGGGTTCCATTGAAGTCATGGGTGATTTACACCAGTTGAGGATCTGGCCTTTGATATTTTTGTGCATCCCTCCCCTGCCCTGCCCTCCCTTCCCCCCACAGATGCATGAAGTCCAGGTCAGAAATGTGCACTCTCTCTCTTTACAGCTTTTGCCAGGCTCCGTTTTTCAATGGAAGTTTAGTGATATATTGCAACAACACATCTTGCATGCCAGAACAAGAAGAATGCCACTGTTGTGTAGGTAGGGAAATAGTTGTGATGCACTAAAGAGATATTGTTTTTCCATCAACATAGCCAAACTTTACACTTAGCTTCTGATGTAGGGAGGGTGTGCCAGTGAGATAGGATGTAGACTGTGAAACTGCATCCCCATGGAGAAAAGACAGATGGAATCCAGCTGGCGGATATCACACACATTTTCTTTTCTGTTAGATATCACAGATCTGATAACCAGGAGAGAATAACAAGGCTTTATAGAATGCAGATGAACAGAGGCTCCCATCTGCAGGTAAAAGAAACAGTTTGTTGAATACTTGTCCTTGTTAAATGAAAGTTAACTCTCATGGACCCATAAAACTAGATTGTACCTGTTTAAAGTCCATATTTGATTACATACCGTGCACATTTGTTGACATGCTGTGCCTTTTATTATCCTCATCTCATTTAATAAAATGCCATATCGGATTCATATTGATAGCAAGGGAAAGTAAAGTGAAGTTCAGGCTGAAAGTTCATCAGCTTGCTTGAATCTCTGGCTATTGAGAGCAACTTTTATAGTCAGGCCTGTCAAAATCTGCACTCTGCTTAAAATAAAAATATGCACCAAATGTAGAAACTTGGGAATTATGTGCTAAGAGACACACGGTTAGACCAAGAGAATGGTAGTAGAGAATTCCTGGCCCTGACACTGACTTGTGACCTTAGGTGAGTCACTTAGTTTAGCTGTGTCCTCTTTTAACCTCCTGCGTTTTCCCACCTTATATGGTGCTGTGAAGCTTAATTATTGCTTGCCTTTTGTAAAAAATCATGTTTTGATCCTTAATAGAAGTGTAAGACATTCATATTAATAAGAGCGCATGTCCAATTTAGTGATCTAGTACTACACGAGTTGCTATCTTGTAGTTCTGACAATGCAGAGAATAAAATAAGATATGGTGTAAATTAGGTGCCTCGNACAACCCTGGGTTTAGCAGGCCAATGCTCAAACCACTGAGCTATCCCTCCCCCCCTTTCCTTTACATTAATCCTTAGCAATCTGTCCATGTTTCTACNAGAAGAAGTGTATACAGTCCAGATGTACAATGCAACACCTCCTCCCTTTTTTTGACGCCTGCCCTTCCTGAACAAGTTACACCCCTCTCTTCCAATATTTTCGTCATGAGATTTATTCCACCAAGTTACAGTGATGCCAATTAAGTCTTAATTTAACTTGTGTACTAAGACTTCCAATTCTTCCTGTTTATTCACCATGCTTCTTGCATGTGTATATGTATATGAATATATAATATCATTGGCCCTGTGGTGGAGGGGGAAAAAGTGAACTGGTCACAGCAATCACACCTCTTCCTGTCTTCTGGATGGGTGTGACTTACTATGTCCGCAGCAAAGGACCAACTTTTACAAGTTAGGAAGCCCATTGGTGCCTGGCTATTTATGCACACAAAGACTCAATATTTATGCACAGATCAGATATTTATGCTTGTATGTGGCTCACTAGATACCTAAGTGATAATGTGCACAGGCAAATACCAGATTCACGTTCAAATCAAGTGCTTGGGTGCATAAGTTAAGCACGCACAAATGTATGTGCACAAATGTGCCTCAGGACCGTGAAAATCTGAGTGTGTCTAGTGACAGAGACGATGGTATTCCAGCCCTGTGCCACTCATATGAGTTGTGACTTTGTCTATTTCTCACTTATCTTCTCTATATCTCAAGTACCCTCATCTGTAAAATGTGTAAAATAATACATATCTAAGTCACGGGAGTATTGTGAAGCTTAATGTTTGTAAAATTCACTGAGAGGAAATACATTATACAAGTGTTCTTTGTGTTATGAACTATAACTTGGAAAGTCTGTAGCTGAATGTCCTTATCATCAGCTTTGTTCTTTCACATAGGGAGGGCCAAATCTCAGGCCTCATTTTACTCGGTCACACCAGTGTAACTGTATTGACTTACTCCCGATTTATGCCAGGAGAATCAGGCCTCAGTCTTCAGCATCAGCTCTAGTCTTTAGCCTCTTTACCTGTTTACCAGAAAAGTCCTGGAGTTCAGTGATGTAGGTAGATAACTATGGATTTTCTGTGCACCTTGCTGGGAAAGGAATGGCTAGCATGGGCACCATCCACCAGCTCTGCTGCTAAAATCTATTTGTCTACTGCTCTCCTCTGATACAGTTTTTTGTCTTATGGAAATGGGGTAACTACTGGACCTGAAACACATACTTTGGCAAGTAGAGAAAACTTAAATGGGTCAGGCTGATTTGCAATAATGTTGCTATATTCTGGGTCCCATCCTCTGAGGTGCTGAGCCTCTGAAATGCCTCAGACCCTTATAGTTTCTACTGAAGTGAATGTAAAAGCTCCCTCTGACTTCAATGGGAGCAGACTTAGGCTCTTATTTAGTAAGGCTTTTTCTTCCACCAAGAATATGGGGCCAGATCCTCAGCTGGCATAAATCAGCGGGGTTCCATTGAAGTCATGGGTGATTTACACCAGTTGAGGATCTGGCCTTTGATATTTTTGTGCATCCCTCCCCTGCCCTGCCCTCCCTTCCCCCCACAGATGCATGAAGTCCAGGTCAGAAATGTGCACTCTCTCTCTTTACAGCTTTTGCCAGGCTCCGTTTTTCAATGGAAGTTTAGTGATATATTGCAACAACACATCTTGCATGCCAGAACAAGAAGAATGCCACTGTTGTGTAGGTAGGGAAATAGTTGTGATGCACTAAAGAGATATTGTTTTTCCATCAACATAGCCAAACTTTACACTTAGCTTCTGATGTAGGGAGGGTGTGCCAGTGAGATAGGATGTAGACTGTGAAACTGCATCCCCATGGAGAAAAGACAGATGGAATCCAGCTGGCGGATATCACACACATTTTCTTTTCTGTTAGATATCACAGATCTGATAACCAGGAGAGAATAACAAGGCTTTATAGAATGCAGATGAACAGAGGCTCCCATCTGCAGGTAAAAGAAACAGTTTGTTGAATACTTGTCCTTGTTAAATGAAAGTTAACTCTCATGGACCCATAAAACTAGATTGTACCTGTTTAAAGTCCATATTTGATTACATACCGTGCACATTTGTTGACATGCTGTGCCTTTTATTATCCTCATCTCATTTAATAAAATGCCATATCGGATTCATATTGATAGCAAGGGAAAGTAAAGTGAAGTTCAGGCTGAAAGTTCATCAGCTTGCTTGAATCTCTGGCTATTGAGAGCAACTTTTATAGTCAGGCCTGTCAAAATCTGCACTCTGCTTAAAATAAAAATATGCACCAAATGTAGAAACTTGGGAATTATGTGCTAAGAGACACACGGTTAGACCAAGAGAATGGTAGTAGAGAATTCCTGGCCCTGACACTGACTTGTGACCTTAGGTGAGTCACTTAGTTTAGCTGTGTCCTCTTTTAACCTCCTGCGTTTTCCCACCTTATATGGTGCTGTGAAGCTTAATTATTGCTTGCCTTTTGTAAAAAATCATGTTTTGATCCTTAATAGAAGTGTAAGACATTCATATTAATAAGAGCGCATGTCCAATTTAGTGATCTAGTACTACACGAGTTGCTATCTTGTAGTTCTGACAATGCAGAGAATAAAATAAGATATGGTGTAAATTAGGTGCCTCGTACCAGGGCCGGCGCTCCCATTAGGTGACCTAGGCGGTCGCCTAGGGCGCTGCTATTTTGGAGGCGCCTGCGCCCCGCCGCCCGTAGAAATTTGGGGGCGGGACCTTCCGCCGCCGCTGTTGGGGGCGGGATTTCGGGGGCGGGACCTTCCGCCGCCTAGGGCGCCGGCAAAGCTGGCGCCGCTACTGCCTCGTACTAACGGAGGGTCTCATTTTGCCCTGTGTAACACCACTGAGTTCAGTGGAGTTGCAGAGGATGCCAGTCTGGCAGAATTTGGCCTTACATCTGTTTAGATTCCCTTAGACCTACTATCATGCAAGGGAGCCCAAGTTGGTCTTAATTATATGCAGAGGCAATGGATGAAAGTGAAAGATGGTGTCATGTAAAGTGGCTCCTACGCTAACATCCTCTTTTATCATTTGTATCTATGCATTATGTATGTTACACTGTTAGTCCGCATTACATATTGGTTGAGTGGATGCAAATTAGGCTAGCTGACTATAAGGGAGTCTGATGGTTTGAGGGAATTTACACCACCTTATACAGCTCTGAATTTGGTCCATTGTTTGTTTCAAAACCAATTAAATCTACCTATAATTTGTGAGCATCCGGCTAATGAACATTTCAGAGGGAGTAGCAGAACCTATCTTCAAAGGATTTAGAATCTTAAAGGAATCATTGCGATGTATATGGGACCATAGGTTTGGCATAGAAGATGAGACCTGTATCTTGTCTCCAGCAGTGGCTACTATCTGTTGCTTCAGAGCAGATTGAAAACATCCCATAATGCACTGAGAGTCACCACTAATTTTGGCTGACTCCACTTCTGGGGTGCTAAACTTGAGAGAACTAATTGGACTGGAATAGATGGCTTGAACTGGGCACCCCAAACCAGTGGCTGTTTTTGAGAAAATTTGTCCTTAGCAAGTTGTACACAGGAGGAAAAACTCTTTCTAATCATTTGTTCTAAACTGTTAAAATTAGTTTTCAAAACATTTATCGTAGTTCCAGCAGTATATTATATTATCATTAAGAATTAAAAGGTAAAAATAAAAAAAATACCCTCTCTAGGTAACTGGATACTGACATCTATTGTACATGTAGTTTTGTGACTATAATAGGTTACTATGTGTTTTGATTTTCACTTCTGTTTGTTTAGATTCTATTTATTTAGGTTCTTCTACTGCCCCCCCTCACTGGACAGCATGTGAGTGCCTTAGATATACATATATATAGAGATTTTTGTCCATTGCTAAGATGTTACCGTTGCTGCCTTTAGTGTTTCATGGTTTCACCTCATGTCTGCTCATACTGGAAACACGAAGCACCTTATCAATTGCATCTCTGTTTTCTTTCCAAGTCACTGTGCATCTGATATCATTTCCCCCTTGATGTTTCAGGCAAAAATCAAGAGAGAACTGCTTTCTCCTCATATAGTGAATATATTTTCATGGCAGACAGGGTCTTCATCATTCTGTTAACAAGCTAGCCACAGAAGCCGAAATTAGATTCGAAATGCGTCTTTTAGGGCAATTGCTTCCTGTGTCCTTTCAATTTTGTTTTGAGTGCTGCCATTGTGCTTCCTGAACTCAGCCTAGTGACCCTACAATCATTACTTTCCTATTTTCATCCAGTAAAGATTGTAGAGGTTATAGTATTGCCAGCTAATACAATATATTCAGGGCTTTGGGAACATTCTTTATCTGTGGACATTTTCATTGGTTTCCCATTCAGGTTTCAAGGGTCTTTGGCTTATCTGCCCTTTTCCCTCTTACTCTTGTATCCCTGGTTTGATTTAGAATTAAAAGGTTCTGGGAAAGGAAAGGGCAAAAAAAAAAAAAAAAAAAAAGGCCACGTCTGTAATGCCTCTTAATGCATGGAAGGGTTTCCCAGCAACATGCATGCAAGGGAGGATTTCCTGTTTTGTCTCTTTAAATACATTTCATGCATCATGACATACTAATTTTAAATACCAACAGTACACAGCCAAACCATGTGTTGGTTTTGGTCAGAGAGGATCAATGGAAAAACTGAAATGATCTTTAATGATATATAATTGTCCTGGTAAATTTGGCATAAAACCCCCCCAAGGCTGAATCCGGGTATGTTTTGTAACAATCACACATGACTGTGTGAGATCGTCACTGTGCTTGAGAGCTTGGCTAGTTTAAAGTCAGCTGGTCTGGAGAGACTGCCAACTTTCACTTCACTAGCTACCCAGACCAAGGACTCTTCAAAGCATGCTGACTAGGATGAGAAGACAAACAACTGTGACTTTTGAATCAAAATCACTGGTGTGGCAGGCCTGATCCCGCACCACTGAGACTTTTGCCCTTGATTTCAATGGGAACAGGACTGAGGTCTAAGGAACTGCTTTTCGGACTGCCTTAGCCAAAACTCACCGTTTGCACCTGCAGTTTTATGGAGGCAAAAAGGAGGAGACTCTTTAGAAATCTGTCCCCAAGACTTTTGAGTTTTGTCCCAGTGTCATAACTTCAACAGATACACAGCCTTGCCGTAATTTACAAGTAGCAAAGAGTTCAGAAAGATCTCCGGAATGACAAATGAACATGTTAAAGTGCTGAGTAAACAAACAAACAAAAAAAGCTGTTCGTGCTGTTTCCATGCATTGCATAAGCCTATAAGTTCATCATTTGTGTCACCTTGAATTGTAATGACTGTTAATAGTAAGGATAACAAAGCACTGCTATACAGAGTAGAGATGTGAAATCCAGGGAAATCTGATCTGATTTTCACAGAGTGAAAAAACGTACCAGAGCTCGCGGTGAAGAATATGTCCCTGATTCCTAGTTAGAGTCCTTGTACCACACTAAATTATTCTTTTGTGGAGTTTACACTCTTCCAACATTTGTAGACAATTACGGCTCTCTCTTAAGTGCGTGCTTAGCCCAGCTGTGCTGTACCCGTCTGAATCTGATCTCACACTGGTATAAACGAGGAGTTACTCCATTGAAGCCAATGAGCCTCAGCCTGCCTGCTGGAGGAAGTTATGGCCAACAGCACCACAGCAGTTGTTCAGGTGCCCCAGCCTGAGACTACTTCCAGCACTGGCTGCTCACTGCTGACTGGTCCATGGGCACCAACCATGTCTAGCTGCATAGCTTACATATCCCTAGTCATTAGCAAAGACTGACCTTAGCTGATGTTTCTGCTCCTTAATCAAGATGGAGAGCACCCATCACTGTGAGAAACGGTTCTTAAAGATTTAGCTAAACACAACAATCCGTTTTCTCACAGGGAGTGTAGGGCACTTTTAGTTGCACTGGCCAAAGGCACCTCCACCATTTCTTAACATCCTTGGTGGCCCTTCTGTCAGCAACTGGCTGAGGTTCAAGTGCTGTCATTCCAGTTTAGTTATTTGCACTGGAGAGTGGACATTGACTTGATATAGGCAGTAAGTGAACACCTGTTGGAAATGTTGTGAGCGACTCAAAGAGGAAGTTAGGCATGGCTGGTGAACTGCATCACCTGCCCTGCTCTTGTCCGATCTGGTCATCAGAACAAATTTGAAGAGTTGTTACAGAAAAGGCTTTTCTTCATACAATTGATTGAACAGAACCAGTTTTGGGGGCTTGGACTCTGTAGACGCAAAGCACAGACGATCATCTCAGCCTGGATAATGTCAACATTTGAAAATATGCCCATCAGTCATTCTGGATACCTGCGCACTTCTTAGGCCTTGTCTACACCACAAAGTTTTGCTGACAAAAGGCAGCTTTTGTCAACAAAACGGTGAGCATGTACACACTGGGATGTGACTTTTGGTGGCAAAAATGCCCTGTTTTGGTGACAAAATACATCCACCCCGATGAGAGACATAAGCCTGTTTCCTCAAAATTGTTGTCGACAAAGTGCCAGTGTAGACACCACACTTGATTTTATCACTTTAATTGACCTCCAGGAGGTGTCTCACAATGCCCATCCTGACTGCTCTGGTCAGCAGTTTCTACTCCACTGCCCTGCAGCCAGGTAAACAACCATCTGCCCCTCCCCCTTAGAAGCCCCGGGAATTTTTGAAATTCAATTTCCTGTTTGCTCAGCATGGAGAGGTCTCATCGCATCTTCCCAGGTACCATGGCAGGTTATCACAGCAAACACTCTCCCGCTTGGGCCACTGCGGAGCTGCTGGATCTGCTCAGTATATGGGGAGAGGAGGCTGTGCAGTCACAGCGGCACTTGAGCTGGGCACATTTCTCAAGGCTTGTGCAAAAAGAGCTATGATCAGGGCATGCTGCAGTGCAGAGCAAAGATAAAGGAGATGAGGCAGGTGTACCATAAGGTGAGGGAGGCAAACCGTTGCTCCGGTGCTGCACCTAAGACCTGCCAGTTCTATAAGGAGCTGGACACGATCTTCAGTGGTGACACCACCTCCACTGCCAACGGCCCTGTGGATACTTCGGCGTGGCTGGAGGCGGTGGAAAGAGGACATAACCCGGAGGACAAAGTCATTGATGAAGAGGTGGAGTTAGACTACGATGTGCAGCTCCCGGCGCGGTTGCCCGGTGGGGCAGGCAGCCAGGAACTGTTCCGCACTCCAGAGATGTCTAGCCAGTCTCCGCAGTTCTGACTCCTGCTCTTAAGCTTTAGCCATATGGCTACCATTCCCCTAGAAAAAGCCTGCAGAAAGTGCTACACTTACAAACTTCCTTCTTTCTTTTCCCATTTTCTTTTGTTTCCTAACAGCTGCGGCAGGGGAAAGGAAACATAAAATATTGACACACCTGGCACCAGGTGAAAGAAAAACATCCCCAAGATTCAGGAGGAAGGAGAGTAACACGAAGTAAGGCAGAGATACTTCAACCTGATTGCTCCTTCTAGAGACAAGAAACAAACTTGCTCTAAAGAGGAAGGGGAGAAAATGTGGAGTACTAAAGGGCTCTTTAATTTAGCAGAGAAAGGTATAGCAAGAACAATGGCTGGGTGTTAATGCCAGACACATTCAGGTTAGGGCGATTAGCCATTAGAACAAACTACCAAGGGAACTGGTGGATGCTCCATCTCTTGCTATCATCAGCTCAAGACTTTCTAGAGTACATGCTTTAGTCAAACTGAAGTTATTGGGCTCAACACAGAGGTAACTAGGTGATGGTCCCTTCTGCCCTTAAAATGTATGACTCCATGGGCACATATACTATGGGTGGAAAGATGGTCTTGCGGTTAAGGAAGAGAATGGGGAGGCAGGAGAGCTGCATTCAATTCCTAGCTCTACCACAGCTTTCCTCTATGACCTTGGGCAAGTGTGCCTTTGTTCCCCATCTGTAAAATGGGGCAGATAATAATCCTTCTTTAGTTTAGCCTGCAAGCTCTTTGGGGCAGGGTCTGTAACTTATTACGTGTGTGCAAGTGCTAGTATAATGGCGTCCAATCTCAGTTGGGCTCTGCAGACATTAGGGCAGGAAAAGCCCTGGCTTTTATCGGTGGCCTCTTGGCTGAAGTAAAGAGAGGACACATCAGACTGCAGTGATGCTCCCGGGGCCAGGGAATTCTGATTTAGCATCAGGATACCACTTAATAAAAATAGTGTCTGAGGGCGCCTCCCGAGGAAACATTTTGCTTCCTTGAATGGAATTTTTTCAATACAGGCACCTTCCTCTTGGAATTACAACAATAAAATGATCAGTGCATGACTTTATCTGTATACTACACAATGAGGCACTGCACTGTATTTACTTATCTGAAGGTGTTTATGTACTGCCAAGAATGGAAAGATCATCTGAAATGGCTGGAATGATTTCAAACCATGCTCCAGATAGCTGGAAAGTTCACAGCCCTGTTCACTTACCGAGCTGCCTCTAATTATAAGACAATAAGTGGAGTGCCTCAGTTGGTGGCTAGACACACTTCTAGCTGTGCACCCTGCTCATTGCCACAACTGAAATAGGACCTGGGATGCTCATGGTCTAGGAAGCAGACCTAGCAAGTGAGCTGATGAGCAGTTATCCTCAGGCTCAGCCAGTAGGAGCCATACTGTCTCAGCTGGAATTCTCTGCACTCCAGCTTGGTGAAATAGTAACATCTCAGAGCCTCCATATGTAAGCCACCAGTCAATGCGTGTTATAGCCCCCACTAGGTGCCTGAGCCACACAAATAGGAGTTTGTTAGACCTTTAGCTACACAACCTGGATGTAGAGGGTCATGCTTTTAGCTCTGGACGTCCCTGGTTCACACCCTGGTATTAGCTAAGATGACAGTGTCATTCTTGCACCTCTTGTGGTTGATTCCTCTGCCTACAAAGCTGGTGTTTGTCACCAGTAATCTCTCTAGTTCCACCGTGGTGCATAAATACAGCAAGCTCACTGCACTGGGGTGTGTGGGAAGGACCAGGGGAGGGGAGAGGTGGCTGGGCAGAGGGGAGGATTGGATCAGAAATCTGGTAAGACATGGCTCAGGAAAGCTGGTAGACATGTTCATTCTACTCTGCCAACGCCCCCTTGACACAACGCCTTTGGATAAGAGCCTTTTAATCTAGCACTGCTTGCCTGTGATACGCTTCCCTCTGGTTTCTCATGGCCACAGTAAACCTTTCTATTGCCCTAATCTCATTTTACAGCTCCACACCTTAACACAGTGCTAGTAAAATTGCTCTGTGGTTTCTGTTGGAAACATGATGGCTGTATCACTTCGCAGTTTTTGCAAGCCAGATAAATGTAGCTGAACTTAATGCATCAGATATGAAGAAATTTGGCATGTTACATGAGCACGTCGTCAGGAATATTCTGGTCAGGTACCTCTTGTAAAAGGAAATGAATGAACCCTACGTTCTTTTGGAGAACAGGGATTTTGCCAAAGGAGGCTGGAATAATTTAAAGGTGATTGCAGGACCCCACCCCCTGCAGCAGCCCACCAGGCTGCTTGGTCTCACCCTCTGCTATGTCCAACCTGCCCTTTTGCCCCTGCCCTTCCCATCCCGCACCCCTCCAGCTGGCCCTGGGTGCAGGAAATGTTCCCTTTGAACTGGGAGAGGGGGTCAAAGAAGGACAATCTGCAAAATTTGGGACTGTTGGGAGGGCCACAAAGTGCGTCACAGACAACATATATGAAAGATCTCTGAAATACAGAGCCATGTGGGCTGGAAGAGAAGAAGCGATACAGCACCTTGCATGCCGAACCACAGACAGGAGAAAGGCAATGTTAGTTACGGACCACAGGGAAAGCCCCAGTGCATCTTTAGTGTGCATGCAGAGCAAACAAGAGATCTCTTTTTAAGGCCTTATCTGAAAGACCTATCCTTCCCCAATGGCCAGATTTTGCCTAGCCTTAACAGAAGTTTTCTGTGGCAGGGAATGGTATAAGAACCATGATAGTGGAAGAGAAGAGGAAACGACTCTTCTTCCTGAGCCGGTACCCCCACTCCACCCCCCACCTCAGGGGCCTGGCACAACAGAAGTCCCTGCACTTGGGGGTAGTATGGGGACTTCTCTGGCCTAGCTGCCCTTGGAAGGCAGTCACCCAAAGGGAGGGGTGAGGAGTAGATAGTCCCACAGCGCCCCAGGGATGAGCAGAGCCAGGGCAGCGTGTATAAAGGGGTGGTACTGGGTACACACTCACTCTGTGCTGGGGGAGGGAGTGTTCCTCGGGAAACACAAACCCTCTAGGAACAGGCCCTCTGGGGCTAAATGCCAACACTGATGTTTTGTTAACATTACAACGTCACAGCTACAACGGCCGTGTAGGCTATTGCCTGAATGGCAGGCTGAGGCTCTAAGCGGCAAGGTATTCACTTTAGCTAGGTCAGAGGGATAAAAGGCTGAGTCAGCGCAGCTGTGGCTCCAGGGTGTCTAGGTAATTCCTAACCTGATGTTCAACTATCCCCTCTGGGAAGGATGGAGCTCAAAAGTTGGAGTCAGCCAAACGCTGGGAAAAAGCATATCAGGCCAAAGTGACCCATGTATTTCCAGTTTAAATCAACACTATCTTACAGCTTTTGACCAAACCCAAAAGAAGAATAAACAAAGAACAAGGTCAAATCTCAGTCCCAGGGGGGAATGAAAAGACCCTTTGCATCAGATCCTAGATGTGGGAATAAAACGGCCCTTGCTGGCCCTTCAGTAGCATCAGTAAAAATAACTAGGGTCTAAAGCCTGGTGCCGGAGGTCATGCCATTGCTGCTCAGAAGGGAGGGCAGGATTCGGCTCATTTCCCCCACTGTTTGTT
Source organism: Platysternon megacephalum (assembly GCA_003942145.1). NCBI lineage: Eukaryota > Metazoa > Chordata > Testudines > Platysternidae > Platysternon > Platysternon megacephalum. The sequence continues at coordinate 8,237,729 of QXTE01000046.1, forward strand.
TGAGAGTCATGCAGTTAATAAAGACCTCCAGTTACTATATATGCTATTGCCTCATGTGCAACTGGCAAATATAATGAGCTGGATTTTCAGCATTAGGAGGGTTTGGGGAATTAATTGATTCTGTCATTTCTCTTTAGGTGCGCACACTGAACTATCGCACATCAAAGCCTTGCGAGAGCTGCTTGTGGGACGTGGTACCAAGACTTGGGTGGTGATGAACCGGACAGGAAGATTAGGGTAATATGAAGAGCTCATAGCCCTAGGATATGATTGTAAACAGTGTTTCCTAACTGCTTCTCAGGTTATTGGTAAAGTGAAAAAGCATCCAACCGTTGCTGTGATGTGTGAAGAAAAAAACAATGTTCCGGCTCAGGTGAACTGATCACTTCTCTACATTGCGTTTGTTTCCCTCAAAGAAAAAGCTTCAAGCATCAATGAGTCAAACCACAAATGGGGCCTTCCACCCCCCCCCCCAAACTACTCAGAGACTCAAAAGATAAAATAAATAAATATTGTCACTGCTAGCTAAAATTAGTTTAGTACTGTCCGTACTGCCTTGGCCAAAGTAAGCGCGTTATTGATTCACCTGCCAGAACGTCTGCCTATGGTTATGATGGTCTGGCTTAGACGATTGACTGTGATAATGTGCAGAATGCGCATGCAGGGATTGTCCCTGCCCAGTTGAGGCCAGCCACTCGTTGGCTGAGTCTTCTCACACTAGTTGGGGAACTAACAGTAGACAGAACTGATAAAAGAGGCACAAAGGGCAAAAGATTTGTTTTATTAGTAGGCTTACTAGTCCATGCTGAGACAGCGCGTAGAACGCCAATCATCGCCAGCCAGAAAGGTTATTTTTTTTAAATTTGTCATCTTGAAGTTTTACAGCCTTCACTTGGAGTCCCTACCAATAACTGATAGACCTACATAGCTTATCTAGGCTTGGGAATGCTGGAGATCCAAGTCCTGCGATCTTTCAATGTTCCGAACGGCATGAAGAGAGATTTCTGGCTCCTGTATGATTTGTGAGACTGTAAAATGGAACTAGTTACATGATTGTGAGCATCAGAAAGATCAGAGTGGCTCATCTCTTCTCATTCTTCTTAGACACGTGGAATAAGTAGTATCCTGAATACATCACCAGTGCAGGGGTGGAGGGTGGTGTTGAAGGGCAATAGTGTTGGGACAATGACCGGCCCTAATTTCCCGTAGACAGAAATATCTGCGCTACAATAAGTCTGAGTTTTGACCTTGTGAAGATGACTGCTAATGTAAGTCAGAGCAGCCCTGAGATGTCTGTAACCAATCCCCAGCTGGGCCCCAGAAGCCTGGGAGTCCAAAAGTCAATGTAAACCACATTGGCTTCCCTCACCCCCTTGGCCTGTGTGGCTCACAGCTCAGCTGGACCTGAGGATCTAGCCCGTTGTGGGCCAAGTTCAGACCTGGTTTAAGTGGGTGAAAAAACACTGATCAGCACACAGACACATGTAGAGAGAGAGTTGAAAACAGATGGGTGAAGAATACAGAGGGAGGAGGGCTAGAGAGAGACAGATGGATGAAGACGTACATTTGCTGTTATTTCATTTTTGTAAAAACTGTAATATTTGTGTCTCTTTTCATTTTCACCCACATGGTACCATGCCAGTAGCTCCATTATCCAGTAGTTGTTGTCATCCATAATTATCAGAAAGCCTTCACCGCTGCACTGCGTAGGATCCTGTTCACTCTGTTTTTCACCACCTGCAGCAGCTGGATCTGCATCTGTAACCTCCCCATCTGCATGCCATTCCAACCAAAACAATAAAGCTAATCCTATGGTAACAAAGTCCTTCAACTGCCTGAGAATGAAAGATTTATGCCCTTTAATACGTGTCTAGCCCCTCATTGTTCATTCATTGTGTTTGCCTAGAAGTTACGACTGTTCTCTCCATTTAATTTTTAGTACAGCTTTAGCCTTACCTCACTCCATGCCAGTAATACTGTAAAAGCATTGACTGTTTCCATGAATTCACCAGCTCTTGGCAAGTGTAGCATGTTGTGTGCGTGGCTTGTCTTTATTGCATGAATATTTAGCACCACTTGAAATGCTCCTTTAAAGCAAGGCAAAGTTTTAATCTGCACGAGGCAGATGCTAGAGCTGGGGCAAAGCATGAAAAATCCCAGCTGAAATGCAGCTTATACAGTGCTTCTCACCTTGGCATCTGAGTGCCTAGGGCAGGGGTAGGCAACCTATGGCACGCGTGCCGCAGGCGGCACGCAAGCTGATTTTCAGTGGCACTCACACTGCCCGGGTCCTGGCCACCGGTCCGGGGGGCTCTGCATTTTAATTTATTTTAAATGAAGCTTCTTAAACATTTTAAAAACCTTATTTACTTTACATACAACAATAGTTTAGTTATATATTATAGACTTATAGAAAGAGACCTTCTAAAAAGGTTAAAATGTATGACTGGCATGCGATACCTTATATTAGAGTGAATAAATGAAGACTCGGCACACCACTTCTGAAAGGTTGCTGACCCCTGGCCTAGGGATTATTAACCGAATTTTATGGAGAGGAAACCAAGGCACAAAGTTGCTAAATGATGTGGCCAAGGTCACATCATACTGTGTCTTGCCTAGGAAGAGTGATAGAGTTTAGGTTGGTGTTAACTAATGTGAGCTGGTTAAACCCCATCTAAACTTGACCTTTCCCCTAGTGTAGATGAAAGGTTAATACCTTGGTGCAATTTTACTGGTCAAGTTGTAGGCTCCTGCAAGTCTCGAAATGACTAACTAAAATGGATCTAAAAGTGTTACCCTGCATCTACACCAGGAATAAGGTCAATTTTAGGTCAGGCTTAGCTAGTTTATGTTAGAATCAGCAGCTGCTCGTGGGTACTGCATGCGCGGCTGAGGAGAACATTTTGAGCATGTTATAGCTTGAGTATAGACTGCGTGGGAGGAGGAGATGCATGAGAGGAGAAGGTGGAAGGGGTAGGTCCAGGCATACAAGAAACAAGCAAGTTCTAGCAGCCACACAAAATGATTTTGAGCCCAGCCCATCACCACTAATCAGACCTGGCAAGAAAAAGACAGTGGCTAGAGGGGCTCCTCCTGGAGTCCTTCCATGCATGCTGCTCCCATTGAAAGCCGTGGGAGTTTTATTTGTACCACAGAAGGGCCAGCAATTCAGCCTCTATCTATTCAGGGCCCAATTCAGGAAACACTTATGCACATGCTTAAGTGAAGCCAATGGGATTTAAGCATGTGCTTAAGTGCTTTGCTGAATGGGAGCCTCATAGCGATACAGGTACAGTACCTATCACTGAGGCTCCTTACACTAATTAAAACCATCTAAATATTTACTAAATGACTCTCTAAATGAGTCTGTAAAGTCACCTTTCCTCTGCTGCTGAAATTGGCCAGTGATCAAAGATCTAATAAAAGAACAGAGATGGTAAGTTGTATGCTAGGTCCTGCAGTGCACCAAACTCCGGCAGTGGAGCGAATGCTGGGGGAACTGGCTCCCAGAGACACGGGATCGTCACTGAAAATACACAGCTACTGCAGTCCAGCAAAAAGCAAGAGCATCCCAAGGACTGGAACTGCTGCCTCTAGTTAAAGAGGGAGACAATGATTTGAGCATTGGCCTGCTAAACCCAGGGTTGTGAACTCAATCCTTGAGGGGGCCACTTAAGGATCTGGGGCAAAATCAGTACTTGGTCCTGCTAGTGAAGGCAGGGGGCTGGACTCGATGACCTTCCAGGGTCTCTTCCAGTTCTATGAGAGAAGTATATCGCCATATATTATTATTATACCCTGAAAAATAATAATAAAAAGGGACAATTTAAACAGCAACTTTCCCTCAAACATCCCAAAGCACCTGACAGACTTTACAAAATTATCAGAAACTGTGTGGTTGGGGTCCCCACCTCTTAATGCAGGGAAGCCCACTCTGGGGTATAAGCTAACAGCCTTTATTTGTTGTTATTTATTCAAACTTTTACCATGCTCAATGAAAGAATGTGCAGCCCTGCTGCTGGGCACCCTTGACAAATTCCTCACAATTACTTCTCTGGAAATAAACAGGCTCCAGTGGCTAGCTAAATATAACAAAAGTTTAAACAGCCCCATCAACACAACCACCATGCACCCCTTCCAACCACTCTCCAGTCTTGCCCATTCCCCAACTCCTTAAGAGCCAGGGAGAAAACCGGGGCTTGCAGTGCGACCTGCAGGTTAGCAGACACAAGCGGTTACAGACTCACAGGGGAAGGCCATTCCAAAAGAATGAGGCCCTAATGGAAAACATCCTGCAGGCAGCCTTCTCCTTTTTCCTGATGGAGCGCCTGGTCAGGTGGCGCTGCTGACCCCAGTAATGGCAGTGCCTCACAAGGAGAGAGGCGGTCACTTAGGCAGGTGGGTTCCAGGCCATAACTAATGTTTAAACAGTGCACAGCACCACTGCATAACAGGACAGAAAGGGTGAGGGGAATGCCTTAGCCACCACAAGCCGCAGCGAAAGGCTAGCGTTCCTGTAAACTCCTTGGGGGTGGGGACTCTCCAAGGTCAGTGTTTGTTCAAAGCTGAGCGTACTACTGGGTCTTCACAGACCATGCGCTGAACTTACCCAACCTGAGGCCTGCTTGTGCCTTCAGATGGATAGATTTTAAAGCTAGAAGGCTGCCATAATGATCATCTAGTCTGACTTCCTGCATTACAACGGCCATAGAACCGCGCCCAATAATTTCTGTTTCAAGCCCTTCACTTCTGTGTTGTTTTTAGAAGGAGAGCCACATACACATTAGCAGCTGTGAATGGGAGTGTATCTGAGAGCTGAGCTTGGCCCTTGGAATTTAGCCAGGCCTAACAAGCCTCAACACTTCTTGCCTTATCCACTATTCATGATTCATCACCTCAACCAACAAATGAGGGAAAGCGCCTAACCTTCATGAAACCATAGAAAGGAAAAATTGTGATGTTTGCATCTGACCATCAAGAGATTATGGCCCAAAATCAATGTACTCCATAGAAAAGCAAGCACCCTTTATTTATTTGTCCAACAATTCTGAGGTGTGAATCTGCAGCAAAGAAAATGAACCATGAAAGGCTAAGCTAGAAAAGGAACTGAACCCAGGCAGGTGAATTTGGGCACCTCGCCGTGAGTAGAGCGTATGGATGCAAGTTTTTTAGTGTCTAGTACCTTTTACTAAAGCGTAGGGCTTGTGAATTTGCAATTGAAATTGTCTTTTTGATGGAACATTGGGTTTTGAAGAAAATGAAATTTTTCACAAAAACTGTCTGCTTTCCATGGAAAATGTTGACTTTTTGTCAAATAAGCAGCTAATTGGAAGTGTAGATGGGCTCTAAGGCCAAGATTTTCAAACCGGGTGAATAAACATAGGCACCTAACCCCCATTGACATCAAAATACCTACATACCTTTGGGAATCCAGACCCCGGCTTAGGGTAAATTTTGGAAAAGCCCCCAAGTCAGTTAGCAGCCTAAGGCTTTACCAGAAAGCTCTACTTATAGGCACCTAAATAAAGGCGGGAACTTCTTCCAAAGTGCTGAGCAAACCCCAGCACACAGTCAAGTCAATTGGAGCTGCTTGTATTTGGCTGCCTAACTGTGGGCTTGACCATTTTGGTGTAGGATTAGTGTGGTTGACATATAAAGCCAAGAAAGAAAATACTAGGCCAAGAGCGGTGCCCGAGCACAGGAGATTGCCAGGCTTTATTGACGTTTAAGGGCCTCCCTAGGAGTGTTGAACACATGTCTAAAGCAGACCTAAAATTCATTCGCGTTTCTGAGCTATGCTGGATGGTATTTATGATGTTGTCTGGTTTAGACATTATAATGCCTCATTACTGATAAATTATTAAGAAACAAATTGAATTTTGAGAGATAATTCAAGCAATCTGGTTGGCTAACGTACAGGGCATTAATCCTCTTGAACTAGCCTGTACATACTAATTGAATCGGCATTGCTCATAAAAAAAAAAAAAAAAAAGCCTACCATATACCTATAGATTTATTTCCTTTTTTCAGATTATAATCTAGTGATAACCAGTTCAGCACAGGATGTTTCCTTAGTGACCTGCTGGGGCTAATGGCTTTGCCTTTGCCTCTGGCCATATACATTCCTTCTACCCAGTTATTAATCCCTAAGAAATGTCCTCTGCCTTAATCATCAGTGCTTTTAACTCCACTGGGAGGGGTGCCTTTCCTGATACAGGTGCAATCTTCTGAGTGATGACTTGTGTGACACCCAGGCACTTTTATGTTATTGGTGTACTTGCCGTCAACTAAGAGTAGCACCAGTGTAATAATTATTTCATAATGGCTCTTACTGAATGAACGTAGGTGGGAAGCTGATATCCTTTGCACAAACAAGAAAGCACTCCCCTGGGATCGCAATGAAGGAGGGAGACAGTTAATGAGGTAGGTAGCAGTTGTCTTTCATGTTATTTCCTGCCACTGGAGCTTCCCTCCCGTTTGTGCATGTGGATATGGTATGTGGACACAGGAGCCTGGCAACTAAATAATGGGTAGGGCCCTACCAAATTCACGGTGCATTTTGGTCAATTTCACGGTCATAGGATTTTAAAAATCATAAATGTCATGATTTCAGGTATTTAAATCTGAAATTTCACAGTGTTGTAACTATACGGCTCCTAACCCAAAAGGGAGTAGTGGGAGAGGGGTGGAAAGATTATTGTAGGTCAGGTCATGGGATTGCCACCCTTCTGCGCTGCTGTTGTCGGTGGTGCTGCCTTCAGAGCTGGGCAGCCAGAGAGCGACAGCTGCTGGCCGGGAGCGCAGCTCAGAAGGCAGCTCCACCGCCAGCAGCAGCAGCGCAGAAATAAGGATGGCATGGTATGGTATTGCCACCCTTTCTTCTGTGCTGCTGCCTGCAGAGCTGGGCCCTTATCCAGCAACCACCACTCTCTGGCCCCCCAGCTCTGAAGGCAGCGCTGAAGTAAGGCTGGCAATACCACAATCCCCCTGCAATAACCTTGGAACCCATCAGCAACCCCCTTCTGGGTCAGGACCCCCAGTTGGAAAAACGCTGGTCTCCCCTGTGAAATCTGTGTAGTATAGGGTAAAAGTACATAAAAGACCAGATGTCTCTGTGGAGACCAGATTGCACGGTCCGTGACGCGTTTTTCATGGTCGTGAACTTGGTAGGGCCCTAATGATGGAACAAGGTGTCCAGAACTCTGAGTCCTATTCCCCCAATTCTTCTACTAGCACACTATGTAACCTTTGGGCAAGTCGCTTTGGTGCATTCCCTAACATCAAACTTGTACTCTAAAGCAAAACCTTAACAGTGCCCTCAGTAGTGTTAAGGGAGAATCACTTCCCAAATGCATGGAATGGGTGACAGTCACCGGTGCTGATCTATTGCTATAAATGCATATGAGCTCACTGTTAAGGATTTGTGTTAGAGTTCAAGTTTGAAGCTGGGGCCCATGCCCAGAGGCTCCAGCCAATTTGGGGGCCCATCGCAGGAGCGTCAGAACTCTGGCCCTGCCCCCTGCTCCTCCTCTTCCCCTGAGGCTCCCCCCCCCGCCCGGCTGGAAGTTGGGGCCTGGCTGTGGTTGGGGGGGCCTATTGCCCCCCCCCCCCCCGCGGGGCGGGCCTGCCCCCCCCCCCCCCCCCCCCCCCCCCCCGGGTGGAGCTGGCCCAAGCCCCTCCCCCGCATCCCATGTGAGGCTGGCCCAAACCCTACTGCTCACCCCCCTGCTCTTCCCAGCTGATTATCAGTTGGCAAGAGCAAATGGGACAAATGCCAAGTTTTGCCCCCAAAATCAGGCTGTCTGGTGCTAAAACAGGACATATGGTCACCCTAAGCTGTGGTAAAAGCTGCCCAGGTTACAGTACCCCCCCCCACACACATGGGGGCTGAAGCCCTAGGGTTTTGGTTTTGCCCCACCCCACACTCACAGGGTAGTGGGGCTTGGGCTTTGGCTACCCCGCCTGCAGTGGTGAGGCTCGGGTGGGCTCAGGCTTTGGTCCCCGCTCCTGTGGTCATGTAGTAAATTTTATTGTCAGAAGGGGGTCGCGGAGCTAAACAGATTGAGCTCTTGATAGACTCAAAGGCATTTTTCCTAAGCCTTTAATCATTCGCATGGCTTGTCTCTGAAACCTCTCTAGTTTATAAGCCTCTGCCAGTGAAGGATTGGAGCTGCAGGGTCCCCTGCTGCCCGTGGGGGCTTGGAGCTCCAGGGTCCCCCCCACCACCCATAGGGCCCCCCACTGCCCACAGCAGCTAGGAGCTTCGGGGTACCCCCACCACCCACAGCAGCTTGGAGCTCCTGGGGTCCCCTGCCGCCTTGGGCAGCAGGGGTACCCTGCAGCTCCCAGCCACTGCCCGCAGTGCGGGGACCCTGCAGCTCCCAGATGCCGCAGGCTGAAGTCACGGAGGTCTCTGGAAGTCACGGATTCCATGAGTTCCACGACCTCTGTGACAAAACAGTAGCCTTACTGATAAGGCAAAACTGCATCGTAGANACTAAATCATCCCAGCCAGGGCTTTGTCAAGCCTGACCTTAAAAACCTCTAAGGAAGGAGATTCCACCACCTCCCTAGGTAACCCATTCCAGTGCTTCACCACCCTCCTAGTGAAAAAGTTTTTCCTAATATCCAACCTAAACCTCCCCCATTGCAACTTGAGACCATTACTCCTTGTTCTGTCATCTGGTACCACTGAGAACAGTCTAGATCCATCCTCTTTGGAACCCCCTTTCAGGTAGTTGAAAGCAGCTATCAAATCCCCCCTCATTCTTCTCTTGTGCAGACTAAATAATCCCAGTTCCCTCAGCCTCTCCTCATAAATCATGTGCTCCAGCCCCTTAATCATTTTTGTTGCTCTCCACTGGACTCTTTCCAATTTTTCCACATCCTTCATGTAGTGTGGGGCCCAAAGTGGACACAGTACTCCAGATGAGGCCTCCCCAATGCCGAATAGAGGGGAATGATCACGTCCCTCGATCTGCTGGCAATGCTCCTACTTATACAGCCCAAAATGCTGTTAGCCTTCTTGGCAACAAGGGCACACTGTTGACTCGTATCCAGCTTCTCAGCCACTGTAACCCCTAGGTCCTTTTCTGCAGAACTGCTGCCTAGCCACTCGGTTCCTAGTCTGTAGCAGTGCATGGGATTCTTCCGTCCTAAGTGCAGGACTCTGCGCTTGTCCTTGTTGAACCTCATCAGATTTCTTTTGGCCCAATCCTCTAATTTATCTAGGTCCCTCTGTATCCTATCCCTACCCTCCAGCGTATCTACCACTCCTCCCAGTTTAGTGTCATCTGCAAACTTGCTGAGGGTGCAATCCATGCCATCCTTCAGATCATTAATGAAGATATTGAACAAAACCGGCCCCAGGACCGACCCTTGGGGCACTCCGCTTGAAACCAGCTGCCAACTAGACATGGAGCCAGTGATCACTACCCGTTGAGCCCGATGATCCATTCAGCTTTCTATCCACCAGTTGTTGTAGGGGAGGGGAAGATGGTGGTTTTAGCAGCTGAACAGGGAGCTGTGGGGGCATCTGGCCTCTGAAAACGAGTGGGAGGCAATTTGGGCTAAGCACATTCATTGGCTGTTGCTGCTAAAAATGATCAGAAGTGAAATTGCTGATAATGCTGACATTTAAACCGTCAGCTTAGGCACATCTTTCTATCATAAAACATACAAGCACAGTGATCATGCTATGTTGGGATATATATACATGAACCCATCTATCTATAGCCCATCTCTTTTTCTCTCTCACACACACACGCTCACAGGTCTATTACAACTGGCATAGGTAGCAATACCTATGGTTGTCACTTTTAGGTGTATGCGCGTGCACACACACACACACACACACAGATCACAACAGCCCCTCTGCCAAGCTAAAGTTAATTTGTTAATTTTAAGTGTTACCTTAGGTTAGTTTCTATTTTTTTTAACACAGCCTATTTCCCCATGAGTGCATTTCCTCTTCATCTCTGCCTCTTGCCCAAGCCCTGAGGGTTCTTCCTCTGCCCCAACTCCAAACCCAAAGGTCCGTCCTTCCTCCACTCCTCCATTAGGATGTATGGCTGTATGGCCATAGAAGCTGCTGAGATTCCTTCTGGTTGCCGAGTGCAGGAAGCAGCAGCCACAGGAAGCATCCTCTCCATGTCCACGGTGACTGACACATGCACATGAAGGCTGGGTTGTCTGCCCGATACATCATCCTCCAGGTCCTCCTATTCTGGCTACATATGGCCAGTGGGAGGCCCATTACATTGGACCGGGCATGGGAGAAGAAGGGAATACAGATCCCCCTGTGGCAGTCCAGGGTGCAGTGCAGACCAATGAGGGGCTGTCTCACCCCTGCCCTGCAACCTTGGGTACTTTACAATGCCTTCCTGCAGTAGGTCCCAGCTGGGCAGCTCACAAACAGCCTCCCAGCATGCAAATCACACCTTGAGTGTCTGTGTGCAACTGCAGCCTGCCAGCCACACTCTGGCTTTTACCAGTTTTGATTACTTCTGCAGAGTGACCCCAACACACTCCCACTCCTGGATTTCTCCCCCTTCCAAATGTATGTTCTGTACTGTCCAGCCATCTTCTGGAAAGCCCAGAGCTATTTGGTCCATTGTTCCTTCAAGGGAACAATACATATAAGAATGGCCATAATGGGTCAGACCGTTGGTCAATCTAGCCCAGTATCCTGTCTTCTGACAGCGGAGCACTTCAGAGGAATGAACAGAACAGGGCAATTTCAAGTGATCCATCCCTTGTCATCTACTTCCAGCTTCTGGCAGTCAGAGGCTAGGGACACTCACAGCTTGGTGTTGCATCCCTGACCATTTTGGCTAATAGCCATTGAGGGACCTATTCATGAATTTATCTAATTCATTTTAAACCCAGTTATAGTTTTGCCCTTCACAGCATCCCTTGGCAATGAGTTCCACAGGTTGACTGTGTGTTGTGTGAAGAAGTACTTTTGTTCGTTTTAAACCTACTGCCTATTAATTTCATTGTGTGACTCCTGGTTCTCATGTTATGTGAAGGGGTAAACAACACTTCCTTATTCACTTTCTCCACACCATTCATGATTTTATAGACCTCTCTCATATCCCCCCTTAGTCATCTGTTTTCCAAGCTTAAGAGTCCCGATCTTTTGAATCTCTCCTCATATGGAAACTGTTCCATATCTTTAATCATTTTTGTTGCCCTTCTCTGTGCCTTTTCCGATTCTAATTATCTTTTTTGAGCTGGCATGACCAGAACTGCACACAGTATTCCAGGAATGGACTGCCATGGATTTATATAGTGGCATTATGATCGCTACTGTCTTATCTATTCATTTCCTAATGGTTCCTAACATTGTTCGCTTTTTTGACTGCTACTGCACATTGAGCGGATGTTTTCTGGGAACTATCCACAGTGACTCCAAGATCTCGTTCTTGAGAGGGAAAGCTAGTTTAGATCCCATCATTTTGTATGTATAGTTGGGACTATGTTTTCCATAACAACTTGCCACCGTAAATGGAGTAACCCAGATAATTTAACTTAAACTTTGACATTGCTGTATGCAATTGATTACTTTGACCAATTTTAGCTCTCATCTATGTTTCTCTCTTTTTATGAATAAACCTTTAGATTTTAGATTCTAAAGGATTGGCAACAGCGTAATTTGTGAGTAAGATCTGACTTGTATATTGACCTGGGTCTTGGGCTTGGTCCTTTGGGATCGGGAGAACCTTTTTTCTTTTACTGGAGTATTGGTTTTCATAACCATTCATCCCCATAAGGAGTGGTGCTGGTGGTGATACTGGGAAACTGGAGTGTCTGAGGGAACTCCCGGTTAGCCAGTGGGGTAAAACCAAAGTCCTCTCTGTTTGGCTGGTTTGGTGTGCCTCAGTAGTAAAGAAACCCCAGCCTTGGGCTGTGACTGCCCTGCTCTAAGCAATTTGTCCTGAATTGATACTCTCAGTAGTGTCCCGCTAAAGGCCGCTTCGTTACAGCTGGCATGCAGAGAGCCTTAGGGTGTTCATCCTTGTACGCCCCCCTGCATCCGTGATGCTGTAGACCCAAATTCATCAAATCGACATCAGTGGAGCTATGCCAATTTACACCCATTGAGAATCTGGCTCCTCAGGATCTGGCTTATGGGGAATTGCAGGTGCTTACCCAGATCTGGCCCATTAATGGTTAATTATTTTGTTTGTTTTTACTGCATGCATCATCCTAATGGAGGGATAACAGTGTCCCTTTCCTCCCATCACTCCCCCTAAAATTCCCTCGCTCATCTGGGATTTTTTTAAAGCCCCTATTTATATACAAATATTTTAAAATAACACTTACAAATCAAATCCAGAGGCAGGCCTCCTGTTCTTTCTGGTTGTCACTTTGAGAACACAATACAGTCACACAACATTCCATTCCAGACTTGTCTCGTTGCTGCGCTCTCATTGATCACACATTATCAGAGTGAGAGCTGCCAGTAGCAGGAGGCCATGAGCCAGATCTGCACAGTACATTTTATTGACAAATATTATCTCTTAAAAAGAAGATAGGTCGATAGAGAAGCCAAGGGATTTCCCCCTGTCCCCACCCCAATAGCTAGAATGATTCATAGGCAAAATAACCCAGACGCAATTTCACAAATCACTGGCAAACACAGAGCTCCACCTCACATTCCCTATACAGGTAACATTTCCATGGGTTTCATTGAGAGAGTTTTATCTGACAAGGGATGGAGTCAGAGCTGCAAAATTTGGTCTCTAAACAAAGAGGAATCACATCTCCATTTGCTTTAGTTAGGCAGGGCCTGATCCTGAAAGGTAAGGAGCACGTGCAACTTCCACTGAAGCCAATTGGGAATTGCAAATAGGATCAGGCTCTCAGCTGGGCAATGACTGTCACCCGATTGGAGTCAACATGCTGCCAATTCTTTACCCAAAGGAGAGCTGAAATGGTCTTATCTAAATCCTATTATGGATCAATGTTCTGCCCTTTGTAAAGAGACTCCAGTCACCATGCTGATGATGTCCAGTGTGAAATATAAGCTGCCCACAAACCTGCCTGGATAGCTGGTGAAATATTTTTTGTGAAAAATTTGGCAACGCCCTCCCCCTTTTATTAAACTGACATTTCAAACAGTTTCAAACAGCTGGTTAAAAAAAAGGGAAGATGTTTTTGTGAAAATGTTTGTGAAAAATTCTTTGTTTTTTCATTAAAATTTCTCATTTCAGCAAAAACAACTCTTTGAAAAACTGAAATTCAGCTTCCTCTGCCTGATTTGATCTCCCGAAGAATGAACCTAACCTGGGCTACATTAGCCCTGGCTCAGTTTCTGCAGTATGTTCTAAATGAGTGATAGACAGATAATTTTTGATCATTGCCTTCAGTGCTTTGGCCTGTCTAGCAACTTGCTGTCCATGGTATTCACCTCAGAAACAGCTCACATTTGCAGCAAATGCAACAGCAAAATCTTGATGTTACTGCTCTCTCTCTGAAATTGCATTATAACATTTGAAAATCTCTCTTGAACTACCACTTAGACAGGAATAATCTTTGAGCTCCAGAGCAGCAATCTCAAGGATGTGGCTGATGCAGTGCATGAGAACCTCATGAAGAGTATTGAATAGCATGAGTACGCTCACTCTTGCTCAGCTATAGGCCTCGGTGTTCTTAACAAACAAGTTATAGGGTCACTTGTAGTTTATGATTGAGAGTTGTAAGGGAACCGTTCAAGGGCAGAGTAGTGAGAGGTCATCAAAGGTTGCAGTTAAAAACACAAACACAATCCTCTCTGAGGGGTTCAGGTTCATTTCAGGAGCTCTTTGATTCAATCAGAAGGATACAACTTTGGCAAGTGTCTCTGGCTGCATTCCTGCCCTACACCAGACTCCATAACCAAAAATATACACAAACTAAACAGGGTAGCTCTTAGGTTTTCTCAAAGCTGCATTGGTTCCAGGTCAGCACAATCCCCTGCCTCCCTCTTCTCTGGAAGTAACCAGTCCCCTCTTTAAGGTGCCCTAACTAGCTCTGAGCTGGACATACTTCCCTGACCTATGAATCCCGGTTGAGGATTAACCCCTGAAATCCAGTGACCTACCTGGCAAGGCATCCTCTTAATGACCCCTCCAGGGAAGGTTCAGTGGGGCTGCAGGGGGTCACCAAAAGATCTGTATGCCTCAACACAGCACACTAATCTGGGAAGGTCTAGCTACAGTGAGTGGACCAGGAGAAGATTTAAATAACAGCAGTTCATTAAAAAAGTGAGAGTTAATCCATTGCTATCTGATTATTTTGCTAACCCACTCAACAGGACTTCACAATGTTCTCATGGCTGTGGGGAGCCGAGTGTGTTATTTGGCAGAGATCCAAACTTTAGATCAAAATCCCTCCAAGTTACTTAAGGAAAACACTAACATTTAAAAAAAAAATTATCCTGTCTCAGGCCCATGAAACATGTGGTCATGGGGCCTCTTTCTTGTTCAGGTAGACTTAATTCTCACCATAAATACATTACCCCCAAATTTTTAATGAAAGAGCTTAATGTTAGGCACCTGTCTATATTTAAGCACCTAAATAAGTCACCTGTTCTTCAGGGGTGCTGAGCATCCACAGGTCCCATTGAAATTATTACTGTCCTCCTGCCCCAGAGAAAACTCTTCAGCATTAGTTGTTTGGGCTGTACATCGGGACCAGGATTTGGACTAGGCCTACCTGTGTTTTGCAGCACGCTGCATCACATCCACACACAAACACTGCCTTCAGCCACTGCTGTACTAGTGCATTGTGGGACTCCCACAGGTCCAGCATATCTTCCCAGAGCAGAGGATTGTGGGGAAAGTTTCAAAGCAATGTGGGACCTGAAAGCTATTCAAGGAGATTGTTGTCAATATCCCATAGCATCACTGCTCCCATTGTTCACATTGACCTTAACATGGAGTGCACCCCAGAGGAGTTGTGGGAAATCTATGTTCTACAAGCCATATTTCTGGATGGATTTAGATGTTACGGAATCAGCTGATCACTGATGGCCGGTGACAGGGAAGAGTGGAATTCTAGAAGACAATGAAGGCCAGGGCCAGAACTGAACCTGCTACAGTATCTTCTTCTCATGCAAGTGGTTTCTTCCAATGACTGGTTCAGTTCTGCCAATGGAACCACCCACAGTCCAGGACTATACCTTCATAAAGCAATTTAGCACAGTGGCATAGGATGGATGTGTTGCTTTCCCCCTCTGCTGCCTGCACTGTCTCTGGATCCAGAAGGTGTGCACATCCATTGATGCACTGGTGCTCCTGGTGGTAAGTTTCCCATTGTTTTGTTTTCTTTGACTCTCCATCTGTACTGGGAGCGCTGGTCTATTTATCTCCATGCCAAGCTCAATAAACAGCTGGGCACAGTTGTCTTTCTTTACCTCCTGCTCAGCCTCTCTCTCCCCCTTCCGCACCTCCAGCAGCTCAGTCTCCTTTTCATATTACTCTGTATGTTGGGGAAACGGTTATTCCTCACCCTCAAATGCTGGTAAGTTGCATTCTCATGTGTCCCGTCACTTATGTGTATTGCCCTGATTGACCTTGGTTGTCTCCATCTTTTTGAGAACAGTCTCTGAGGAAGAAAGGGGGGAATGAGAATAAAGCAGTTATTGGTGGGGTGACAGTTATTTCAACACAGTTATTTACCTCCTTGTTTGTTTCAAGGAGGCAGTGTGGGGAAAATAAGAAGCCACCATTCATAAACACAATACAAGGTATCTTTGTCTGAATTCCACCGTTATTTCCCACTGAGTATTTTCCACCTCCACTCTATCTGATACCCCAGTGGCTGCTCAGAAGCAAGACATGGAGCACAAAATATCATGATCAATGTCCTTTTTAAAAGAAAAATGGGGCTTTCACTGAGGTGATAGAGTGGGATGTGAACTCCATATTGCAAGTTAAGTGGAAATCCAACTAGGCACTTATCTGAACCTTTAGGCGCCAAAATAGCTTTCAAAATCTGGCCTAAGTCCCATTTTCAAAAGGGAGGCCCTTTGGTGCCTAAGTCCCATTGACTTTAGTTGAGATTTAGGACTAGTTTATACAGTTTTTGGACCGATATAACTATGTCAATTCAGGGTGCAATATTTTACTGGTCTAGTTATAGCAGTACAACTCCTAGCATGGCCACAGTATACCTTATTCCCCTTCCTGAAGCTAACCCGGTATAAGCACCTTTATACTGTTGTAATTGCATCACCACTACTAAACTGGTATAATTTAAAGCAGAACAACTTTTGTATGTAGACAAGGCCTTAGACTCCTAAGTGTCCAAGTCACTTTTGAAGAAGAGGCTCTAAAAATCACTTAGGCACTTCAAAATATTTTACCCAATTACATTAATCACTAAAATCCTCCTAAGGCAAGTGCCCCTTTGATAAAGAACTCATTAGAATAATACTTCCCTGTTAAGGGTCCATTGGAGCTGGCTGTATCGGTTTTAAAGAAGGCAATCCCATGTTCCTATCAAACTCAAACAAGTGGGAAAACAAAACTGAGCTTTAAGCAGCTACTAAAATACCTAGCAAATCCCAATATGCCTTTTTGCTTTGCAGCAAAATATATGAAAGAGATTTGAATCTCTTTTCCCTCCCTTCTCTACTTAAATCAGCACCACAATTAAAATAACCTCTCTGCTTAAGGGGGACATTGATGAATATATTCTGAGCACTGCAGCCAATAGACATTGATCAGAAACCCCGATGACACTGTTATTAGCAGATTGCAAAATCTGGCACAATGTTTTCAACCTTTTAACATGAAAATGTTCCACTGCAGCAAATTGGTTGCATTTTACTAAGGACATAGCAAAAAAGGAGTATATAATTCCATGGCTTTACAACTGAGTGCTTGATCTGAAGTCCACTGAAGTCAATGGAAAGACTCCCTTTAACTTCAATGGGATTTGGATTAGCCCCCCAAATTGCTAATATTGTAGTGAATTAAAATCAATGTAAATACTTCTAATCCTTCAGATTACTGTAGGCAAATTCTCACCTCCTGCTGTTATTAGCAACAAGCCAAATCCTAAATTCCTTGCATAATGGTTTTTAAGGCAAATTCACCTGATCCTTCTGTTGCATACACTAATGTACATGAGGAGTAACTCTCCTGAAGTCAGTCAAATTAACACCGGTGTCATATTGGTGTGAGAGGAGACTCAACCCTCTTAACTTCAACTGGCAGTTCCCCGAATAAGGATTGAGTAAAAAAGAAATCAAGCTGGGTAAGGACCACAGGACTTGGCCAACTATATTTTGCATCAGACTCCTGACTCCTAGTGCCAAAGGTCATTACTGAAATAATCCAGGATAATAATTAAAGGGGTGAAGGGACTGATTGGACGGAAGACTTTGAGAACTAAAGACAATATTTTGGATGCCAAAATATTTGATTTTGGGTGCCTTAGTTTTAGGAATGCTCCACGTCAGGCCCCCAAAATTAGAGGGCACTTTTGAAAATTTGGGCCTCAATATGTAGGACCATATGTTTAGCTGATGAAAATCACTGTGGCTCCATTAACTCCAACCACTGACTTGCTCCTGACAATTTGGCCAATCTAGCCTGGCTATATCAATGACTATGGAGGGAAATAATGATCATATAAAAATATCAGAAGCATGTAGATACGAAGGACTGAGAGGGATTATTCCTAGTGGTACAAAGGGACAAAAATAGGACTAATGGTCTTAAATTAAGAAATGAAAACTCAGTCTGAATAACTAGGGAAACATGGCCCTGGATCACCTACTCCCATCGTAAAACCCATGGGGAGTGGCTCATGGAGAAAAAAACCCCTCTGAAGTCCCCCTTCCGCCACATCATTCTGTTGGGATGCAGGAAGGTGAGACCTCTGTGCAACAGGACCCAGGACCTTCGCCCACAGCCTGCAGGCCATAATGTTCTGAAAGTGACTGCCAAGTATTACCATTCTGAGTATCACTTGTTACTAGTTCTTACTCTTCCTAGATAGATGTTTCTGCTTTCCATAACTGGGAAAGGAGCCTAAGAAGGGGGGAAAGGAGCCTAAGAAGAGAGCAAAGGTTAGGGAAAAATGAGAGTAATTAATCAGAAAGTCTAAATATCTTTAGTCATTAGTGATATGGCCCCTTTCCAAGTCTACTGAGGTCAGTGCAGATCTGTTAGACTCTAACTTGTCTCTATTTTAAGTTGCATATTCTTTATTTATAGCATCAATATTTATTCTAGCTGATGGCTCTTTGAAATATTGCACTGATAGACTTGGTTTTTAAAATGTCCTTTCCTGGTAGTGACACACTTCCTTTCCAGCTTTTGAAATGGAGATACAATAAGGGATTAACTAGCTGAATAAATATTACCTTTCATGGAGAAAAATATAATCTAGCCACTTCTTCATATGTAATATGACCATTGAATAGACACTGCCCATATTTCTCTCTCTCTTTAATATTAATTTATAAGCTTGGCTGTGTGTATTCTATTGATTCATTACATGTTCATTTATATGGTATTGAATCATGTGGAACCATTTTTACTATTCTATTCTGATGTTTGATCTATTGTTGCCTCTTCCCACCCCTTAAACACTTAACAGGTGTTCACTTAAGGAGGCTCAGAAGTAACCTCCTGTGAATAGATCACTGAAGAAGAATAAAGCCCCAGAAGAAGAATTTATTAGCAGGAGGAATAAATAGCTTCTCTCTTTCATTGTCATGATATTTTCTTTTCCATTTGGCATGCACTGTACTTAGAAATTCCTCCAAGCTTTTGTTTCTGAACTTCTAGACTTCACAAACCAAAGCAAACCCCTGTCCTCCTAACCACTGCCAAGGCTGCTATTTTCGTACTCCTTTTCCTGGAGATTAAAAACAGGATATTATTGTAAAAACAAACAGAAATTACTGTTTTTGCTGCTGCTAATTGTCAAGAGAACCAGAGGGGAATGAAAGCTCTGAAACTTCTGTTCTGCTACTGTCAGGTGAAGAGCAAACACATTTCGTTGCTAATCACCGAAAGCTTCAGCAGATAACTCTGCAATTTGCTGCTTCCCTTTGAAATTTTAATCATTTAAAGGTGAATTTAGAGTTTAAAGCTTTCTTATGTCTTTCATTGACAAGAGGATTCATTTAAAAAGAGAAGGGGCAACAGCAGTTCATGACAAGAGCACAGCTAAAGATATTTTACTGTATATAGCTGCAGCCTATTTCAGCATTAGGCAGAGGGATTTTTGTATCCTGTCTTCCTGCCTCTCTCATAGGAGTACTGTAACTGAAGTTAAAAGCCATGTCTTTGTACATGCCAATCCCCCTGGACTAAAAGTATCATATCAATCTGTTTTAAAACAAGAGAAAAATGTGATTTCATGGGCTGGCACTCATCTGATGGTCTGCTGTACCTACATGAACAACATTACCACTAATGTCATTGGCAGGGCTATGCCTATAGGGGGAGCAGAGCATCGGAATCTAATGAAGGGTATGTCTACATGGCGAGTGAAAGGGCGATTGTGATGGGTAGGCATATCCATGCTAGCACTAATCTAGCTAGCATGGGTAACAACAGCAGTGAAAACAGGGTGCCATGGGCTTCAGTATGGGCTAGCAAACCATGTATGTACCCGGGCTCCCCAGTGGGCTCGTCTTCGGGTTGCTAGCCTGTGCAGCCATGTCTATTGTCACTCCTACCGTTACCCATGCCAGAAAAGCCTACCTGTGCTACAATCACACATTCACTTGCAGTGCAGACACACCCTAAATTAGACTCATACTCTGCTCTCCCTACCCTTACGCTAACCTACACTACACATCACTTTCAGCAGCAGGTAGCATATGTACCTGCGGAGCCCCCCTAGCACAGGTATAATAGCAGCATAGCTGGTGAGGCGAGTAAAGACATGCCTGAAGTGTGTGCGTATGAATCCAAGTATAGGCTGTAAACAGCTCTTGACTCGCCCAAGCTGTGCCTCCCTGTCTACACAGCTATTTTTAACAGTGACGCGTCCCGTTCCCTCCCTGCTATTGGAGCCTTTCCCTTCCACAGGAGAGGCTCTGCCAGGTCCCCACTGCTGGAGCCGTTCCCTGCCACAGTGAAAGGCTCCAGCAGCAGGGAGCTTTGGAAGCTTTACCCTGCTGTCTCTCGCCTCCGTTGCCAGAGCTTTTTACCGACAAGTGTAGCTACACACTGCAGTGTGGAGGCGGCCTGCTTTTCACTGCAATGTGTAGCTACACATACACTCCACGCCCCCAAATGGCTTTTGTCCTATATTTTTGTAGCATCGCCCTCTATCTATCTAGAAACTTATGTAGTCCTCTTCATTGTGTATCTGATCCCCTCAGAGTCATTAATGGATTTTATCAGGAGATAATATTTCCCTATCTCTCTCATTTCTTAAACAGATGGAAAACCGGGGGTAAGTTGAACAACTTGTGGTAGGTCCCACAGGAAGTCTCCGGCCTAGCAGGCAATAGAACCCAGGTCTTTTCAGTCCCAGTATGGTGCCCTATCCACTACCATCCATCCACCCCAGCCCAGCTGCAGTGCAGGAATAGCTAATTTAGCCTCACCCTCAATTTGTCTCCTGTGCTGGATTACTCCAAACTGGTTGGGTCCTATTTTCAAATTTATCAGGGAACTGTAGCCCTGGTATTTCTCCTTTCCCCCACCAAAATACCTCCTTTGTCTTGTAGTAAGGATAGAGAGGAACAAGGATCCGGATTTGAAATAGCCTAGCTCTACTGACCTTCAGTCACATTTTCAAGGCACACGTGTCAAGACACATTTTCTTAGGAGGGCTGCTGAGGAAGCAACTATGATCTGAGTTGATGCTTAAAGTTAAAGTAGGGAATCTGGTATATTTCTGTGCTGCTGGATACTCCGTATTGTTATGTATTCTGGGTTGCTGTTTCTGTGATTTATTGTATTTTTTAAGTGTGCGTCAGAGATGCTTAGAATATTCAGATATGCACCTCTTATTATTTTTATAAAATTAAGGATGAAATAAATAAGGAGCTTCTGAGATTTATTCCCATCTCTTCCACTAGCTGGTCTCTGCACTTCAGAATCCTTATTTAACAGAGCTTCATCGGCACAACCCAAAGAGTGGGCAATTAGCCCTATTTTCATTTTGCAAAGAGGTTACAGTTAAGATGGTCAGATTTGGATACCTAAAACTAGGCACTGAAATCCATGTTTAGGATCATATATTCAAAGGCCAGAAGGGACCATTGTGACCATCTCATCTGACCTCCTCTATAGCACATACCATAGAACTTCCCCAACATAATTCCTAGAGCAGATCTTTTAGAAAAACATCCAATCTTGATTTAAAAATTGTCCGTGATGGAGAATCCACCATGACCCCAGGTAAATTGTTCCAATGGTTAACTACTCTCACCATTAAAAATGTACACCTTGTTTCCAATCTAACTTCAACTTCCAGCCATTGGATCGTGTTATACCTTTCTCTGCCAGACCGAAGAGCCCATTATCAAATAATTGTTCCTCATGTAACCCCTTAACCTTCTTTTTGTTAAGTGTTAACAGACTGAGCTCTTTGATTCTATGGCCTGGTCTACACTTGGGGGGGGGAAATCGATCTAAGTTACGCAATTTCAGCTACGTGAAACTGCCAGCAAGTTAAAGAAGTATGGGCTGGATGAATGGACGGTAAGGTGGATAGAAAACTGGCTAGATGGTCGGGCTCAACGGGTAGTGATCAATGGTTCCTTGTCTAGTTGGCAGCCGGTATCAAGTGGAGTGCCCCAAGGGTCGGTGCTGGGGCCGGTTTTATTCAATATCTTCATTAACGATCTGGAAGATGGTGTGGACTGCACCCTTAGCAAGTTTGCAGATGACACTAAACTGGGAGGAGTGGTTGATACGCTGGAGGGTAGGGATAGGATACAGAGGGACCTAGACAAATTAGAGGATTGGGCCAAAAGAAATATGATGAGGTTCAACAAGGACAAGTGCAGAGTCCTGCATTTAGGACGAAAGAATCCCATGCACTGCTATAGACTAGGGACCGAATGGCTGGGCAGCAGTTCTGCAGAAAAGGACCTAGGGGTTACGGTGGACGAAAAGCTGAATATGAGTCAACAGTGTGCCCTTGTTGCCAAGAAGGCTAATGGCATTTTGGGTTGTATAAGTAGGGGCATTTCCAGCAGATCGAGGGATGTGATCATTCCCCTCTACTCAGCACTGGTGAGGCCTCATTTGGAGTACTGTGTCCAGTTTTGGGCCCCACACTACAAGAAGGATGTGGATAAATTGGAGAGAGTCCAGCGGAGGGCAACAAAAATGATTAGGGGGCTGGAGCACATGACTTACGAGGAGAGGCTGAGGGAACTGGGATTGTTTAGTCTGCAGAAGAGAAGAATGAGGGGCGATTTGATAGCTGCTTTCAACTACCTGAAAGGGGGTTCCAAAGAGGATGGATCTAGACTGTTCTCAGTGATAGAAGATGACAGAACAAGGAGTAATGGTCTCAAGTTGCAGAGGGGGAGGTTTAGGTTGGACATTAGGAAAAACTTTTTCACTAGTAGGGTGGTGAAGAACTGGAATGGGTTACCTAGGGAGGTAGTGGANGAGCGCTCGGGGATCGATTTATCGCATCTAGACTAGATGCGATAAATCGATCCCCACTGGATCGATCGCTGCCTGCCAATCCGGCCGGTAGTGAAGACATACCCTATGACTATAAGGAATATTATCTAACCCTTTAATCATTCTCGTGGCTGTTCTCTGAACCCTCTCCAATGTATCAACATTCTTCCTGAAGTGTGGACACTAGAACTGGACATGGTAGCCCAGCAGCAGTGCCACATACAGAAGTAATGGTCTCATTTAAAGGGGTGCTGAGTTCCAACAGAACAGCTGCTGTTGACATGTAAATGGCACATGACAAGTACAAAGAAGACATTACCCCTGCCCGGAGAAGCTTCATCTAAGGCCATGATCCAGGAACGCATTTTAACATGTGCTCAAGTGCCTTGCTGCATAGGGATGATTTCCTGATAACGCAACAGTGATCCGCACTGTCAGGCAATAGCTACGCTATTACAGATGTTTAAAGAATAAACACGGCTATGTGGATGTACCATTAGAATGGATTGTTCAGTTGTTTGGTAATAACCCAAAATAACTTTCACTTCAAATCTATCACTGAGTAATAGGGCTCAAAAGTGTTACCTTTTGATGGCTGGACAGTGGCTTATGTGTTGCTATCGGGACTCAGTCCAGTTCCCTGTGACCAGGTGTGCACATCACAGATCACAACCACAACTTGCTTTATTATTTATATTTTATGCTAATTACAGAACAAGAGAGTAGCTCTGGACTCCCTTTATGCTTAAAGAAAATAGCCAGTTATACAAAACTCAGGAGACTCTCCCACTGGTTTATGGCTGCTCCAGCAGAGAGGCTAAGGAGTGAATGGGCCTGGAGACCAAACCACACTCCTAAAGTTGGTCCCACTAGGTGAGGGGCCATGCAGACAAGCTAGCACTACAGCTACCCAAGCTATACCTATTCTATGGTCAAACAGAGGACTACGGGCCTATCTAGCCAACACCTTACACAAGCACTNGGGGGGGGGGGGGGGGGGGGGGGGGGGGGGGGGGGGGCTCTGAACCAGACACAAATCAAGTTTATTTGACTGCATAACATACATATGTAAGAGGGAGGCTTCTGGCAGGGGATAACTCCATGAAAATATAGGCCCATATGATACAAAGCATTATATTACATGCTCCAGCTCACTCAAACCACATGTGTGGGCTCTCCATTTGCTGAAAAAAACCACAGCTCATGCTGGTAGTATTTAAAATATTTTAAGTCATTGACAAGCAGTTGGAAACTCAATATAATGCTTATATTTTACTATGGATTAATACTACTGGGACATTTCAGCCAAAAAATGCTTGAAACTGCTGTTAGAATTTTTCATTGATTTAACATTCCATAGACATTGTTAAAATGTCATTCTAAGCCCATTTACTTTTCTTTTTTTTTTTTAAGGATTAACGTGCCTTTAGAATGTTAAAAATGCTTAAATTACTTGGTATCAGATAAGAAGGTTTTAAGTGAGGCACAAGAAAAGTAGATGATTTTATTAAGAAAATAGGTATACTTTGCCTTTTGCTTGGTTGGCACAAATCAGCGCCTTTATGAAAAGGATCATGCCGGTGTGTGGTAAATTAGTGTGTGGATCATTTGCAGTCCATTTGCCAGGTACCTGATGTTACAAGTGGTTGAAAACATATTCAAGCACCGCTGTGGAGAGTCTCAACCCAAATGCAAGTCAAGGTGCTGAACTTTATTAAAAAAAACACCAGCACATCAGTGCATGCGAGTGAGAGTGAAATCATCAAGTTGCCTCTAGCACCTCAGGTTTCTATGTGCTAATTAATAATTGATACAAACAGACCGTGAGAGCTCGGTTCTCATTTGCATCTGAGCTTAGCTTGGAAGCCGTGAGGGATGTGGTAGGGTACAAGGAGTCGGTAGCAGCTCTCTGACTCCTCGGTGTAAGTTTACAGCTCTAGTTTACACCAATGGTGTGAAGTCCTGTAGTGACTTTCCCTTCCTCTGGCTCCCTACACCAGAAGTGGGTGTGATGGTTGGTGCAGCAGAAGCCTCTATACTAGCCACCTGCTTTCTTCCAATGGAGAGTTCTCCAGCACATGGGGTCTTCTCCACTGGCCACTTTGTGCCATTTAAGATGGACTTAAACTGGAGAATCTGACCCACAGACTATGCCCTGCTGTGTATCATTTTGCAGCTGGAAAATACCCAGCCCCATGCCATGAGGCCTGGCAACTGCGGGAGGCAGGAGACTATGTAAGCTGCAGTCAGTCATCCACAAAGTCTCCCAAAGAGACTTACAGCTATATACATAACTGTGGGACAACTGAAATGTAACTAACCCTGGTACGGAAGAACAGCAGCTTGATATGAATGGCAATGGCGAGGGGATGGGAAAATCTGACCAGGACACAAGTTCAAAGATTGCTATGAAAGATTCAATTGTGTCTTTGGGGCTGATGCTCAACTGACGTAGTTTGGCAGAGCTCCATCAGGTTCCGTGCAGATTTACACCCGCTGAAGATCTATCCCCTCAATGTCCAGAGACATTGAGTATATGGGGCGGGGGGAACTCCTCACAAGTAGGAAAGACTGAGCTACAGATGGTGTGAAAGGGGGATACTTTGGTATCTCCTTTCTCACTATCAGAGCGCTTTGTTATCTTTACCCAGGCATCACACATATTGTATTAAAAGAAAGAATCTCATTTACTTCTTAGTTCTTGCCATATTTGATTAAGAGCCTGTAGCTAAGAACACTTCACATGTACGTACCATGGTGCTCTTCATCCTTAGATCTCAAAGCACTTTACAATGGTGGAGAATCATGATTATCCCCATTAGATGGGGAAAGTAAGGCACAAAGAGACTGAGGCCAAAGTATCCAAAACAGGCTTTTGATTTCCAGTGGTTCATTTTTTAAGTCCTCAATTTAGATACCGTGGATCTGATTTTTAGGGGTATTGAGCTCCCACAGGCCCCATTCGCTTCAAATAGAGCTGTGGATGCCCAGTGTATCTCAAAATCAAACCCAAACTGGTTTCAAGTCAGAGACTCAAAAATTGAGGCTCCCAAAAATCAGAAGCCATTTTTAAAATTTCAGCCTAAGCCCCTTGTCTGCAGGTCTCCTGACTCTTAGTCTGCTCCCCTACCTACTGAACCACAGTCTATCCAAACTACATTCACCCCCAAATATAGTTTGATTACTGAATAACGCATCCAGGTTACTGAAACTACTAGAAACAACAATGTGGTAGAGAGAGAACATTATTGCTGCAGGTTCCATGTAAATTCTACCTCGGGTTCCTCATGCCACACTCCACAGTAGAGTTCTCCATGCTGCCTGACAGAGCATAGTTCTCTTTGCTAAAGAGATGTCAAGACTCTGCTTAAATACATATCCAGAATAGATTTGTCACACCAGGAAGAATAGATTGAGAGGTAGTAACCTTGTGTTTAGCTGGAAACATGTGCAAGGCAGGAGTGTGTGGCCACAGGATTCTTATCATGGATATATTAGGCCAAATTCAGTCCTCAGATGCTTTACACGTACACACCTCTCAATGTCCAACTGTGTATTGGGGTCAGAAGATCCAGTGGTTTGGCCACTACCCTGGCATTTGAGATACCTGGGTTCAAGTCACTGCTCTGCCACAGACTTTCTGTGTGACCTTGGGCGAGTCACTTAAACTCTCTATTCTGCACCTGTAAAATGGGGGCAATAACATGTCTTTACCTTACAAGGGTGTTATGAGAATAAATACATTAAAGAGCTTTTTTAGCTATTTAAAAACCAAAAGGGATACATACAAAAGGGAAATGGAAGGAGGGGCACGTCACCAAGGAAGTATACATGGGAATAGAACAAGTGTGTGGGGACAAAATCAGGAAAGCCAAGGCAAAGAATAAGTTATAGATGGCAAGAAATATTAGAGAGAACAAGAAGGGGTTCTACAAATATGTCAGACAAAAAAGAAAGATCAGGGATGGTGTGAGTGCACTGCTCAATGGAGAAGGTGAGCTGGTAACGGCAGATGATAGGAAGACAGAGCTGCTCAATGCCTACTTTCTTCAGTCTTCTCATAAAAAATAGTATGTGAGCAGACAACTAGCAAAGTTACCATAGACAATAAAGGGGAAGGGCTGCAGATTGGGATAAGTAAAGAACATGTCAGCGATCTTTTGACTAATTTGGATGAATTCAAGTAAGCGTGGCCTGATGCTGTTCACCCCAGGGTGCTGAAGGAATTAGCTGAAGAAATCTCAGAACCACTGGCAATAATATTTGCAAACTAATGGATGACAGGAGAGGTCCTGGAAGACTGGAGACGGATTAATGTAGTGCCCATCCAGCGGTACTGGAACTAGGAGTGCTGGGGGTGGAAAAGACCTGATAGATTCCTGTAGCTGGATACCTTTTTCTGAATGCTACTATTGCATGTTTGGCAGGAGCTGCCAAAGTGAAACAGGCAGATGAATGCAACACTGAAAAGTCTTGATGATTCCCACACCCCCAAAGAGTCATCAGTGGGCTTAAAAACATTGAGCAAGCAGTCAAGGTCAAAGCTTTTCCCCCCTGCAGTTCCAAATGAAAGATTAACTGCAGTTCTGCTTGTGAAAGTTATGCTCAGAACACTCCTACAGGCATGTTTTAGTCTGAAAAGAGTCCATTATCTTCATCTGGCACCACCGTGCATGTCCAAGGGATAACCCTCTGCAGAGCTCACATCAACAGAGCGAGTACAGTGCTTCAGTGCAAAAGGGCAAACATCCTTTGCTGGCTTAAAGAGTAACAAGAAACAAGTGGGAATGAGCTGATTGAGTCTAAAAAAAATCAATGGCATGTACCAAAAGGCCAACACAGTATAATGAAAGAGACTGTTACAAAAGTGTGTTTGTTTTTTAAAAAGCAACATGTGAATGTTTTTATACAGTGAATGTTAGGAAGGAGGCTTCCACTAGAATTTCTTTTGAGAAAATAAGAACATACCTATAACATTAATCCCAGTCATCCTTTGGCACCCATCTAGATAACCTAGACTAGATTTTTCAAAAGAGCTCAGAACCTGATTTTCAAGAGCTCAAAACCCACAGCTGGGATCTGATTTTTCAAAGGATCTCAGCATCCAAGATGCGTTAGAATCTGGCCACTTATTTGAGTTCCTAGATAGAAGCAGAACTCTTAAAAACTGGACCTTGTCCAGTTTAAATTGTGTTTATTTTATAATATTACAGGTTGCAGATTACAAATGGTAGGTGTGGCAGAGCCATGGTACAGAGAGTCCTTCCAATAGTCAATCAGAGATAACTTAAAAGGGGGTGAAAATCAACCCTTTTTCTTATAAAGCAGGGGTAGGCAACCTATGGCACATGTGCCAAAGGCGGCACACAAGCTGATTTTCAGTGGCACTCACACTGCCCGGGTCCTGGCCACCGGTCCAGGGGGCTCTGCATTTTAATTTAATTTTAAATGAAGCTTCTTAAACATTTTAAAAACCTTATTTACTTTACATACAACAATAGTTTAGTTATATATTATAGACTTATAGAAAGAGACTCTTCTGCTCTTGGCAGTTCAATAGCACAGAGCCTAACCTCAAAAGAAAGAATACAAAAGACATATGCACTCCTGAAAGAATTGTCCTAGCAAGTAGAGAATGGATCTCAAAGCAGCAGCCCCTTGCACTGTACTGCTTGGCTGTAATAAGAGGCCCGGCTATTTGGAGGCAGCAGTCTTCTCCTTGAGCTTTCCCCCAAGCTTCTCCCTTCTAGGCAGAAGTCACCTTGCTAAGATAGGGAAACTGGAGGTGGGTAGGTGGAGGGAACTTAGCATCACAAGCACCCTCCCCCATTTTGGGTACCAAAGGGTCTGTACAGCTCATCATAATGTTTTCCATGCCTTATATTGAATCCAACTGGTCTATGGGCTAGATCCGGTCCCTGCTCTGGTTGCTTTGTACTGCTGCAATGGCAAACGAGGTGGCAACTTGGCGATGCAGCTCCCTGGGGATTTCACGAATATGGGGGAATCCTCAGCTGCTTGAAGAGCCACCGTGGCAGCTCCTGTATTACCCACCGTTCCTGGTCTCAAACACGGCATAGCTTTGGAGAAAGGAGTGTATTTATGCCCAGTCGATCTATGACTGCTGGAATGCCTCGAGGGTCCATGTGTAGCCAGCATAACGTAGAATAGCCCAGAGATAGTACCAAGTACGTTGTGCTCAGGACTGGATGGGTTTATGTCAAAGCACACTATAGAACTTTTACAGGAGTGTCCATGCGGCAAGCTAGCGTGTCATAGATTCACACCCTGGCTTGCTACACACTAACTCACCATGTAGACAAGCCTTCATCACAGCCTTTTAAAGAGAGCAAAGCAGATACCTAACCACAGAAAGAAGTTTTGTGCACTAACAGAGCAAGTCTTTCTAAACAAGGCCTGCCTGAAGTCTCTTTTAGCTAATGCCAAACACAAACATAATCTACATCGTAAAATGAGTGACAAAGAGCTACACCCAAGATTTTATTCTAGATGCATTTATGTATATTTGGGAAAAACTCTGTAATGCTTGGAAAGCCATTGCTATCTGTTTTTTGTTTAAAAAAGGTCAAAATTGAATGTCAACTCGAGCACAAGTTGTGACAGAATAGCCGTTTTGTTAATCTGAAAGCAAAATGGTAGCGATGTTACCAGATATTTTCAAGCACACAGATCTCATTAAAGAAACATTCAAAGGCAAAATAAAGCATCAGTCATAAAATGTTTGTGGATAAATGTGGTGGCTTATTGCACTGAGCAATGAAATGATTCTGAAAAAGACAGAGTTTGCATGTGAGTAATGGCTTTTTCAGTGCTAATGTGGTTTAATTCTGAATTAAATCCTTGTCCTGCAGACAGAGGCTGTCACAGTGATCAGCATTACTTCATCTTCTTTTTTCTTGTAATGTCATTACGGAAAGCTCAGTACTCCAGAAGCATGTGCTGTTACCAGTAAGCATGTGCTAACAATGGTGACTTTATGCTCCCTTGAAAGAATGACCAGTACATCTGTAAATGCATTACATATAAATTAGGGAGATCTTCTGATATCCCATTGGAACGAACAGAGGGGCACTGCATTTATAACAGCTCAGATCTGAAGGCTTGGATTTAGAACTGGTTGGACATCTTGTATTAAATAAATAAATAAAAAAATCTCCCCAGCTGTAAGAGTAAAAACCATCTTCACATTTTCCCTGGAGACTTAAAAAAATGCTCATCTATAAACTGAATTTAGTGCTGGTGAAGAACACCAGATTGTTGGCAACGATGACCAAAATAATCTAAGCACAGGGGAGCAGGGGCGGCTCCAGGCACCAGCGCAGCAAGCGCATGCCTGGGGCGGCAAGCTGCGGGGGGCGGCGTGCCGGTCACCGTGAGAGCGACAGTCAGTCTGCCTTCAGGGGCATGTCTGCGGGAGGTCCGCCGGTCCCACGGTTTCGGCGGCAATTCGGCGGCGGGGACGCCGAAGGCGCGGGACCGGCGAACCTCCCGCAGACATGCCGCAGAATCCGCGTTACCAGCGGACCTCCCGCAGGCATGCCGCCGAAGGCTGCCGTGCTTGGGTAGCCTCACACTTTCGTGTCAACTGTCCGAAATGGGCCATTTGGATTATCACTTCAAAGGTTTTTCTCCCCTGCTGTTAATAGCTTCTCTTCTTTTGGGGTGTATGGGGTTGCCAGGGAGGGGTAGTACCTCTGATGGGGGGAACAGTCGTACTCCTAGGAGTAGCTCATCCACTTTGGTCCCCACTTGACACCCAGCTCTCACCTGTGGCTCCAAGTAGCTGTCAGCATGCGACAGCGGTCACACCCCGGAGACCGTCTCGACTGGCGGGCTAAACCAGGTGAGGGTAGCCGATGAGTATGAGACTTTCGGTGAGTTAGGGTCTGTCTACCCATTGCATGCGAAGGCTGGATCCGGCTGGCTGAGGCAACCTGGTTTAACCTGGTTTAATGGTCAGGAAGGCGGTGACAGCAAGCGTTGTGGAACGCTTAAGAGCATGACAAGACATGTAGGCATCCTGGTCATCCACTGCGCCCTGCCCTATCTCCAGCCGTCTTGACTTCTGTCCTGCCACTGGATACAGATAGGAATTGGGAAGAGAGAGTGAGGCTGACGTCGCGCAACTCTCCCTCACTTTAATCCAATTCACGCGCAAGTCTCAACATCATATCATATTACATTATATCAAGTCCTGTGCGATGGGCGAGCGACGAAGCAGCAGGTGTGGATACACTGGGAGCTGTAGCCGCGGACCCGCACATAGGCGGCTCAGGCATAATGGTCGTTCTTCACTGACCGAAGCAGCAGTGGAGCTCGGCATCTTCTTGAGCGACTGAGCAGCCCTATTCAGNTAGATACCATTAACTTAGGTTTGAACAGAGACTGGGAATGGCTCGGTCATTACACTAATTGAATCTATTTCCCCATGTTGAAGTAGCCTCACACTTTCGTGTCAACTGTCCGAAATGGGCCATTTGGATTATCACTTCAAAAGTTTTTCTCCCCTGCTGTTAATAGCTTCTCTTAATTAATTAGCCACTTACAGTTGGTATGGCTACTTCCACCTTCTCATGTTCTCTGTATGTATAAATATCTTCTTACTGTATGTTCCATTCTATGCATCCGAAGAAGTGGACTGTAGTCCACGAAAGCTTATGCTCAAATAAATTTGTTAGTCTCTAAGGTGCCACAAGTACTCCTGTTCTTTTTGCTGATACAGACTAACACGGCTGCTACTCTGAAAAAAATACATAGAGCCGCCCCTGCAGGGGAGGGTCAGCACAAGTGGTGAAAATTCAGATTTTCTTCATAAATCCTCTGCAATGTGTCTCAGTCTGATTATTACGTGTATTACAGTAGCACCTAAACATTGCAACAAAAATCAGAAACCCATTGTGCTAGGCACTGCACGAACACATGCGCTAAGAGGCAGTCCTTGCTCTGGAGACCTTACAGACGAAAGTATTCTCATCATCAGTATCAGCTCGATTTTACAGATAAGAAACAGATTTATGGCTTGTCTACACGGTGGGGTAATGTGCTCTACACGCAGAGGCATCCCTAGGGTACAGCAAATCGGGGTGATCGCTCCGGGCCCCGTACTTTGGGGGGCTCCGCGCTTCATGAGGAGGCAGGTGGGGAGGTGAGGCAGAGGGCGGGCGGGGAGGGGTGAGGAGGAGCTCCCCTACCAACCTCCCCCTCCCTCCCAGCACCTATCACCGATCAGCTATTTCACCGCGTCTGGAGGTGCTGGGGGGGAGGAGAGAGGAGCGAGGGCGCAGCATGCTCAGGGGAGGGGGTGGAACTGCACGGGGAGCAGAAAGAGGCGGGGCGGGGGCAGGACCTTCAGGGAAGGGGTGGAGTGGGGGCAGGGCCTGGGCGGAGCCCTGGGGGAGCACCCCCCGGCAGATAGAAACTCAGCGCCTATGTCCTGGGCCCTGCACCTTGCTAGGGATGGCCCTATCTACAGGGGTCCGACTTCTAAATCACACCAACAGGTTGCACATTAATTGGTCCACATAGACCCTGCTGGTGTGTACTGAAGGTTCCCTATTGCATTTTAATGTAGTGCTGTAGTACTACGTTAACGCACACTATGAAAACTTTAGTGCATACCAACAGGGTCTACACAGGCTAATTTGTGCAATACATTAGTACGCTTTAGAAATCACACCCATGTAGAACACACTACACCACCTTGGTATAGCACATGGTATAGCCTGGAATTGAACCGCTGTTGTCGGCATCCCAGTCCAGTGCTTTAACAACTAGATGAACCTTCCTTTGTTAACGTGACCTAGAGGGATCATCTATATAGGGGAGGGGGTAGTTCAGTCCACTTGCCCTTTAATTCCTTGCCCTCTGTTGGGACTGGCAGCAAGAGTGTTAGTTATAACGGTCAGAGATGTGGTTACCTTTCCACCTCTGTTTTATTTTTATCTCTTTACCTGATCTAAAGTTTGCTTTTCCATGATCTTGCTTTATTGAACTAGACCCCATTTTCTGTGCATATGGAGATGGAAGAAAAACAACACGAAAGAGGACTTGAAAGGGTACTGCTCAGTAGCCCATAATCACCAGCTGAGCGTCCCTTGTATTGTATACAGAGAGTATAAAGCATCCAGGATTTGGGGCTGCTAGATTCACAAAAGTGAACAATCAAGGCACAGACAAACAGACAGTAAAAGGAACTGATGATGGTCTTAGAAAGCTGTGAACTGGAACAAAACAGTTTGTATTGCCTGGATATCATCAGCATCCTGAAAGCTCCAATACCCATGTCTCATTCCTAACCTTCACACCAGTCCCACAAACACATTTAGCAAGTAAGGTCAATGAGATGGATCCACATGGGACCCACCATGAGAGCATCTTCAGGGGAGAAGCGTAATTGCCTAAAACCATCCTCTGGAAACATTCAACGATAAATGAATGGAGCTACCTGACTGCAGCCCCATCCACTCCTGCTAGGGCCTGCAGGCAAGTCAACACCACCACATGATCGAAGGCAGCTGACAGAGCTAGTAATGTCATCTTGGACCCCTCATTTTCATCCATTGCTAGGAGGAGATTCTTTACCAATGCAACCAGTGCCATCTCTGAACTGTATCCTAATCAGTACACACACTGACACTGGTCAAGGAGATCTGAGGCAACAAGGGACTCAGACCTGTGTTGCCATGATCTTCGCTATAACCTTTAACAAAAATGGAAGATTAGATATAGGTAAAGCTGGTCAAAAATTAAGAAAAACTGAAAGTTGGACAAAAAAATTGGTGAGAAGTTTTTGAAAAGAACCGAGTTGGAACATTTTTGTGTTTTGTTTTGTTTTAATTTTAAAGTGTTTAGGTTTGAGTTTTCCAGCTTTTCCTTCCCATGCCCTTTCTTCCCATTTTTCTACTCCAAAGGGGGTAAAAAGGAAAAAATATTTTGGATGTTTTTCTACATTCCATATATATTGTATTCTGTGTCGTAATTGAAATCAAAGTGTATATTATTTTTATTATAAATATTTGCACTGTAAAAATAATAAACAAAATAAATAGTATTTCAATTCACCTTATACAAGTACTGTAGTGTAATCTCTTTGTCGTGAAAGTGCAATTTACAAATCTAGATTTTTTTGTTACATAACTCCACTCAAAAACAAAACAATGTAAGACTTCAGAGCCTACAAGTCCACTCAGTCCTACTTCTTGTTCAGCCAATCGCTAAGACAAACAAGTTTGTTTACATTTACAGGAGATAATGCTGCCCACTTCTTATTTACAATGTCACCAGAAAGTGAGAACAGGCATTTGCATGGCACTTTTGTAGCCATTATTGCCAGATATTTACGTGACAGATATGCTAAACATTCATATGCCCCTTCATGCTTTGGCCATCATTCCAGAGGACATGAGTCCATGTTGATGACGCTTGTTAAAAAAAGAATGTGTTAATTAAATTTGTGACTGAACTCGTTGGGGGAGAATTGTATGTCCCCTGCTCTGTTTTACCTGCATTCTGCCATATATTTCATGTTATAGCAGTCTCGGATGATGACCCAGCACATGTTGTTCATTTTAAGAATACTTTCACTGCAGATCTGACAAAACGCAAAGAAGGTACCAATGTGAGATTTCTAAAGATAGCTACAGCATTCGACCCAAGGTTTAAGAATCTGAAGTGCCTTCCAAAACCTGAGAGGGACGAGGTATGGAGCATGCTTTTAGAAGTCTTAAAAGAGCAACATTCAGATGTGGAAACTACCAAACCCGAACCACCAAAAAAGAAAATCAACCTTCTGCTGGTGGCATCTGACTCAGATAATTAAAATGAACTTGCGTCGGTCCGCTCTGCTTTAATTGTTATCAAGCAGAACCTGTCATCAGCATGGACACGTCCCCGAGAATGGTGATTGAAGCATGAAGGGACATATGAATCTTTAGCGCTTCTGGCATGTAAATATCTTGCGATACCGGCTACAACAGTGCCATGAGAATGCCTATTCTCACTTTCAGGTGACATTGTAAACAAGAAGCGTGCAGCATTATCTCCTGCAAATGTAAACAAACTTGTTTGTCTGAGCAATTGGCTGAACAAGAAGTAGGAAGGTGGACTTGCAGGCTCTAAAATTGTACATTGTTTTATTTTTGAATGCAGTTTTTTTTTTTTACATAATTCTACATTTGTAAGTTCAACTTTCATGATAAAGAGATTGCACTACAGTACTTATATGAGGTGAATTGAAAAATACTATTTCTTTTGTTTTTTTACACTGCAAATACTTGTAATAAAAAATAAATATGAAGTGAGCACTGTACACTTTGTGTTGTGTTGTAATTGAAATCAATATATTTGAAAATGTAGAAAACATCGAAAAATATTTAAATAAATGGTATTCTATTATTAGCAGTGCAATTAATTGTGATTCATTTTTTTAATCGCTTGACAGCCCTAACATTTTTTTAAAAGCTGCCTTCACTTCCCATCTAAAGCAGGTTGATTTTTAACCAGCACAGCCTTCTTCCCTGATTGGGGCTTTTTGCACATCTAGTAAAGTATTCTTAAATGATTCCTAATCATCATTCACATTTTTCTGATTACATTCTTCCCCTAGCTGATTTGGTTCATAATTGTTTTCAGCTTTGTGAAATTGGCCCTATTAAAGCACCAAGTATATATATATCGCCGGTCTGGACATTATTCTGCTTGCACATTATAAATTTGATCAGGTCATGATCACTTGCACCTACACTACCCTTAATTTTTATCTGTTATCAGTTCCTCTATCTGTTAGAACAAGGTCTAATATAGACTTCCCGTGTTGGCTGCAACACCTTTTGAGTTAGGAAATTGTTATCTATGTTTATAAATTCCAAGGATTTTTTAGTACTGGCAGCATGAGACCTCCAGCATATGCCATTCAAATTGAAGTCCCCATGATCACTCAGCTTTTTTCCCTACACATTCTAGATAGGTGCATAAGGCGCCAGTCACCCTGTTCCATAGCGCGGTATGGTGGTCTATAGCAGACACCAACTAGTACCCCATCTTGTGCTTCATGTTTCTCTCAGCCATTCTGAAAGTCTGGCCACCAAGAGTGGGACTTCACTGTAGAGTTAGCCTGTGCTCTGACCTGGATGTTGCCCCTAATCCCCCACCCATCCACACACAAAAGCCTCTCACTTGAGTTAATGGTACTTCCAAGCCAGGCTAGCTGTACAACAGGATGTACGGATCAGAGCCCAGGTTTTGCTTTTATTCAGGCTGGTAAGCTGCCCACTTTGCAATGAGGATGCAGGTTATCACTTGAATGTTGATGGTCCTCCAAAGCCTTCCAACAATTCCCCTGTGTGCCCAGAAAGACAGACAAATTCTCCCACAATTCACTGGGAAATAATCATCAAGTGTCTCAGTTTACCACAGCACAAAGAAGCATGAAGTCCTGGTGCCACACACTGGCGAGTGCAGCACCAGTGAGGACCCAGTGACTTGGTATGGCTTTACAGAGCTAGGCTAACCCATGTACTCAGGCCCTGGTGCCCATCGCCTGGGCTAATTCTGCATGGAAGATAGAGCTGTACTTAGGCTCCAAATGGGAGCTCAGCTCTTGAAATTCTGGCCCTGAAGTGCTAAATAGGGACCAAAACATGTTGAATCCTGAAACAAACTAACTGGAAGGGAAATACACACAAATATAATTCTTTTAAAAGTACTCCCCGTGCCACAGGTTTTACTATTTGCATTACCATAGCACCTGCAACCCCCAGTCATGGTCCAGGACCCCACTGTGCTAGGTGCTGTACAAACAGAAATAAACACAGGTTTATGTTTCACCCTGTATTTTTGATCCACTTTCCTTTACATATTCTTCCCATGGACTTTAATGAGCTTGGACAAGTATGACTGTTAATGTTTGTGGATGCTATTTTTACTTTTTTCCCCCCCAAAGATTGTGTTGCATAAGAAGTGAAAGAGTAAAAACAGTCACTTAATATAATTGCGGTTTTTACATCCTGCATCACAGTCAATTCATCTTTCCACATGAAGCTTTAATTCCGTTGTCTTCAGTCGATGAGCTACTTTGTTTCCATATGGCTAATAAGGGTTATTCTGCATTCAAGCTAAAGGGAAAAGAAAAAGTATTTTAAAAGTGCAGCTGATCTAACAAAAAACACATCTGAGAAGGATTTTAGCATTTCAAAGGAACTACTTGCTCAAGTGAGCTGCCTTTATTATGAACTAAAGAGAAAAAAAGGAACCTTCAGTCACATTTGTATTATGGTAGCTTAGATACTGGAAGTGAACTAGACTGTATTGAATAGAAAAAATTCTCAGCTCTTGTGCTCAGAGATAATTAAAACTACTTTACCATGTGTCAATGATAACAAATGCAAAACTGACAGAGATGAATGATAATACAATGCTGTAAATACATTTTGGCAAATAAAAATATTGCTTGCTTTACCCATGGCATGTGAGAAAAATGATTTACCACAGAGCTTAAATTGCAGGCTCAACTGTATCAGTATGTTTTTATGGAAGACATATGGCTTGTTCTCACTTCTTGAAAATGTGCAGCTTTTGTATTAGCCAATTGTTTCACTACAGAAAAACAACAGCACAACTTTCTCTTTAATTTAGATGAAAAACATGTCAAGTTCCCAGTGCCAGACAAGCCAGTTATTTTTTAATCCCTATTTCCCTCTATTTTGTAACTTTGCTCTGCTTACAGCTGTTCCCTAGCTCTCTCCATCGGATGAGGAGGGGAAGCGGGCACCTGCTTGCACAATCAAAGCCAATGTTGCTTCTCCCAAGCCAGCTGGCATGGGTGCCATGCATCCAGCATTTACCCCTTCCTCTCCAGAGATCAAATGCATCAACTGCATAGTCTCTACCACCCCAGGAACCAGACCTTCAATGCCACAGCTGTGGAATCTGGCTATGGAATATCCGCTCAGCTACTTGCTTCAGAGCTGTGGACAAGAGCAGCCCCCAAGATTGAGGGGTCAGGGCAGCAAGCACTACATAGACTGCCCAGACCAAACCTGTATATTTTGGGGTTTAGGAAGTTAGGTGCTTAGATGCAACAGTGATGGAAGTCATGTAAGTCCATAGATAGGGCCCTAACCATTTCAGTTGCTGGAGTTATTGTTTAGTCACATGGCATGTGTATGGTGCTTTATGGATGCATACAATGACAACATCCCTCCCAACTACATTTTCTGTTCTTAGTAACTCCACGCTCAGCTGCTGCCAATTCAAGTCAACAGGGGCTCCATGCATGGAGCAGGTCATTAGTTTTTGTCAGACTTCCTCGTGGTCTTTTCAGCAGGACTCTTGATCCTTTCAACGAAAGGAAAAACAGGAACAATGAAGAAATACATGAAATATTACAACTTTTCTGCCCTCGGTGGAAAAATCTCCCTCTCTCAAAAGCAGAATATCCATCCCTTAGTTTACTATTTTATCTCACCCCTTCCATCAGCATCGTCTGTTTTCATAATTTGCTGTTATCTGCCTACTTTAGGGGGAAAATTATATTCTCAGCTACACTCTAGTTTGAAATTCAGGGTACTTCCATTGACTTCATTGGATTAACTCTGGATTTCAAGCAGAATTTAGTCCACTGTATTTATACAGGCCAAGAATTTAAGTAGAGAGGTGCCTAAAGTTAGCCTTCCAAGCACATATTTAGGCACCTAAATCAGTGATCTGATTTTCCAAAGTGCTGAGCACTCAGCAGCTCCCACTGAAATCAATAAGAGCTGCTGGGTGCTCAGGATTTTGGAAAATCAAGTCATTTATATGCCTATATTAGGATTAGGGCTCTGATTCAGTAACATACTTAAGCACATGCCTAAATTTAAGCATGTGAATAGCCCTACTGAAGTCAATGGGATTGCTTGAGCGCCCAAAGCTAAGCGCCTGTTTTGAAAGCCTTGGCAGTAGGCCATAGAGCACAACTTCCTACGAATACATTAGAGTAGGAGAAAGGTTTTCTATAAATAGGATGTAGATGTCACAGTTGTGTTTCTACGTCAAAACACTCGGTTCAATTTCCAGGCGTTGGGCAAAGGGTTCCAATAAAGCTCTGCTGGTCAGTGTTCTGGCCTGCAATAGCATATGTTCTATTATTCTTTCCCACAGTTTTATGCACAAGGACCCAAGCAATGTGTCTTCTTCCTTATGGATCATTCGGAACAAATTCTCATGATTCCTCTCTGATTAGAACTCCGTTGTGGCTTCCAGGAGCAGCCCAGAAAGCAGATTGTGACTCAGAGTCATAGTCTGCCTCTTGGGTTGTCCAAAACAACTCCCCCACCAACTCTAGAGGGACATACTCTACCCCTGCCCTATACCTGGTGCAATTTACATCCTTCCAGCATACTGGTGTGACTACACTGGCTGGCACGTTGGGGCAGGGGAGATAGAGTGAAGGCTCTGTCCATTGATTGTTTCTTTCTGCCTACATGCATGGGGCATGAGGATGGGGGATGTAGCAGCTTCACACTGTCCATTCTCCCCTGCATGCAGCTGTCCACAGTGGAGTGTGCCAGAGCGGGGAATCAAGGAAACACATTACACCCATCTTCTCCCCTGTGTGGGCTGGATAGGCCACGAACTGGCCCTGAACCTATACCACGCTGAATCCTGGGTGAACCTTCAATCTAATGCAAATGGTTTCCTCTGCTACTGTACGTCCCCTCCAACCTTGCTGCAACTATCATATCAATTGCAATTTTGAGTGTTTCTGTGTGTGCTTGGTAAAATGTATGATGAACTAGTCTCTTCATTCATCCCTGCAGCTCTCATAGCCTCCACCCCTGCCTGAAGGCTGGAGCTTTGTCAGGCATTAGAAGAGCCATTGAGGGCTGTGAAAGCTAGGCTGACAGGAGCCACAGCAGGGCTTGAAGGGCAGTCAGAGTTCTGTAGATATCTCCTGATCTTCACAAGCCCAATAGGGACTGTAGGGTTAACGGGGCAGCTTTAGACTAAAGAATGAAGATTAACTTGTAAAATAAACAAATGCAATAAAATGGGCTTCCAAGAAGTTGGCAGTGTGGCCTAGTATGGCTTCAGAGCAGAGAGGCAGGCACTGATTTGAGCCAAGCAAAGAGTATTTCATTTATTCTGCTCCTACACACACAAAAATGCAACCGGGGGGGGGGGGGGAAGGGGGGGGGGGGGGGGGGGGGGGCGGGGGGGGGGGGGGGGGGGGGGGCGGGGGGGGGGGGGGGAGGCGGGGGGGGGGGGGGGGGGGGGGGGGGGGGGGGGGGGGGGGGGGGGGGGGGGACTTGTACTTCTGGTTTCAGACCTGATGGGCTCCATTTCTTACCTGAATTAGAAGTAGGCAAATAGTGGGAAAAAATACATTCATCAGTTTTTTTTATTAGAAAAAACATCAAAATTAAGTACACTATTTGACAAATATTATTGGACTAGCTCTAACCAGATCCACTGCTATGGTTTTAGCTGGAATTATGCTTTTTTGTTTCTTTCGAGACTTCCATACTCTTAACATAACATGGGTCAATGTCAGCATTTTATTAGTTATTATTAATCATGTGAGCTCCCTCCCGTGTGTTACTCAGCACCTGGATAATCCAATGCTTCTTTGCTAGCTCTCATGTATTCATATTGGGCCTGCTCCTGAAGTCAATAGCAATTCTCCCATTCACTTGAATGGTGCAGGCTCTATCCATTACTAATGACGTTACTGGAGCTATTCCAGGTTTACACTGCTAAAACTGAGAGCATAATTTCATCTGTGACCTACAAAAAGTCTGAAGGCAAAAAAGAAAAAAGGGGGTGGGGGACTATACATGTATTTACAGCCAAATTACATAAGACAAAATTAAGCCCCTGATCTTGCTACTGGCTGACTGAGCACAAGAGTCCACCCAAATGGAATTAGTTGCAGGGTTAAGACCTCAGCGATCACCTGGCATCCCCAGGGCTCTCACTGTGGGTTTATGCATGCTGGGCAGAGAGGAGGCTCTAGAATTATTTACGCTTTTTATGTACCTATCATACCGTGAAATGACTCATTCTTTCCCCTTTTAGATGACTCAGATGTTCAGTGTCTGATCTCACTGCATCAATAATTATTATTACTACAATAGCACTAAGGGTATGTCTGCACTGCTATTAGACATCTGCAACTGGCCCATGCCAGATGACTCGGGCTCACGGGGCTACGGGGCTTTTTAATTGCAGTGTAATCATTTGGGCTCAAGATTGAACCCCTGTGTCAGGGGAGGGTCCCAGAGCCCAGATTCTAGCCCAAGCCCGAAAGTTTACACTACAGTTAAATAGCCCCTTAGCCAGAGTCAGCTGTCATAGGCCAGTTGCGAGTGTCTAATTGGAGACAAGACATACCCTCTGAGGCCCCAGCTGAGATCAAGGCCCCATTTTGATATGCACTGAAGGGACATATAGCAAAGGCAATCCCTACCCTGAAGAGCTTACAGCTTAACTGGACAAGACAAACAAGGCATGGGGAGAAAGAAAATAGCATTGTCCTCATCATGCAGAGATGGAATTGAAGCACCAAGAGATTAAGAGATTTACCTACGGTCAGAGAGGTCATTTGAGGCAAAAGCAGAATCTGAACCTAGATTCGCTGAGCCCTAGTCCAGTGCTTAGCCACAAAACCATCTTTTCTTCTGTAGTGCCGACAGACCCTGGTTGTCAGCGGGCAGGATCAAACCAGGGACCTCTGGAGCTTAGTGCATGAGCCTCTACTGCATGAGCTAAAAGCCAACTGGCTGTGAGCTAAGGGTGTGTAGAGCAAACTCATTAATCTCTCTCTCTAAGTGGTCTCGGTGCCACTAGATGGAACAGAACACCACACCCAGGAGGTGTATGGGCTACATACTTTCCCCTAGCTGAGGAAGCGTGTCCTGAGCTTCAGAGACTTCCCAGTTGAAATCCTGGACGAGCCCCCACTTGTAACGCCGACAGACCCCGGTCTTTAGTGGGCGGGATCGAACCTGGGACCTCAGTGCATGACCGTCTACAGCATGAGCTAAAAGCCAACTGGCTGTGAGCTAAGGCTGTAGAACAAACTCATTAATCTCTCTCGGTGCCACTAGATAGGACAGAACACCACACCCAGAAGGTGTGTGGGTCACACTTCCAACATG
The DNA here is from genome assembly GCA_003942145.1 of Platysternon megacephalum. Lineage (NCBI taxonomy): Eukaryota > Metazoa > Chordata > Testudines > Platysternidae > Platysternon > Platysternon megacephalum. The sequence continues at coordinate 8,279,493 of QXTE01000046.1, forward strand.
TGAATGTAACTTGTACAGACTGGAATTGTCAATAACTCTATAACACAACCCTCCTCCTTCCCCGCCCCTCAAAACGGATGCTCATTTTGCAATTGTCCTATACTTCTGTGGCTCCAGATATATAGCTGCAGACTGCCAACAGTGGTGCAGCCATTCTGAACTATCATTAATACTATTGGCAAAAAATTCCAAACATGCTTAAAAGGCTACTCGGTCCATATTTTGGCACTCAAATAAGTGACCTTGTTTCTTAAAAGTGCTGAGCGCTGTTAGCATTGGAACTGAGGTCAATGGGAACTTCTAGGTCCTTCAGCACTTTTGAAAATGCAGCCACTTATTTGGGTGCCAAAATATAGGATTTAGGAGCCGAAGTTTAGGCACCTATTTTTGAAAATCTTGACCATTGTTTGCCAAGCACTGACCCCAGGTTCAGACACAAACAAGACGTAGGACAGATCCACACAATCCAACGCCAAACAGAGGCACATTACTGAGCACAACATTTTCAAAAATGCCTACATGATTTGGTAGCCTAAGTCCCATTTCCAAGAGAGACTTAGGACAAGATTTTAAAAAAATATTTAGGTGCCTAAAGCTGCAAGGTGGAACCTAGTAGGTTTTTCAGAAGTGCCTAGGTGCCTAATTTCCATTGAAATCAAGGGGAATTTGGGGCCTAAATGCTTTTGAAAATCCCACTACATGCTTGCATCTTTAGGCACCTAAATATTTTTTTAAATCTGGCCCTTTAGGTAATTTTTTTTAAGTGCATAAGTTATTTAGGAGATTAGGTCCCATTTTCAAAAGTTACTTAGGAACCTAAGACTCATTGAAAGTCAATAGGAATTAAGCTTTTTTGAAAACTTTATCCCTAGTCTGTGTGCCTCAGTTCCCCATCTGTAAAATGGGGATAATGGCACATTCCTCTGTCACGAGGGTGTTGTGAGGATAAATACATTGAAGACCGTGAGGCATCCAGCTGGAAGCAATATGAGTGCCTTAGATAAAGAGCGGGAAAGAAGGCATGAAGAAAAGAAGTGAGCATCTAAGGTGGTAGCATATATGGAGCAAACCAGGGCAAGAGGGTGTTACTATAAAAATGAGATCTAAGATGCAGTCCTTGAAGTGAAAGACAAGAATTTAAATTAAATGCTGTAGGCATAGAGACTCCCACTGAAGTCAATGACAGTTGGACTGGGTTTCAATTGAGAGCAATATAGGATGTTTTCCTCCTCTGAAAGGTATTTTTCATAGCAGTTGTGACTTCCTGTTTTGGGTCTCTATATTGTCTCTACCCAGAATGTACTCTTGTGGGGATAATTTTATTCTTGTTCTTCTAAAAATGTATGTTATATACGTTGTCTTATTCCAGTGGGTTTAAATTCTCAGACAAAATCATGGAATAAGTTCCAGGATATACTGCTATTCAACCTCTCTCATAACACAAGAATGAGAAAACAGTAAATGAAACTGAAAACCAAGAAACAATGCACAATAGATCCTTGAGGCTAAGAGTCTGGGAGGATTAAAAAAAGGTTTAACCATTTATATCAAAACAAGAATATGCAGGAGTAACTAACAAACAGAAACAGCAGCTCTGGAAAGGATATAACCTCTCCTGGTTGAGGGCATAAGCTAAACTTTTACTATTACGGGTTAGATGAAGACTTCACAACCCATAAATGCCTGCTTCATGGTTTCTTCCTCCGAAACATCTGCTACTGGCAACTGTCTGAGGCAGGATAGTGGACTAGATAGACCAAGGGTCGGCAACCTATGGCACGCGTGCCAAAGATGGCACGCGAGCTGATTTTTAATGGCACACTGCTGCCTGCCGGAGTCTCGTGGGCTCCTGCGTCCCCTCACTCGGCGAGGAGCCCTGCCTGGGGGCGCGGAGGGGCCCGCTCACCTGGGCCGCCTTGGTATAGCTGGCCATGGCGGATTGGCAGCGCGCCGGGGAAGCGGGTTCGGTGCCGGACCCGGTCCCAACTCCCGGCGGCAGGAAGCGGGGGCGGAGGAGTGCCGGCTGCTGAGCGTCCCAGGGAGGAGGCGCCCGGCCGCGGTCATGGATCTGTACCTGCTGTTTGTGAGCTGGGAGGAGCGGAGAGTCCCGTGGCCCTGAGCACGTAGCAGGTGTGGGCAAGCGGGAATCGGTGGTGGCCAGAGAGCCCTGGGGTGAGGAGCTCGCATACCGCGGGGTCATGTGCTGCCCGGAGCGGCTCCTCCAGACACAGCCAGAGGGGACTCTCTCGCCGGGGGGCGCTAGTTGCGCTCGTGCGGTGTGCTGCGGGGCCCCGAGTGGGTGAGCTGGCTGGGGGCCGCAGGAGTGGAGGGGGCCCCTCTGCCCTGACCCCCCCCCTCAGCCCCCCAGCCCTCTGCCCTGAGCCCCGCATCCCCCCCCAGAGCCCTGCCCTGAGCCCTGTACCCCCCTCATACACACCCAACCCTCTGCTTGACTCCTTCACCCCCCCCCATAACCCCAGCCCTGACTGGCACCCCCACACATACCCCACCCCTCCTGCCCTGACACCTGCACCCCCTCACATGCCCCCAGCCCTCTACCCTGACTCTTGTACCCCCCCACATACCCAGCCCCCCCCACACCCCATGCACCCCCCACATCCTGACTCTTGCACCCCCACATCCCCACCCCCACCCTGAGCACCAAACAGGAGCTCCTGCACCCCCCCCACATTCCCACCTGTACCCCTCGCACTAAATGGGAGCTGCCCAGGTAAGTGCCCCACACCCAAATCTCCTGCCCCAACCCTGAGCCCCCTCCCTCATTCTAGCTCCTGGCCAGACCCTTCACCCCCAGCCCTGTGCTCAGTGCACTCCCACCCTCAGCTCAGTGCAGAGACAGGAAGAGAATGGGCCAGAACCAGGGAGAAGGTAGGTACCCACTGTATGTGGGCAGGGCCGGGACCCCAGACCGGCAGCGGGCTGAGCGGGTCTGGCAGCCAGGATCCCGGCTAGCAGGAGCCGGCAGATGGAACCCCTGAGCGGCAGCGGGCTGAGCAGGCCGGCGGCTTAAGATCAACATTTTAATTTAATTTTAAATGAAGCTTCTTAAACATTTTGAAAACCTTGTTTATTTTACAATATAATATATAGACTTATAGAGAGAGACCTTCTAAAAAACATTAAAATGTATTACCGGCACACGAAACCTTAAATTACAGTGAATAAATGAAGACTCGGCACACCACTTCTGAAAGGTTGCCGACCCCTGAGATAGACCATTGGTCTGAACCACTATGGCAATATCTATCAATATTTTCACAAGTATAGATTCTTCAGTGCTGTTTATGCAGCAACAGTTAATATATAAACATCTGGATAATATCTTGTATTGAGTCTCCATTAAATTACATGTTGTGGTATTACTTCTAATATACTTTTGCATCTAAATCCTTCTTTAAAAAATCAAATGCTTTCCCTTTGCAAATTCTTCCAACATAAGAATACTTTTCTGTTGTGGATTTTGAAATTAAATTAATCCCAAGGCAGTCATTTCACGTTATCTTTTCTTTAATTTGCTTATCTTCAATTTCTGTTAAGATATGCTGGGCCCAACTCTGAAGTCTCAGCAGCATAAATACAGACTCTGGGGTAAACTGAGATCAGAATTTGGCCCATTTGTTGCATGTACTTCTTGCTAGTTTACTTTTGTTTATTTGTATTCTATCTGTATATTTATTGTATTTTAGTTACAGTATTCTTGCCAGCAAGTTAAAAAAGTATGGATTGGATGAATGGACTATAAGGTGGATAGAAAGCTGGCTAGATCGTCAGGCTCAACGGGTAATAATCAACGGCTCAATGTCTAGTTGGCAGCCGGTATCAAGCGGAGTACCCCAGGGGTCTGTCCTGGGGCTGGTTTTGTTTAATATCTTCGGTAATGTTTGGGATGATGGGATGGATTGCACCCTCAGCAAGTTCACAGATGACACTAATCTGGGGGGAGACGTAGATATGCTGGAGGGTAGGGATAGGGTCCAGAGTGACCTAGACAAATTGGAGGATTGGGCTAAAAGAAATCTGATGAGGTTCAATGAGAACAAGTGCAGAGTCCTGCACTTAGGATGGAAGAATCCCATGCATTGCTACAGGCTGGGGACCGACTAGCTAAGAGGCAGTTCTGCAGAAAAGGACCTGGGGATTACAGTGGACGAGAAGCTGGATATGAGTCAACAGTGTGCCCTTGTTGCCAAGAAGGCGAACGGCATATTGGGCTGCATTAGTAGGAGCATTGCCAGCAGATCGAGGGAAGTGATTATTCCCCTCTATTCGGCACTGTCCCCTGACTGCCCCCGGACCTCCCACCCCTGACTCCCCCCGCCGCCCCATCCAACCCCATCTCTCATTCCTGACTGCCCCCCCCGGGACCCCTGCCCCATCCAACCACCCCTTCTCCCTGTCCCCTGCCCACCCCCCAAACTCCTGCCCCGACTGCCCCCCGCTGCCCCATCCAACCCCCCCTCCTTCCTGACTGCCCCCCGGGGACTCCTGCCCCCATTCAACCCCCCCGTTCCCTGACCCCTATCCACACCCCCACCTCCTGACCACCACCCCGAACTCCCCTACCCCCTATCCAATCCTCCGNGCCAGCAGATCGAGGGAAGTGATTATTCCCCTCTATTCGGCACTGTCCCCTGACTGCCCCCGGACCTCCCACCCCTGACTCCCCCCGCCGCCCCATCCAACCCCATCTCTCATTCCTGACTGCCCCCCCCGGGACCCCTGCCCCATCCAACCACCCCTTCTCCCTGTCCCCTGCCCACCCCCCAAACTCCTGCCCCGACTGCCCCCCGCTGCCCCATCCACCCCCCCCTCCTTCCTGACTGCCCCCCGGGGACTCCTGCCCCCATTCAACCCCCCCGTTCCCTGACCCCTATCCACACCCCCACCTCCTGACCACCACCCCGAACTCCCCTACCCCCTATCCAATCCTCCGGCTCCCTGCCCCCTTACCGCACTGCCTGGAGCACCGGTGGCTGGTGGCGCTACAGCCGCGCTGCCCAGAGCGCCAGGACAGGCAGCCGTGCCGCCCGGCTGGAGCCAGCCATGCCACCGCGCAGCACAGCACACCAGGGCAGGCTGCGGCTCTGCAGCTGTGCTGCCTGGCAGGAGCTCCCAGCCCCGCCACCCAGAGGATTGCTCTGGCGGCGCAGTGAGCTGAGGCTGCAGGGGAGGGGGAGGGGAGGGGAGGGGGTCTAGCCTCCCGGGCCAGGAGCTCAGGGGCCAGGCAGGAGGGTCCCGCAGGCCGGATGTGGCCCGCGGGCCATAGTTTGCCCACCACTGAGCTAGGCTGTTCTCAGTGGTGGCAGATGACGGAACAAGTAGCAATGGTCTCAAGTTGCAGTGGGGGAGGTCTAGGTTGGATATTAGGAAACACTATTTCACTAGGAGGGTGGTGAAGCACTGGAATGGGTTACCTAGGGAGGTGGTGGAATCTCCTTCCTTAGAGGTTTTTAAGACCCGGCTTGACAAAGCCCTGGCTGGGATGATTTAGTTGGGGCTGGTCCTGCTTTGAGCAGGGGGTTGGACTAGATGACCTCCTAAGGTCTCTTCCAACCCTAATCTTCTATGATTATTAAGATTTAGGAAGCAGTGCCTGAGATGGAGGCCCGGGCGAAGCTATGTGAGTGGGTGTGTGTGGGCAGACTGTATATACACCCACACATATACAATATAAAATACACATTTAGAAAAATTAATGAAGGAGAATTCATGGTAAAAATAGACCTGAACAATGTATTTTCATTCACACTGATAAGTCAACTTCAAAACGTTCTTAGCTATCTTTGGAATGAAGGGTACATCAATAGAATGTAATGATTCTGGGCCTTCATTCTGCCCCAAGGACATTCTCAATGCTATTGAAACCACTAGTCTCTTTCTGTTGAGGAGCCCTGGTGTAAAAAAGTACTGATGTATTTCTAGGATGGCATTCTGACTGTTGCTCATTTGCAGCAAATTTGATGCTACCATTCAAATTGCATTTCCAGCTTCCTGTGCTCTGATTTGTCATACTCGCTCTGTTGCGGACAGTTGAAGTTGGGGGATTTATAACTTGTGTAGATTTTCTGCTAGATATGAGACATTTCAATGGCACAGACAAAAATCGAGTCACCTGCAGTGAGATGTTAAATACCAACACAATAGCACCGAACAGGTGATTAAATTATTTGGTAGCCCTATTGGACATTACACTCTTTCCTGCTTTTCTACAGAGCTGCAATACCAGCTCTTTAATACAATGAAAAGAATAATGCAATGCCAATTCCAATCTGCTATGCGCCCTGGAATTGACAAGACTTGAGTGCCTCAGTGCATCTTCCAGGCTTAAATCCAGTGGAAATGGATACCTCAAGGACTGCCCTTGTACTCTGTTTTTTCAAGATGACTTTTTTTTTTTTTGCTCTATTAAGCTTTATTCCCATGGGATGGGGGATTCCTGATAATAGGCAAGACCAGGACTGCAGGATTTGGCCCACCAACATTTTACTTGGTATACACAACGGCTTCTTTGTTTTGTCTGATAACCGCTAATAAATACCATTTCTGTTATTCCTGTCACATGTTCTCTTTATTGAGGAAACCATGACCGATCTGGAGCTCCGTTAACTGGAACGGAGACCGTTGCCCTCTAGTAGAGTGACTATAAAAAGGAAACAGTATTGTTTCTGCAGGCTACAGCAACAAGCTGTGCATTTTCCCCTCTTCCTGCACTTGTGGCAGGTGATACCTTCTTCACCAAGCTGAAGAAAGTTCTGTTAAGGAATATTCCTGTAGGTTTCTGTTTACGGCCCTCATCGATCAGATTGCAAACGACTCCCTTAGTTCAACAGACTAGACGCACCATCACAAAACATCATCCGAGCTCCTTCAAAAAGGGAGTCCAAGTATTGTACTGGAGAGGGCCCCAGGCTGGGACTGAAAAGGTCTGGGTTCTAGTTCTGGCTCTGCCAGCAGCTTGCTAGGCAACGTGGGGCAAGCCACATTGTGTCTCAGTTCCCCTGATACTTATCTTCTTTGTAAAATATTTACAGGTCTAGGGAAGAAGAGCACCATATAGGAGCGAGGTTTTACTGTTAAAGCCATTGCAATTGGGGCCTGAAATTCACCACAGGAAAAGCTGTTTAGATGGTTCTGTTTAGAAAGATTGTTTTCATTTCTGACTTGGTTAAAGTAATATTCTCCAATGCTTGTCATATCCAGACCTCCACAAACACAAAATCTGGTTGAAACAGAGGTAAAGTTACAAGTATGTTTCAATTAATTTCATCTCATACCCCAAACTCATAATACTTTCTTTGCAAAAAATTCAACACTTTAAATAAGAAGGAACCCCAAATCCCCAAATGTCTGGAAACAAATAGCTAACAAACAAATGTCTGGGAGCCAGGTTGTTCTCCTTTGTTGAATAACGCTTTCCCATTCACCATCACTTCCCTTGACTCATACTGCCTCACCCACCTTAACTTTGCCCCCAAATATATGCAGAGATATGCAAAAATCAAAATATCACTTGGGGTGAAATTCTGGCCCTACTGAAATCAATAGCAAAACTCTCATTGACTCTAAGGGGGCCAGAATTCCACTTTAGGAGATTATGAAATCCTATTTCCTGTTCCAGGGATTAATTTCCAATAATCACTTAGGGATCAATTGAGGAGTTACCTACTGAAAGACACCTTGTAGCTTTGCTGCCCTGCACCAGCCCTGGGACCTAATTGTGATTTATAGAGTCACAGTTTGGTGTCTGGTCTTCCATTGCTCCAGGGAGAAAGTAAGTTGTTCCATCCCTTTCCTTGGCACAGCTTACTTTCCACTCTGTACTGGTTCAGTCGCACTGGCTGCTGCTTTGTGTGGCTGGAGTTAAGGCCCTGCACACTCCAAGCCCCCATACGTGGCTCTGTGAAGACTATTTAATCCCCGCACTGTGGTCTGCGATGGGAGTAGCCCACGCAGGGGCTTTATGGCCGGCTACTTATGTACCATGGGTCACAATGTACTGAAGTGAATGGGGCTACCTGCGCGAGTAAGTACTCACCAAAGACAGTAAGGGTTGCACATTCAGGATGCTTATAATGTGTTCCCACTAGAAATATGTTTAAAACTGATTCTGACCACATTTAGAAGGCATTATCAGAGATGCTTTTTGGTCCAGACCATCCTCTGGAATCCTTGGCATTTAGCCCGTAGGTTCTTTGCATCTCTGCACTATTCATTTAACTACCTTTCAGCAGTTATCCTTTGAAGTTGCAATACTTTAAGAACTTACTTTACCTTAATAAGTTTAAGAGGTACCTTGATCAGAGGCTATAAGTACCTTCATAGGGAGACAATATCTACTAGTAGAGAGCTCTTAAATCTAGATGACAAAGGCATAATCGGTTTCATTGGCTGGAAATTGAAGTTAGACAAATTCAAATTAGAAATAAATTTGAGCATTTTTTAAGAGAGGAATTAAGCATTAGCAAGTAGTGGTGACCTCTCCATCACTCATCACTTTTCAATCAGCATTGGGTGTCTTTCTAAAAAGATGTGCTATAGTTCAGTTAAGGCCTGGTCTACACTAAAAAGTTAGGTCGACCCCAGCTACGTTGCTCCAGGGCATGAAAAATCCACACCCTTGAGCAACAAAGTTAAGCCAACCGAACCCTTGTTGGAAGAATTCTTCTGTCATCCTAGTTACCACCTCTCAGGGAGATGGATTAACTATGCCAAAGGAAAACCCCCTCCCTTAGGTGTGGGTTGTGTTTACACTGAAGCACTACAGAGATGCAGCTGCAGTATTTTAAGTGTAGACAAGCTGTGACGGTGCGCCCCATAAGGCTTTATGGAAATATGCTTTTGAATGTATATATGACATAATTAGAATGTTTTATGCTACTGTCATAAATATAAAGGGAAGGGTAACAACCTTCCCGTATACAGTACTATAAAATCCCTCCTGGCCAGAGGCACAAAATCCTTTTACGTGTAAAGGGTTAAGAAGCTCAGGTAACCTAGCTGGCACCTGACCAAAAGGACCAATAAGGGGACAAGATACTTTCAAATCGGGGGGAGGGAGGGGAGGCTTTGTTTTGTCTGTTCTGGGTCGGTCTGTTGTGTGTGCTTGCCGGAGACAGATCAAGAAAGCAAGCAATCCAACTCCATTAGGATTAGTAAGTACTAGCAAGGGAATGCGTTAGCTTACTTTTATTTTGGCTTGTGATTTTCTCTGTGCTGAGAGGGAAGTGTATTCCTGGTTTTCTTTTTGTAACTTTAAAGTTTTGCCCAGAGGGAAATCCTCTGTGTTTTGAATCTGATTGCCCTGTGAGATTATCTTCCATTCTAATTTTATAGAGGTGCTTCTTTTACCTTTTTTCTTTCTAATAAAGTTCTGTTTTTTTCTTTTCTGCCACCTCCACCCATTTGGCTCTAATCTCCCTCACCTCAATTACAGTTTTGGGCTTCTCATCTAGGATGTACCTTTCTATTTCCTCAGGAACACCCTCTAAGAACTGCTCCATTTGCATTAGGAAGGGCAACTCTTCCGGAGATTTAACACTTGCTCCTGATATCCAGGCATCCCAATTTTTCACAATGTGGTAAGCGTGTCGGGTAAATGACACGTCTGGTTTCCACCTTAGGGCTCTGAACCACCGACGGGCATGCTCGGGTGTTAGTCCCATTCTAATTCTGGCCTTGTTTTTAAAAAATTCGTAGCTGTTCATGTGTTCCTTAGGCATTTCAGCTGCCACCTCTGCTAAGGGTCCACTAAGCTACGGTTTCAGCTCCACCATATACAGGTCTGTAGAGATGCTGTACCCAAGGCAGGCCCTTTCGAAATTTTCTAAGAAGGCCTCTGTATCATCGCCTCCCTTGTAGGGGAACCTTCTGGGATGGAAAGCGGTACCTGGAGAAGGATTGCTAGGGTTGTCTGGTATATTCCGCTTAGCCCTTGCCCTCTCTAACTCCAGTTCATGCTTCCTCTCTCTTTCTTTATCCTCCATCCTGGCTTTTTCTGCCTCCACAGTCAGATTCAAAACACAGAGGATTTCTCTCTGGGCAAAACTTTAAAGTTACAAAAAGAAAACCAGGAATACACCTCCCTCTCAGCACAGAGAAAATCACAAGCCAAAATAAAAGTAAGCTAATGCATTCCCTTGCTAGTACTTACTAATTCTAATGGATTGCTTGCTTTCTTGATCTGTCTCCGGCAAGCACAGAGAACAGACCGACCCAGAACAGACAAAACAAAGCCTCCCCTCCCTTCCCCTGATTTGAAAGTATCTTGTCCCCTTATTGGTCCTTTTGGTCAGGTGCCAGCTAGGTTACCTGAGCTTCTTAACCCTTTACAGGTAAAAGGATTTTGTGCCTCTGGCCAGGAGGGATTTTATAGTACTGTATACAGGAAGGTTGTTACCCTTTCCTTTATATTTATGACAGCTACATATGCCATGTAACATATCTCTGTAAAGGTTATGATCTACTGAATCTATTAATCCTATTTGTATGCATGCATCGTTTTTGTATTCGAAGTTATGAATATTGGCTGTGTACTGGCTTGATTTTTAAGTAGCCTTTGTAAAGCATTTGGTCAGCTTCTTGCGAAAGGAATGTGCAAATTAAGTGCCCAGCCAAGAAGCACTTAAGGGACCATGGATCTTGGAAGGCTCCAATCCACATAAGAAGTCTACATGAGGACGTTCAAGGTAGCAGGTAAGCAATGGCTGCTGCCTGTAAAAACTGAATCAAGCATGGACATGTGACTTGCCAATGTGACTCCAGAACTCCATCTTGGAGCTGAACTTTGCATAGGAGAGAGAAGGGGGTCTCCACCCACAAGAGAAAGTCTATTTAAGCCTGTGGGAGACCCCTCCATTTTGTCTTCAGCTGACTAAAGAGATAGCCTCTCCACCCCCAAGGATACCTGAAAGAAACTGGAACAAAGAACAGTAACTACAGGGGGTGTGAGTGATTGCTGGACCCAGACTAGAAGGAGACTAGTCTGTAAAAGGAAGCTTACTGGAATTCCTCTAAGGATGAGGTTTTTACCTGTACTATATTAGACTCAGACTTGCGGGTTTTATTTTATTTTACTTGGTAATTCACTTTGTTCTGTCTGTTACTACTTGGAACCACTTAAATCCTACTTTCTGTATTTAATAAAATCACTTTTTACTTATTAATTAACCCAGAGTATGTATCAATACCTGGGGGGAGGAGGGAGGCAGCAAACAACTGTGTATATCTCTCTATCAGTGTTATGCGGGTGAACAATTTATGAGTTTACCCTGTATAAGCTTTATACAGGGTAAAATGGATTTACTTGGGGGTCTGGACCCCATTGGGAGTTGGGCATCTGAGTGTTAAAGACAGGAACACTTCTCAAGTTGCTTTCAGCTAAGTCTGCAGCTTTGGGGCACATGGTTCAGACCCTGGGTCTGTGATGGAGCAGACTGGCGTGTCTGGCTCAACAAGACCAGGTGTTGGAGTCCCAAGCTGGCAGGGAAAGCAAGGGCAGAAGTAGTCTTGGCACATCAGTTGGCAGCCCCAAGGAGGTTTCTGTGATCCAACCCATCACACAAGCCCTAAGAATTATTGAGCTCAATGCAGTAATCACTGAGTGAGGTTTAATGGCCAGTGTTATGCAGGAGGCCAGGTTAGGTAATCATAATGGTTCCTTCTGACCTTAAAAATCTATCAATACGGCAACAACCCAAGCTATGTAAAGTCTGCCAAGATGCCATGGTGATGAGTGTCCTATACATATTGTAATTATGAATAATTATAGTAATACATTGTATGGTTCTGTATTTCCATGCATTACAAGTATCTTTATTGTATATTTGGGAAAAGGCTCATAGCTATATATTTATCTCATTGCTCAGGAAACTGATTCTTATAAGCTGAGACACAGTGGTTATGTCTATATTGCAATAAAACACCTGCGACTGGCCCTTGTCAGCTGACTCAGCCTCCCAGGGCTTGGGCTGCAGGTCTATAAAGTTGCAGCGTAGATATCTGGCCTCAGGCTGGAGCCCAGGCTCTGGGACCCTGTGAGGGGGGAGGCCTGAGCTGGAACATCTTCATTGCGATTTTACAGCCCTGCAGCCCAAGCCCCCCGAAGCGGAGTCAGTTGACACGGGTCAGATGCAGGTGTTTTATTGCAGTGTAGACATACATTTCTTATAAGTCCATAAACTGAATATAGCAGGGTAATTGCTTGACTACTCAATGTTACTTCTCTAAACATTTTCACATTGAAACCCTGGCATCTGCTTTCCTTTCTTTCTTTCCTTCTCAATTCTCTCTCTAGACTGTTGAAAATAGATATTTAGTACACTGGGCCACATCACAAATGCTGTGAAAGGAGCACAGGATTTGCAGCTACAACGCAGGAACACAAGCACTAGACACCTTCTCATTTCAAACGCCCCCAGTATAAATCTCCACAGTTTGATACACAGCGATGAAAGCAGACCCACAAGCTACCCACTGCAAAGGAGGTCCAAAATGCTAAATCCCTCCAGGCATGTAAAAACATTCTTATCAAAGGAGCCGTTCATAGAGGCTCACACTCTGCTAGCACAACTTGGGTTTTTCCATGATTAATGGTAACTTTGGAGGAATGCAAAATTCACTATAGTCAGGGATAAGCTGTTTGTCAGGCAAAATATATTGGGAAGTGGGCCAGCCGGGGCTGCTGCGTTACACACATTCATTTGTTATATGTCCTCTTCTTCTCTAGTTCCAGAAGTAAATGCAAAGGATGAGTGTATATGAGCCCTAGCAAAACCCCTTAAATAATAATAATGTACAGAAAGTCTATTTCCCCTGGCATCAAGCCTCCTATGTCTTCAGTAACACCGAAGGTCAAGCTTTTCTAAAGACATAATGGCTCTTCTTTTATTTTTACCACCAGTGTAAACTGAGCCTGATAGATTGAATTGCTGCATTGTAATTTATGCTCTTGCTTCACTTTAGGGCCCATTTACATTGCTGTTATTGCTTATTTCCTCTGCTATCCAGCTTCCTAGAGTTTATGCAAATGAGAGAAGCGGGATTATTTGTGCCAACAGTGGCTTTTTTATTGGAAAGTCTGAACTTGAAAACGTTGTTTTATGTAAAAATCACATGTGAAGTCCCAGCCAGTTACGGTTGCAGTGCTGGAATCCTATCAGACAGTAAAACCCTGCGGTCAGACCCTTGGCAGACATAAGTCAGTGTAGCTCTATTAAGCTCTTCCATGGAGCTATGCTGATTTACATAAACTGAGAATCCGGCCCAGAAGACACTCTTATGCTCAGGTATAGCTATCCAAAAAGACCTTTACCCTTCCCTTTATGCTGTACAAAGTAGAGTTTAAACTTAATCCTGATCATGAGCAACTGTGCTCAAGCAAAAAAAACTGGTTTTTCACACTGTGCTGTTTATTTGAGGGAAAGAGGGACACAAGGGTGAACTCCTGGCCCCAGTGAAGTCAGCTGGAGTTTTGCCATTGACTTGCCTGAGGCAGGATTTCACCCATTATCAGAGTTGTGGGAAGCCACCGCTCCCTTTCAGTCCACAGCAAGGGACACATGCTGCAGTGAACTTATTCACATGAGCAAGACATACAAGATTTAGCCCCAGTTGGAGGCTCTAAGACCTTCATGCCAAAAAGCCAGTGGTTCCCTTGTCTAAAAACAAGGCTCGTCTCCAATTTACAAACCAGGTAGAATGGCACAAAAGACTAAGAGCCCTGTCATACATAAATGGCCAGACTTTGCCCAGCCCATCAAGGATGCAGCGTGGAGCTGCACGCCCAAGAAGAGCTCTAGGAGGAACTGTGGCTCAGGAACTGAAAGTAAAAGTTCAGTTTCCACAACCTTTCAGTTTCTATTGCCTATTCAGTCATTGGTCTCTCTGCTAAGGCTGTCAACCATGGTGACATCTGTGATGGGGGTTATTGTGGTGTGGACACCTGTCTGCTAGGAACTGGGTTGAGACCCCTCGACCCATTTCACAAAAGCCACCAAGCAACCGTCAGAGGGTGGGAGCTTTCCCTACCTACCAACTTTTCTTGGTTTATATTCTAACTGCTGACTTAGAGGTATATGATCTGTGTCCCATTACCAGTTTTTCTAATTTCTCCCCCCTCCCGAGTCTTCTTCAGTTATTTTGATCACTAAAATGTCTGAACCTTCTCTGTGTATCAGATTCACATCTTCAACCTTTTGTTACCTGACTTTTTCTTTTTTTGTGGGTATGTGTGAAATATTCTTGATCGGAAAAAGCGTAAAATAGATCAAACACGCGCCTCCTGCAGAGGACCAGCATGAAGTCTCTGATCCTCTTCAGACCAATGAGACTTTTTGTGGTCCTCTGGCATAGAAGTGAATTTCACCAGATAATAATTAACAAAATCAAACCCGGGAAACAAGGGTTACAATACCAGCAAGGGATTCTGATAACAACGTAGGTTTTCAACAAACCTCTGTCGTGGGCTCTCAGTGTGGTATATTTATGACATGACATATGCATGACAAATAACATTAAGCAGTAGGGGTGACAGATTAGTTCCCTGCAGAAAAGAGGTATTTGTGAAAACCTCACATGATGTTTATGCGTCTATCACAAGGGGCTGCCACACTATAACTCATTGTTTGTCATGGCACATGTGACGCACACACACAGTCATTTCATTATCGAGGGATAATATTATTATTGATGTGACGTTTCATCTTCAAAGCACTCTTCACACATTCACAAATCCTCACAACACCCCTGTGAGGTATGCAAGTAATTATCATCCCCAAATTAGAGATGGGGTAAGTAAGGCAGAGAAATTAAGTGACTTGTCCTCAGCTAGAGAATGCATCAAAGTCAGAGCTGGGATAATAATTTAGGGGCTGCTGGTTCCCATGGCTCCCTCAGACCAGGCCTCCCCGATGCCTTATTAATGCTTATCCCTACTGTATTCAAAACCATACATTTTCATTTAATAAGCTCCAACTTCTATAACATTTAATTACTTCACCCTGCAGCTTTAAATTGTGAAGGGGCTTCAGAACAAGGGTGGCTTCTGTTAGATTTAATTAACTTCCCCTGTGCCTGGCTTGATAAAAAGCTTGTCTGCTAAACTTAGGCCTTTCCTACTGTACACTGGAAGGTAAAGACAACAGTGAAACAGAGGCCAATATTCGCACGGCTGGGTGCCCCCTAAATATAAATGGCCTAATTTTCAGTAGCGCTGGGCCCCAGCACCCACAAGTGCCAGGAAAGTCAATGAGAGCTGAAGGTGCTGACCACCCTTGCAAATCAGGCCATTTTTTATTTAGAGTAGACAGGTGAAAAGCTTGGAGGGTGGTTTATTAAGCATAACGTGAGCATTTGGACCCTGATTCAGCAAAGCACTTAAGCACATGCCTCACTTTAAGTATGTGAATAATGCCATTGATTTCAATAGGATGACTCCCATGCTCCAAGTTAGAGTGCTAATGCACCTTGCTGAATCAGGGATGTTACTGTTACCATGGTCCTCCACCCATTCTTCCCCACTGCCACCCGTGGCGTCCTGTCATTTTGCCAGACGATGAGCTCTGTGTGGCAGTGGCTGTTCTATCCCCATGGTCGTCCAGCACTTGGAAGAAAGGAGCTTTAGTGCTGATTGAGGCTTCAAGGAACTACTAGAGTGCAATTAATATCCGTGTTCCTACATATTACTTGAAGAACCTAACTTTAGATATCCATGTTTGAAAATTTTGGCTAGCAGTTACCAACAAAGAGCAGCTTCCAAATGTCGGCCCAGACGATATGCACATACACACTTGTGCCTGAAATCATAGAATCATAGAATATCAGGGTTGGAAGGGACCTCAGGAGGTCATCTAGTCCAACCCCCTGCTCAAAGCAGGACCTAATCCCAACTAAATCATCCCAGCCAGGGCTTTGTCAAGCCTGACCTTAAAAACCTCTAAGGAAGGAGATTCCACCACCTCCCTAGGTAACCCATTCCAGTGCTTCACCACCCTCCTAGTGAAAAAGTTTTTCCTAATATCCAATCTAAACCTCCCCCACTGCAACTTGAGACCATTACTCCTTGTTCTGTCATCTGGTACCACTGTGAACAGTCTAGATCCATCCTCTTTGGAACCCCCTTTCAGGTAGTTGAAAGCAGCTATCAAATCCCCCCTCATTCTTCTCTTCTGCAGACTAAACAATCCCAGTTCCCTCAGCCTCTCCTCATAACTCATGTGCTCCAGCCCCCTAATCATTTTTGTTGCCCTCCGCTGGACTCTTTCCAATTTTTCCACATCCTTCTTGTAGTGTGGGGCCCAAAACTGGACACAGTACTCCAGGTGAGGCCTCACCAATGTTGAATAGAGGGGAACGATCACGTCCCTCGATCTGCTGGCAATGCCCCTACTTATACAGCCCAAAATGTTGTAGTTAAATCGGAGCAACAGTCTTGGTGAATGCTAGTTGCGAGGGGGGAGGTGTAAAGGGTTTGACTTGGATCCATAGAGCCAAAATTGGATCTAAGATGGAGAGATTTCTCCTTTAGGAAATCTATTTACGACTTACCAATACCAAGTGTCCTTGCCCCCACCAGACAATGCTTTTTCAGCACAACCAGGCATGATTAAAGCATCCACTTCAGAAAATAATGAGGCACAGCAGCAAACTGGTTAATGAGCAGCCATATTAGGGCTACATTATTGTGCAGACAATGGTAGGCCACAACCCAGGACCCTGCAGCAGTTGTTACAGTGCCTCATTCCAATCTGCCACCGCCAGCCCCCATAAAAGCCGCCATTGTTCAGCCCCTGCTTTCAGTTTCAAGGAGGAGGCCAAATTAAGGATAAAGAGGGAGTAAGGGACCAAGTTGACAGAAATACCAAGCGTGTGACATTAAAATTGTTCTCATCTTTGCTCACAAATCAGCAACTGTGAAAAGAAAGAGTATCAGTTTCTATGCACAGGCGACGGGCACAGCAAAGGCACATGTCCTGTGCAGACCTGCCCTCTGCAGGACTGAACAATGCACAGCTGAGCTAGGCTGAGAATAAGACATTGATTAAGAGACCACCTAAAAAAAAATTGCACATAGAGTCAAACAGACACCTGTTAGATCTTCCACCCTCACTGCTACTGGAGCAGTGTCCCTACAGCACATTTTGCAGTGCTTTGTCCAGTCTAGTATTAAATGTCCCAAGCATTTGAGCTCCCACCAATTTATTTGGGCTTTTTCCCCCTCCCATAACCATAGCCTATTGTAGTCCACCGCCAACGAGTTTCTCCTGATGTTTGGCTACATTTTCTCAATTTAATTTCATGAATCCTAGTTATATCCCCATGTTCTACCCATAACATCTCTTCTCCTCCATTTTCATGCGCTTCATATACTTGTAGATTATCAATGACCCGCTTCCCCATAGTGGTTTCCGAGCCAAAATATACATTGATTCTTTCTCATCTTTCCTCTTTTATAAACTGTTTGTTTAAATATTGGGATCCTAATACCCAGGTAAAATATCCAGGTTTCGGCTGTGGAATTACACACAGGCTCAGGTACTTGATGCAGCATCGCATATACATACTCTCTCTCTTATAATCTAGCCCTAATGCTATGTCAAATACATGACTTGGATTTCAGGCCTGTGCAACTGGGCAAGGAGGAATAAGAATTTCCCTTGCATGTTCCATCTGCCCACTGAAGCAGGTGGGCCAACCAGGATAGAAAATGGGTGGAGCCTTTACATCAGTCTCTCCCCTTCCCAGCACACCAGACAGTGCAGGAGGTGTTCCAGTTTGCTGCTGATGTGGAGCAGCAGCAAGTTACTACCTCTCTAGAGCCAGGGAGTAGCAGACAGAGAATTGTGCCTCACATGATGTTTCTCAATCACAGTGCCTCCTGGGGTCACTCCTGGGCTGGTGCCATGTACACACCACTCTCTGTGCCTAAAGACACAGTGTATGTTTTAAAGATTGCTACAGAAGTAGAGGAACATGTATCTACTAGTTATTGAGCATATAAAGGAACATGTGACATCTTTCTCGTCTAGTGCAGTGTCTTCCATCACTTCAGTCCCAGTTACCATTGTTCTTCCCTGAAATACTATGCCAAGAACTGAATAATAAACAAGCTGGTTCCAGTGCAAAAGAAATATCGACTACTGCTTCAGAAGGAAGATCTGGATTTATCTGTGATGGTGTAAACATGTGTGTGTTTATTTTAAATGATACTCTATTTGTTTTTGGGATGGAGGGCCACTTGCCTGAATGAAATAGTGGCCTAGGTTGGAATCTTCTGCTTACATTGGGCCCAGTCCTGCACCCTGAGCAACTGTGGGAGTGAATTTCAATTTAGGGGGGAGTTGAGGGTACTCAGCACCTCACATGACTGGATCCCTGATGTTTACAGCTGCCAAATAACTGGTGACATAATGGATACTTTGAATCTCATCCTTGAATTTGGCTGGGAAAGATTAGAAAAGCAGAGGAGGCAGGAACTGAGAGCTGCTGCATGTGCCGAATGTTTTTCTGGCACTGACCCACAGACATCTGGCTCCTGTGTTATAAAAGCCAGGGGACATCTCCTCTGTACCTAGCACATATACAAATGCACATGCTGTATTACACACAGTGGCAAAGATGACCACTTGCTGGGAAAGAACTACTGCTTGAGTACTGGGCTGAGGCAATGGCACAATTCACCAGAAGGTAAATTCTCCTCTTCATTCATGAGCAGTCACCAAGAGAGGATAATGGCTGTGTACTTATGTAACCTGTGAGTGCATATGAACTCATAACATAGGAAATTTCCTACATCATTCATGAGTAAAATCATTCCAAAGTCACAATGTCTGTGTATGACCCCCCCCCCCCCACCCCCAAAATGGAGCCACACCTGCATATAAACCTTTCATAGAGGTTAGAAGGGACCATTAGGTCATTTAATCTGATCTACTGTTTATCAGAGGCCATTACATTTCACCCAGTCACCCTTCAGTTTAGCCCAAAAACTTGGGTTAAACTAAAGCATTTTGCTCAGTAAATGAAATTTTTGCATGCCGCAGGCACAGAACAGGAGAGAAGGTGCCTGAGACCTTTGCAACCGTAGGGGATTGATTAGGTGAGATATGCCCAGCTGATCCTAGAATCTTGAACTATGGGAGCTCACTGACATTTTGGAATGATCCTACGCATGAATGACACTGGGAATTTCATATTTATGTGTTCATATGTGCCCCATTTGTGAAATGATTGGATTGATTTAAAATGAAAGAGGATTCTATTTCCTGTGATTGTCCCATCAACACATCTAGCTCAGAGGACAGCTGAGGATATTTTATCTAGAACAGATATCCACAGCTGCTTTGACAAGTCTTCCATTATTTGGATTAACAAATCTAAGAAATCCCTTTGCAAGGTCAAAGTTGAATTGTTTCTGATCTTGCACTACAGTGTGAAGCCAGTAATCCTTGTTTTAAACATAAGATAGATTGTTTGCATATTTCACCCAGCCAGGGGCTGGTGTTCATTGTTTAAAATGTTTAGTTTATGTATTATAATATATCCATTGAAGCAACATTTGATTTCCAAGAAATAGGGCTCACATGATGGGATGGGTGGGGTCAGCATATTCTGAACTAATCATTGTTATAACAGAATATGGAATACAGTTAATTTATTCTACTGACAAATTACAATATGGTCCTTCATCTACATGGCCCAAGCTAAGCTGAAGATAATTAAAGTGAAAATGGGAGTTGAAGGCACAAAGTACCTTTCAAAAAGCATTCAGGACATTCCAGAAAGAGCAACACTTCTGTTCACTTGGTTTTAGGCTACAACACTGAAACTCATCTATTTCTTTAGCTATTAACTGGTTCAGTTTGCCACGTCATGAATTTATCACGAGTCTTGAGATGTTTAGAGTTATTCTTAAAGCCCTAGCTCCTGGAGTCATGTGATTGTGGGAATCTCAGCTCTCATTAAACAAAAAATGTTCTGGGCCTCCGTGGCAGGGAAAAGCTTGAAAATGTG
The DNA here is from genome assembly GCA_003942145.1 of Platysternon megacephalum. Taxonomy (NCBI): domain Eukaryota; kingdom Metazoa; phylum Chordata; order Testudines; family Platysternidae; genus Platysternon; species Platysternon megacephalum. Next base: position 8,299,521 of record QXTE01000046.1, read on the forward strand.
AATCCTAAAAGGCTCAAGAAACAGAAGGTAAATGAAAACTCAATTTTTTTTTTAAACGTATGATTTTAAAGACAATCTCATGATGTTTGGGGCCTGACTTCAGATTTTTGAACCCTTGGGGGTGACAGTACTGTTGATTCACAGAGACACACATGATGGAAGATGCCCAGATTTTGGGCCTATTCTACATATACACGTGCACTAGAGAGCTGTTGTGTTTCACACACCGTTTCCATGCTCACAGTGGAGACTACCTATTCACATTTATTTTCCACAGGGATCGGGCAGCTGCAGATTTTATAAATGTGACAGGTTTATGAGAGAGCTAAAACCCAGACTTCCAGACAACAAAGAAAACTTTATACAGAAAAAGCCATGCATTTTTTTATGTACGGAGGAGCTATAAAACTTATATGAAAATATTTCCCCCCATCGAAAGCAGGGCATGGAAGTCTGATATATATATACACATACATACACTACAGTGAAAAGATCCAATTCTACAGTTTTCATATTCTGTATAGTATCCATCTCTCTCTAAGATCTGGGCCTTAGCTCCAAAAGCAGTATTTCTAGGACCCAATCTTTCACCACTGAAATCAATCGGGATTGTAACTTCAGGTACAACTTCACAGCAGCTGGGTGGTGAGAGGCCCAGCTCCAACAGACATTCCCAGCTCTGCTCCAGCTAGCACGCTAAAAATAGCAGTGTGGCCACAACGGCACGTCAGGTGGCTCAGGCTAGCCACCCAAGTACATACCCAGACGGTTGAGCAGCACTGTACTCAGGCCACCAGCTTGAAGAGCTGCCCACGCTGCCATGGCCACACTGATATTTTGGTGTGCTAGCATATGTACATCTACCGGAACTGGGAATCACACCTGCTGTGTAGCTGTACCCCTAGACTAATGACTATAGCATCAGTCCCACAGAAAGGCGACAACCCTCAATCTGCTCTTCCCTCCATGAGAATTATGATTCCCTAGGTGGACAGTCTTCTTTTTCCTTGTAGAAAAAGCTATTTCATTTGTGTGTCTATACAATTACGTTGTTCGCTAAGTGCGCCATTGTTTGGGTGCTGGCTCGATACCTAGGGGCTTTCCCATTGCTTGTGTAGTTTATTTCTCCTTCCTTTTGCACTGCACACTGAACATATTGCATCCTCAAGTCATTCCTACTCAGTTCCACCACCCTGTAGCAGGACCTTTAACTCACGGCGTGAGTTAAATGTGTTTTGTGTAATGCTAGGGGAGCAGAAGTGCAAGGGTGCATATCCCTTAAAGTGTTTTCTGACTCTCCTCCTCCACCCTGAAATTTTTTTTATTTTTTTTTAAAGTTATATGTATTGTGGCTGGGTCTAAACAGCCCCCACTCAAAGAGCAGAGGACTGAATGTGTGAAGTGCTTAGCGCCTCCTTTAAGCGCTAACTGGATTTCAGTCCAGTTTTACACAGGGATAACACCATTGTCAGTGAAATGGCATCAGTGTATGGATCAGGATTAGGCCCCTATGTACCTGAGGGAGAGAAGGGCATTCAACACCTGACACTGAACTCGGCCCATAAACATACTGTGGAGCAATGAACACATTCTAAACTAACAGAACTTTCACCCGAAACTAGAATGGAACCCAAAGCAAGCTCTCTCAGGCCCACAAAGATCTGTTAATTCTTATCAATTATTACTAGTTATTCTTTTAAATGCTGGCAGTTCTTTTCTCAGCACTGTAGAGAGCAGAGTATGACACAGCCCTTGACTTAATGCCTTTGCAATTTATGGCAATTTAAGGTGAGCAGCCCTGTTGCTTTCAATGGGAACTATTCTCCCCTGGAAAGTGAACACGACTGGTCATTAAGCTTATTTTTTCATGTCTCTGAAAGTTCTGGCTTTGTCTGGGAACAGGAAAAGACATGTTGAAATAACGGACCACACTAAAGGCCCAACTGGACGTAGGAAATACCAGGAAACTTATGAGAGACTATTCCTAAAATAATTATCTCCAGCCCTGTCTTGTAGGCACAAGAGGCTCAGATACTTCAGATCAGATTTAAGTATCCACGTTTTTGGATACTTACACAACCTCCAAGCCTCTGGAAGGCCAGCTGCTGTTACCAGCCAACCTTGCCTTTGCCTACTGCTCAGTTTGTCCTAGTGAAGCCTGCATGTGAGCAGTGGTCAGGTGTTTAAATTGACCACTCAATTATCTTTTCAAATTTAGCAAGGTGACAAGCCTGAGTTTTTAATCCCATAGAAATATTTCTAAGTGACAAAACTATTTCCCCATTCCTTGATGGTATTTATTGCCCCATAATCAGCAGCTGAGTGGGGAAAATGGAGGTCATCTTTCAAGTACAAGGTCAGTTAGAAAACTGTTTTGCCAATTACCTCAGTCAGATCAACATAATCTGGTGTTAGAACAGGGAAGAATTTGTTGTAACAAGCATTGGCCCAATGAACCCTACGTGGAAAACTTTTTGTTTGGTTGGAGGGCATGTCTTGTGCATGTGACTTCTTGCAACAAGGTCAGTAAGCCCCATAGGTTGATGAGGGATGAAAAATAGAGAGAGGTCAAGGTCTGTAAAAGAAATCAATTTCTTTAAAGAGAAGACACTTCTTGGAATCAAGAACCCCAGGGCTATGGTATAGGTCAGTTTTCACAAGGTTAGAGCTGCTACCTAGCATCTGGACTAAGCAGAATTTTTGCTTCTAAAACCTCTTAATCCAGTAGGTCGATGTTTTTCTTTGAAAGCCTTAGCTTAAAAAAAACCCAAAACAAAACAGAGCCCTTTTGCTTTTAAATAAGATGTAAATTATTATTATTATATCTGCTTTATTTATATGACTGATAGAGATGGCTTATATGTCAGTTCTGATGTCAGTTTGCTTGCAGTGCATCTCTGCTGGGCCTTTTTTTCCTTCTCCCAAATGAAACAGTCAGGCACACCAGAAAAAGATAGATGTTTAAAAAAAACAAAAAAACACAACAACATTCTAGCTTGTTCTGCTAACAATCTAAAATGAGGTTTTAAATGAAATTTTCCCAGATACTAAGCCTTTGGGTGTGGTTTGAGAACCTAAACAGAACAGAATCCATTAATCAGTATTTATCAAAAGCTTTCACTTTATTGGAGGTCAAACAAAAGCAATTGCTTCTATGTCTCCTACTATCCCAGCCAAGGTTCTGGGGTGACTCACCAAGGTGGAGTACCAGGAGCGCTCTAGCTGTGGAGTCAGAACGCGCTACGTGCCTGGCCGGCGTGGATGCGTCGTGAGTTAGAGTGCACTGGGTGCGTCTACACTGCAGCTGGAAGTGAGCCTTTCAGCCCAGAGACTCACACCAGCAGGTCTTGAGGTAGCACTCTAAAAATAGCAGCGATGTTGTGGCCCTGGCAGAGAGTCGGGCTAACCATCCAAGCTCAGACTCAGGGATCAGGTGGGTTTGAGAGCCTGAGCAGCAATGTCCACACTGCTATTAACAAGCGTCAGCTTGAGCCCTACTAAGGAGAGTATCTACATGCACCAGGAGGTCACCCCCAGCTGCAGTGTAGACATACCCTAGATGGCCTGTATTATGCGGGGAGGTCAAAACTAGATGCTCAGAATGGTCTCTTGGAGCCTTAGAACCTAAGAATGTGTTTTTTTCTATTTAATTTCATAAGGACGAATTTGTAATTTTGAGTGAAATGTGAGGATATTCTTGTATCTGAACTAGTCCGGTGACTGCTAGTGCAAACATCACTGGCTTGATTTTTAATGGGAACTGCAGCTGCTCTGAAAAACAGAGCCACATGCCATTTATCACTTCAAATAGCACTAAGTTCTTTCTAGTACACAGACAATCAGTGGCGGATTAGCCCCCAGGCCAAGGGGGCCTGTGCCCAGGGGCCCCGGCTAATTGCAGGCCCCTGGAAAAATGGGAAACCCTGCACCGCAACCCTGTTCTCCAGCTCTGCTTGCCCTGGGTGGGAGAAAGGGGCTCTGTCATTCCCATGCTGCATCGCCCCCACTCCCCTCCCCCGGCATGTTGGCTCACGGGGAGCAGACAGAGCAGCTGTGCTCTGGGTCCTGCCTCAGCAGCTGGATGCTGCCTCTTGGGTCCTAGTGCCCACCTACTTCCTCTACAACTGAGAGTGCAGGGGGCAGAGCAAGGGAAGTGGGAAGAGGTGAAAGTAAGCTGGTCCAGGCTGGTATGGCATGGCATGGCATGGCATGGCATACCAGTAAGAGCCGGTACACAGCCGACCATACCAGCAGGGGGCAGCTTCCCCGGGGCCTGGCAATTTAAAAGGGCCGTGGGCTCCCGGCAGCGGCCGGAGCCCTTGGCCCTTTAAATTGCCGCCAGAGCCCTGGGGCTCCCAGCTGCTGCCACTACCATGGGTCTCCAGCGGTGATTTAAAGGGTCCGGGGCTCCCGGCTGCCGCTACCACAGCTAGAGCCCCGGGCCCTTTAAGTCGCTGCCAGAGCCCTGGGGTAGCACTGGCAGCTGGGAGCCCCAGGCCCTTTAAATCACTGCTGGGCCACGCTGAAGGGCTGGCAGGGGGAGTCTGGCCCCAGCCCCGGCCCTTCTGGTTGAGCCACCCCCCGCCTTTCTCAGGACCCTGGCCGCCCTGATTACCGATAAGTCCCTTAAGTTACTTTCACCCCTGGAAGTGGGGTGAGGAGAAGAGAAGGGGAGAGGACAGGGGAAGGGATGAGGAAGAGAAAGGGATACAGGAATGAGTGGGGAGAAGCAGGAGCCCAGCGTGTAGCATTCCCTGGGCAACTGCAGCAGAGCAGTGCCAGTGCTTCAGCAGCCAGTGCTAGAGTGTTTGCCAGTAGCAGCTGGGCCTCTGCTGGGGATCCCCCATTACGCCATCCTACCCTCCCCCCCCTCAGCAGCCGAGGTACCACTGTAGGTGGTGGGAGAGACAGACAGTGAATCAAGTGGTTTGGCTTCAGCGCGCACGTGTGCATGGGTGTGCTTTGTCCCCCCAAATATAGCAGTCAAACTACACCTATGGCCCTGGGCCTGGAGGAGCTCTTGCCCCCGCTGCTGCCTCAGGGCTGGGGGAGCTCTCCCCACTGTGGCCCGGGGCCATGGCAGGGTGAGGGGCTTCTCCGATCTTGGGGCCACAGTGGGGGGAGAAAGGAGGATGGTTGTAGGGCTGCAGTGAGTGGGGCAGAATGGGGCTGACCATGTGTGGAACTTGGCAGNGGGGGGGGGGGGGGGGGGGGGGGGGGGGAAGGGGCAGAATGGGGTGGGGCTGTGAGTGGGGCCACAGGTGGAAGGGACTGAACAGGGGGGCCCTCCCCACTCCTTCCACCTGCAGTCCCACCCCCACTTGCTCGGGCCCAGAGCCCCATGAAACCTTAATCTGCCTCTGCAGGCTATTAATTATTTATTATTATTATTATTAGTGTATAGCATCAAGTTGGCTTTACAGACAAGTTATGAAGGCAAGGTCCGTGTCCCAAATAGCTTACAACGAACAGGGGATGGGATAAGGGATGATACCTCTCAGTTGTCTAAACAATGGATCCAAATATGCCAGAAGTCTGGAATCCAAAAGTGGATCCTGATCTGAATTTCACAGCTGGCCCACATCCTAGAATGATCTGAACTAAGCCTCTGGTTCCAAACACCTCCGAAGTTTGAAGGGGGTCTGCAATCAGAATCCATAGTTTTATGTAGACCATAAGGGTGAGGACACTCATCCACTATAAATTCAGAGTACATGACCAGACAAGAGTTCTGTACAATCCCTCCGCAGGTACCCAGTCGTTATTGGTCATTTGAGAAGCACAGATATCTGCAATGCAGAATACAAGCCTGAGATTACATACAAGAAATACTTCTATCAATTCCTCCAGAAAGGAGGATACTGGCAGACAAGCATCCTGGTGCTTCGGCTGCTATCATTTTGTTTACATCTTTTAGATATTTTTGTGAGAAATGTATTTATACACATCGCTAACATATGTTTGAACAGGTCTGCTAACTAAACATTATTCAACATTGTTCGAGCAAGTGCTGCTGCCCAAATAAAGCTTACTAATGTTGCGGATGCTCCCGGGCATTGGTGGGAACGGTCATACACGGATCTAGAGTACTGTATATGCCTCTCTTCTGAGTGAGCCACCAGCTTGAAGGACATCTTGGGACACCCCAAAAGGAGTCTGGGATATACGAAACTTGTAATGTACAACTCTACCGTTGTGCCACTCCATGTCAGAGATCCTCCTCCCTGAAACCAGACATTATGCAGCAGGATTGTTGTAGGATTCTCTGAAGTTAGGGCCACATACTCAGTGAACGTAAATCAGCACCCATGACACCTGCTGAGAATCTGGGCGTATCTATTCTTCCTTTTCCGCGGCTCAGCTCTGAATTTTGGATTTCAAGGAGCACAAAGGGCCAAATTCAGTCTTGTTGCCAGTTAAGTGGAAGTCAATGGAGTTACACCAGGGATGAATTTGTCCTTAGAGCACAAAGTGCATCTCAGTTGAAAAACTGCTAAAAATATGTAGTTTTGGCTGTCAAAATCTGGTTAAAGATAAGAGGTTCCCCCCACACATGTTAGCAGAGGGCTGCTCAAACATGGGTTCAGTTTAATTCACAAAATTGGTAGTTTAACCAAACTTGACTGAGATTCAAGTTTGTAGCAGAACCCACATTTCAAAAATATCTGCTCTAGGAATTAGTTTGGGGGAGTTCTCTGGCCTGTGTTATGCAGGAGGTCAGACTAGATGGTCACAATGATACCTTCTGGCCTTAGAATCTATGAGTCTACAAATCAAGGCAGATGGGACTATTGTGACCATCTACTCTGGCCATCTGCATAATACACGCCACAGAACTGCCCCCAAATAATTCCTGTTGGAACTACAGCACATCTTTTAGAAAGAGATCCAATCTTCATTCAAAATTGTCAGTGATGGAGAATCCACTACAACCCTTGGAAAGCTGTTCCACTAGTTAATTATCCTGACCGTTAAAAAAAATGTATGCCTGATTTCCATTCTGAATTTGTCTAGCTTCAACTTCCAGCCACTGGATCTCATACCTTTCTCTGCTAAACTGAAGAGCTCTGTTACCAAATATTTGTTTCTCATGTAGGTACTTATAAACAGTGACCAAGTTACCCCTTAATCTATTTAGCTTAACAAAGAGAAAGTCAAGAGTTCCTTGAGTGTAGAAGGCATGTTTTCCAATTCCTTAAATCATTCTTGTGGCTCTTCTCTGCACCCTTGCCAATTTATCAACATCTTTTTTGAATGGACACCAAACTGGACAAAGTATTCCAAGTAGTGCTTGCACCAGTGCTACACAGAGAGGTAAAATAACCTGCTCCTACCTCGAGATTCCCCTGTTTATACATGTCCAAAGATTGCATTAGCCCTTTTGGCTACAGTGTTGCACTGGAAGCTCATGTTCAGCTGATTATCCACCACAACCCTCTTTCAGAGTCACAGCTGCCCAGAACAGAGTGTACCATCCTGGAAGTATGGCCTACATTTTTGTTCCTGGATGTATCACTTCACATTTGGCAGTATTAAGACTCATGTTGTTTGGCTGTGCCCAGTTTACCAAGCAATCCAGATTGCTTTATATAAAAGTGACCTGTTGTGAAGGGGTGTACCAGGGCCTTTGAGGCCCTCTGGTTCTACCACATCCCACCCCAGGAAAGGGGCAGTGAAGGTGGGTCCTCCAGACCTGCCTAGAAAGACTACATAGAAGCAGCCAATCTGAGCCCAGCAGGCTCAGTTAAAAGGAACTGCAGGGCATGAGCAGATCAGTTCCTGCGTGGAACCAGAGAAGCAAGGAAGGGTGCACCTTGTTGATCATAGGAGCTTGAGAGAGTCCAGAAGACAGGTTTGGGAGGCACTTGCATTCAGTGAAGAGGATGAGATAAGGGTGAAGAAAAAGGGGCTATGTGGGAAGAGGCCCAGGGAATAGCAGCAGACTATTGAAGGGAGTGGTACGTTGCTGCTGTTTTCTCCAGGTCCCAACCCAGGGACCATATAGTCAGTGGGCCCGGGCTCCCTCACTGGCCACTGGGAAAGTGGCCCACGTCCCAAAAAGGAAACAAGGCTTGAGTGAAGGGTGGGATTTAAAGCACCCGAAAGGTGGGTCTGGAGACCCTGGTGCAAGCAGCTAGTTTTGTTGGACTTCTGCTANGGGGGGGGGGGGGGGGGGGGGGGGGGGGGGGGGGGGGGGGGGGGGGGGGGACGGGACAGTGGCTCAGTCCTCCAGCTGAGTCATAGAAGACCTACCTAGCAAGATCAACCTACAGGGGGCACCAGGAGGAGGCAAAGGTGGGGGTGGGGGGGGGAGAAGGAAATCGCAGCACCACATCCAGCTGACAGGAGGCACTCAGGAGGCGAGTACATCCAGCCACAGCTGTCCATTATTTCACTCCCCCATTCTTTGTCATCTGCAAACTTTATCAATGAGGCTTTTGTTTTCATCCCGATCATTGATAAGCATTAAATAGCATAGGGCAAAGAACCAATCCCTTCTGGACCCCATTAGAACCAACTCAATGACGACACCCTGTTTACAATTACAATGTGAGGTCTATCAGTAAGACAGTTTAATATGGCACACTAAAAGTGTAATTTTGTATCATTCAAGTTTGTTTATAGTTAGAGTTGTGCAAAATGTAAAGTACATGATGTCTGGGTTTGCACTCTTGCAATGGAGGGCCAAGAACAGAGAAACGTCAGCATCAGACTTTGCCACTTGTGCATTCACTACATTTCAGTTTCCAGAAATTTTTGCAAGATTTCAGAAGCAAAAATTACAGGGTTTAACTTACCTTTACAGGCACCTGTTGGACTAGAAGAAGATTTACAGCCAAGGGTACAGAACAAGAGTTTACATTTAAGGATTTTCAGAAACACTTTGTGTTCTTGATACCTGCTCTTATTGTCAGAAATAAACCAAGGAGCCATAGGCATCAAACTATACACAAATCAATGGCAGAGATAAGAAAACATCTGCTGCTTGGGCTATAGGTGGTAAGCACTGGGCTAAGGCGCTAACTTATGCAATCTTGAGACCAGAGCTCAAATCCAGGCACAGGGAATGTGGGGAAGTGCTCTCACTCTTGTACTGCACATCACACAACCATGATTAGCAACCTCTGCACAGGAAAGAACTGGGGCTCACATGAGAAGACTGGTAATAAAGTCTCATACTCAGAGGCATAAAATGTTTTCCTCTAGAGAGCACATGAGGTTCATCCAAATGTTTGAACCAAATCGCCAAGACTTTTGAGGTTCAACTGTCAACCAGTACTAAGATAATAGAAAAACATCTGATTGCATGTTGTAAAGACACAGCTGACCAGGTTATTGCTAACCGAGCACCTGAAGACTTCATTGACCTCAGAAGGTTGCATTAATATTATAACTGGGTTACCACACATTTAGAGCCCAAACTCTGTCTCAGAACAAGGTCACTCCCACCACAAGAGAAACTGTACTGCAGCCAAACAATCTCCAGGCAAGAAAGCATATTAAACACAAGTGTCCCATAAAGAATGTGCTGTGAAGTATTTCTTGCTTTGACATGAGGTAATAGGGACAGGGGCTTTTAGAACTTCAAAAAAGCTGAACTAATTCAGAAAAATATTCTCTTTTCAAAGTCTTCCATGTTGCAAAAAAGCACGTTAGTCTAAGAAAAGCAGAAGGGCAGTGAAAGGTGTCCCCAGCCTGCCATGCTGTTCTGTAAGGAGGGAGCTTCCATCCCCCGTCAGAAAGTACAATAAAATAACGCTAGCTGCATATTCAGCTCCAAGAGTCTTTTGGCAAAGGATACAAGTGGAGGAAAGCCAAGGAGCCCTTTGCCAACTACCAGATCATCAGTGCAGGTCTGCTCTGGGGCCCGTTTCAGGCCCAGCCTGGGGCCTCTCTAATTTAGACAGCTGTCCATGGTCTCTAGGGGACAACATGCCAGTTGAGAATTAGGTGAATGCAGATGCATTCCCCACCCCTTCTTGTCCCTTACCAGAAGTGCACAGATGGCATAGGAACAGGTTTTCCAGCAGAGAGCTCTGGAATGACCCTATGCCACTTGGAGACATGGGGGAACAGTGGATGGGCCATAGGCTTGTTGCATTATGCCAGCTGAGACCCCTCCTTGCTCATCCCCCCCCCCCCGAATTCTTAGCTGATGCGTTAGAAACATATTTGGCCACTGTGTGCTGCCTGAGTGTGGGGGTGGGGGTGGGGAGTGGGAAAACTGTTCAGCTTTGACTGGTGTTGGGGACAGGACAGCTGCAGTAGCACCCCTTACTCACAAGCAAGTGAGATTTGTAGTGAGTAACAATGGAGCTTCACATTTGAATGACTAAATGCTTAAATTGAAATAAAAACTTTTAAATGCTGAGAACAGTGACCAGTCACTTAGAATTTTGCATTGATTTAGTTCAATCAGGCTCTTCTCCACAGACTATTTCTGAGGGAGATGGGGAGCCAAGGGTCATCATATTCTTGCAGTCATGGAAAAGTATAGTGTCTTGAAAACAATCACACAGTGTAGCCTTTGGCTTCAGCAAATATCCCCAGACACCAAACACACTATCATCAACTTGCCTTTTCATACTTTGGAAAAAGGCTTGTTTTTCCTTCTTGAAAAAAGGAGTCCTGACCGGTCATTAGTTCCTTCCCCTAAAACATATCAAATCGCAGACAGTAAAAGTGAGGTTTTCATTCTAAATTCTGTGGGGAAAATATGGAGTAGCCTTTCTATCAAGGAAATAGCCTAACAAGACCACAGTGATTACAACAATTGGCTAGAACATATCAGAAAAATGCAATCCTTGCTCCAAAGCAAAGAAAGAAAATTTGAAGCAACATGTTTTTATGCAGCTTAACATAAAAAAAAAAAAAAAAAAAAAAAAAAAAACACTGCTTTCTTGGTGTGACGGGTTGGATCACAGAAGCTCCCTTGGGAGCTGCCATCGGATGTGCCAAGACTACTTTTACCCCTGCCTTCCCTGCCAGCTCCAGGATACAGCACCCTGTCTTGCTGAGCCAGACACTCCTGTCTGCTCCAGCAAAGACCCAGGGTCTGAATTACTTGCCCCAAAGCTGCAGGTTTACCTGAAAGCAGCTAGCAGAAGTGTGCTTGTCTTTAACACTCAGATGCCCAACTCCCAATGGGGTCTAAACCCAAATAAGCTTTATACAGGGTAAAACGGATTTATGCAGGGTAAACTCAAACTGTTCGCCCTCTATAACACAGAGAGAGATATGCACAGTTGTTTGCTCCCCCAGGTATTAATACATACTCTGAGTTAATTAAGAAGTGATTTTATTAAATACAGAAAGTAGGATTTAAGTGGTTGCAAGTAGTAACAGACAGAACAAAGTCAGTCACCAAGAAAAATAAAATAAAATGCGCAAATCTAGGTCTAATCAAACTGAATACAGATAAGATCCTCACCAGTTCCAGGATGCTCCCTTTTACAGGCTAATCTCCTTTTAGCCTGGGTCCAGCAATCACTCACACCCCCTGTAGTTACTGTCCTTTGTTCCAGTTTCCTTCAAGTATCCTGGGGGGTGGAGAGGCTCCCTCTTTAGCCAGCTGAAGACAAAATGGAGGGGTCTCTCACAGGTTTAAATAGATTCTCTCTTGTTGGTGGAGACTCCCACTCCTCACTCCTATGCAAAGTCCAGCTCCAAGATGGAGTTCTGGAGTCACCTAGGCAAGTCACATGTCCATGCATGACTCCCAGTCTTTACAGGCAGAAGCCATTATCCACATGGTATCTTGTATGTCTCCAGGAAGACTTCTTATGTGGATTGGAGCATTCCAAGATGCATTGTTCCCCAAGTGCTTCCTGATCGGGTACTTAACCTCGCAAATTCCTTCCTAAAGAAGCTGACCAAATGCCTCACAAAGCTTACTTAGAAATCAAGCAAGTATACAGCCAATATTCTTAACCTCAAGTACAAAATGATATAGGTGTACAAACAGGATGAATAGATATAATAGACCATAACCTTTACAGAGATATATTACATGGCACAGGCAGCACAAACCATATTCCAGTTATGTCATATTCCCATAAAGCCTTATGGGAGGTACCGTCAGTGCCTTCCCCGGCATCACAGTCAGCCACTGTGATGTCCTGCAACCCACAGGGCTCCAGGGTTAAAAATATTTCCTGGCTCTTAGGGAGAATGGATCCACCACTAACCTCTCTTCCATTCTCCTCCTTCTCTTCCTCATCCATGTATCATTCTCCTTGTAGTCCCTAGACTCACACACCTGTGAGGTGTCCACGTTGTTTGTGGGGATGCTGGTAGGATCACCCCTGAGAATTGCATGCAGCTCATTGTAGAATCGGCATGTGTGGGGTTCAGCACCAGAATGACTGTTTGCCTCCCTTGCCTTCTGGTACGCTTGGCGAAGTTTTTATTTTCTCACTGTACTGCTGTGGGTCCCTCATGTAGCCCTTCTCCCCCATTCTACAAGCAATCTTCACATAGGTGTCAGCATTTCTTCTGCTGGATTGGGGCTCTGCCTGCACAGACTCTTCTCCCCACACAGCGATGAGATCCACCACCTCCTGTGCAGACCAGGCTGGAGTGTGTTTGGGATGCGTAGTCTCCATGATCAGCTGTGCTCAAGCTGGCATGCTCCCAGTGCTGATCAAACAGGAAATGGGAAATCAAAAATTCCCAAGGCTTTAGCAGGGGAGGGCCTGTTTCCTGTGTACCTGGCCGCAGTGCAGCAGAGCTGAGAATGACCTCCAGAGCAGTCACGGATGAGCATTGTGGGACACCACCTGGAGGCCAATTAAGTCAAGTTACATAATGCTGCATCTGCATGACCTTGCAGTTGACCCATGAAAATTAAATTAAGGGCTACGCCTCTTATAGAGGTGGATTACAGAAGTCAACATTAGAGGTGACTTAGGTCAGCGTAAAGGACGCGGTAGTGTAGACATACATTAACAGGTCAACTTAAGGCAGCTTCCTTTGACCTAACTTTTTAGTGTAGACCAGGCCAGGAGAGTTGGCAGGGATGCAGATGACAGCCAGGTCACTCATTAGCATTGTGGTTTGTATTTCCTCAACTATTCCCCCACTCTCAGGGGGACCTGTACCGATTGGCCTCCTGGGCAGCTCTAACTGGATAATTTTTCTCCCTGGAAGTGTTCTAAAATGTTTTGTGCCTGTGAATATTAGGCTATGGCTACACTGGCACTTTACAGCTCTGCAACTTTCTTGCTCAAGGGTGTGAAAAAACAAAGCGCAGCAAGTTACAGCGCTGTAAAGTGCCAGTGTAAACAGTGCCCCAGTGCTGGGAGCCGCGCTCCCAGCGCTGTAAACTAATCCCCTCGTGGAGGTGGAGTACCTGCAGCGATGGGAGAGCTCTCTCCCAGCGCTGGCACCGCGACCACACTCGCACTTCAAAGCGCTGTTGTGGGAGCACTCCCGTGGCAGCGCTTTGAAGTTTTGAGTGTAGCCACAGCCCTAGATTGTGGTAAAATCCCACTGCTCTGGAATCTGTTCCTCTGTGGATCTGCCACCTCAGAGTGTTCCTTTGCTGTATATTCTGCACTAGCTCTGTGTAACCCCAGCTTGACATCAATGGGAGCTAAGCATGGAGATCAAATACAGCATGTGCACTAGGGATCTGATTTTCTGTATGTGCTGAATCTGCTCTTCTCCCTAAAATACTCTCCCTCCCCTATCTCCAAGACAACCGCATATCCTCCTAGGCCATACTAGAAGCTCAATCATGCAACCCCCCCCTCCCCCAACTCACGTGACTGATCCTTGCTTGGGGGGGGGGGGGACGGGGGGACAGCACCATTGATGCCAGTGGGACAGCTCACCAAAGCAAGGATTCATCATAAGAGTTGGCAGGATTGGCCCCTATTTCAATTTTGACCCCTTTTCAGAAATTCATATTGCCAAATTTTAAAGGAAATTAGTACCTACAGCTAGATGTCTATACCCAGATTTAGGCATCCAGGCCCAGATCCTCAAAGGTATTTAGGCACCTAACCCCCACTGAACAATGGGGGTTAAGTGTCTGTATTGTAGCCTGGGTATGTACAGACTAATGAGTAGCGGTGTCTTCCCTGCCCTGTAACCTGAAGTGCCCTTTACAAGACTTTGCTCCTGTAGTCTCCAGTCTGGCCTGCTCACAAACAGCCTGCAAGTCACTCCCAGCGGGGTGTGTGCGCACGTGTGCACTGCAGCCTACACTGCAGGGTGACCCCAACACACTCCCAGTCTTAGATTTCCCCCCAGAAACGTCTGTCTTGCATTACCCAGCCATCTCCTAGACTAAGAAATAAAGTCCGTATTTCTAGTACTACAGATTCAATTAATGTGCACACACCTTGTTACCCCAATTGGAGTTTCACAGACACTTCAATTTAAACACACTGGATTACATATAACAAGTGTATTAGCCACAAAGAGACTGAGTACAGGTAATGAGGCATAAAAGTCAGAAATGGTTACAAGAAAAATAAAGATACATACAACTGGGGCCTAATTTATACGGTTAAATTTAACACAAGGTTCTCTCACCACATGCTCTCAGCAGTCTTGCCTACCAAAATTCTTAGGTCAGGACCCTTTTCCAGTTCAATGGCTGCTTCCTTTGTCACTTCTGATGTGGTGACTTGATGGGGGGGAGGGGGAAGAGAGAGAGAGAGAGAGAGAAAGAAAAGAGGGGTGCTTGACCCTCCTTTTTATAGTAGCAGTCCCCCTCTTGGAAAACATTTCCAGCTGAGATTCTGGAGACAAAGAGTCTATGAAGAAGGATGTTCCCTGCTGCTTTGCTTCACCTGTTTTAGGATTCTTTGTGTACCCTTCATGCTTGATGACTATTTACTACTTAAATGCAAACAAAGCAGAGCACACATTTCTGTTTGCCAACTTCTGCTGTGGTTTGGAACACATTATCCAGGGACATTTTAATTTCAAACAATGTTGCCACACCTCCTCAGGATAGTATTGACCAGCAAATTAGGAGTATTCAGAAGATATCTGACAAGGCATACCTTGGGCCAAGATTACTAGAACAGCATAGGGTGTGGACACAGAGATACATTCTGTTAGTGTCTCAATATCTTTGAAAACCAAGCTGGGGCCCAGATGTTCAAAGGTGATGACTGGCTTCTTTAGCTCCTCCCAAAACACATGGGAGCAGAGGATGCTCAGCACTTTTGTAAAAAAAGGTAGTTTCTTTATTTAGACACTGAAGTTTGAAACTAAAGCTTCTGACCCACACCTATGAGATACAGAAGAGCAATTTTCCATTACTGTGTCTAATTTATATGTAAACTGAGTAAATACGCCAGGTAGAGCCAGTCAGAGGACTATCCCTGCATTGACTGTTACGAGTCAAGCCAAAGACTTTTAATGCCAACTGTTGATTCAATGTCCGTAGAAGCCTGCAGTCTGGAGGGCAAAAGCTCCTTACTTCAAAGTGTGTTTTAAAACTGGCTCCATTCCAGCACTGTCAACAGGACAGCTCTCTCTATTATCTCAGATACTTAAAACATTACAATTCTTGAGCGGCTTCTTCCTTTTACGGAGTTGAGTGTATTCTTCCCCGCCGGCAAATGACAAAGTTGAAAGAGACCCATAGGTTTTGCTATGGATTTAGAAGTTTGGCAAATCAAACAGCTCAGTAGATGTTGGGCTTTTGCGACTTGAAGGCTGTTCTAATCTGCGAACAAAGGAATCGGGGGTGGGGAGAAAAGGGGAAGGGGGAAGGGGGAAAAAAAAAAAAAAAAGGCTTTTGTGGAAAATATCGACCAGAAAATTGCACTGTAGACAGTGCTTTGTCACTTTGCTGTTGAACGGTGACTCAATTGGTTCGTTTAGCTCAGCAAGCTGGATTGTAATTACACCAAATGCCGGCTTGTTGTCAGTGGGTTCAACATTTCCTAANAAAAAAAAAAAAAAAAAAAAAAAAAAAAAAAAAAATCACACACGACACAGCCACCCACCACACGCTAATTCCAACAAATGCCCTAGAATGAAGCACCAGCAGGCTCCTACATGGGGTTTACCAGCTGAACAGAAGACAGTTTTACTAAGTTCTTGTTTTGGTGCCAGAGTAACAGCTGTAGCAGCTGCGGTTGCCTTTTACCACCCAGCAGGGGCACCTGCTGTGGCCAAGGAAGTGAAAACCCACAAAGATGCAATTTTCTTTTAATTACAGTGGTCTGTGTTTGGCACCCAGCCATGCAAAACAATGACTACTCTCAGATGAATCCCTCAGATGGGCTTTTTTTGGATAATGCCCATGGGGAATAGGTTCGGGTGGCCCTGATGTTATTGGGGGACAGAATGGGGCACCCTATATGTATGGTCACTGTAAGAAAAATAACCAAAAAGCCCCAACAGTATTTGTTACATGATATTTATGTAGATTGGTTAAGCAACTTGCTGTGCCTTTCAGAACAGTTTGGCCACAACTACACCTGCACCTCCATGGGTATAGCAGAGAAGTGGGTGATGGACATATGGTCTTCTTCCCCACAGAGCATCCTCACAGAAGGCAGCCATGATTTGGCTCTGAGTATTCCAGTGTAAAGAGGAAGGTGAACTGGCTAGAGGTCTCTGACTGGCAAGAGGCTGTGGAAAGGGCACTGCTGGGTGGGACCACGTCTCCATCCTCTGTGCAGTGGGATGGTTGCACCAGAGAAGCACTTGCTAGGCCTTTCAAAAGGTGCACCGTGCTTCCGCTCACCTGCCTCATACAAGCATAAGGTCCCCAGCACTGCCATGTGGCTAGTGCTCCTGCTCTCTCCTCACAAGAGGTATTATTTATCCCTGTAGGTCTCCTAAAATACAGCATAGGCAGTGAATCAAGGTCTGCAGCCAAACTGTAGATATTGCCTTCCCCCCCCCCCCCCACCACCACCCCCGGCTCTTTGTTTTAACCCTTTCGGCCCAGGTTAAGATGCATCACCTGGCAATACAGATTGTGGTGGAAAGCTCAGAGGGAGGAGGATCTCTCAAATGCTGCCAGCAGAAAACAGAAGAGTTGGTCGATTGTTTTAAAGCATTTACAAATTAAAATTAAGTGGTGCAGTTTACACATCAAGTTACCTTCTGGTCCAAATCAGCAAAACTCTATTGAAGTCAAATTAACCCATTTATACCAGCAAAGAATTTGGCCCCATAAGTAGCTACCCAACTGATTGCATCCACAGCGTTAGAGGGATGGATAAATGAGACAAGCTAAGTAATTATCTGTCTCTCTCCCCCACCCCTGAGCTTAACTCACCCTCACCCCAAAAAACAACATCATCATTTTATTCACTTTACTCAATCCTTACTGAGTCAAAAGTGCCTGGGATAAGGTCAGTTGGCTAAATCCTACAGCACTCATTCCATTCAATGGACAGCCAGGGTTCCTGGACACAGTTAAGTCCCCATCTGCATTACAAAGAGAACCTTGGCTACAACTAGGTCCCTCAACATATTTTCCACTTGTATTGTGGACGTGCCCTGGAGTAGTTGCAGGTTGGTTTTGGCCTACGGAAAGGCCTGCCCTAATTAGAGCGGGTAACGTTTCCCAAAGCACCTTAGTGACATGGGACCCTGAATTCTATTTTCTAAGGAGATTTAGGTGCCTAAATACATTTGAGGATCTGGGCCTTAAGGAGTGCTGAAAGTCAATGGGAATTAGGAGCCTAAGTTACTTGGGTGACTGAAAAATTTTACCCAGTCTGCTAAATTCTGCTCTCAACTTCACCTGTGAAACCCCATGGACTTCAATGAAGTTGCACACCTACAATTGCCTGCGCTGAGCTTTCCTGCTAGATTTCCTATAAGGCAAGTAATCATCCTACATGGCACTCTGCCTATTGGGGGACACATTGTGCCATGCTGGCACTGGCCAGTATTGGGGCAGTGGCAGAGTTGTCCTGCCACATGGGGTGTTCCAGGAGGAACTGTGCAGCAAGAGGTCGAAGTCATTCCATAGCTCCCCAGGGTACGCCATGCTCCTCTCCATGCAGCTGGCCAAGTCAGCCAGCTTGTGCTGAGGGGAGGAATGGGAGCATGGATCTGCATCTGCCTGGCCCCTTCAGGGTTCCTTGTACCTCCAGGGGCATAGAAGGGAACAATTGTAAGCTGCCTGGAGTGCAGACTGATTATACCACCCTACACAAGGGCCAGGCACAAGCAGGGAAGGCTCCTTGTGTCTCCCTCTCCTGAGAGCTCACAATACATCCATGCAAGGGCCAGACAACCTGGCCCTTAATATCCATTCCCTCACATATGGTCATATGAGGGATCATTAGCCTGTGCTGTAATGAGGGATGTTCACTGCATTCATCAGCCTACCACAAAGGCTAGGCTTCACCAGTCACTGACTGGATTGGATTCATGGGGCAACTGGATAGAAGAACTGTTATTCTCAGCACACTCTGCCAGTTCAATGGGCTGACACATCCCCATCCTCTAGGAGGTGAGACAAGGGGCACATGCTGGATCCTCACATGCCAAAATGAGACCCATCAGTCTTCCACACTGCCAGAAAGGAGCTAGTGTTGAAGCCGGCGCAAACATCCTGCCAGTATTCACTCCACAGCCATGCAGTATCACATGAGATATGGAGACCCTGTACTCCATCAGCATGTACTGCTATGGGACACAGAGAGAAACCACTGTCAGTGGACAATGAGATCTTGCTTGCAATGGCAACAATGACTATGTTTGTTCAAGGGAAACAAGTGGTGATAGAAGACAAGCGATAGAGAAAGCTTCTTGCGCCCAATAAATGAGAGGAATGATTCACTAAAGACTGGAGCTAGACACTGAACTGAGTGGGCTTTTGATAGGTCTGTAGCTACAATTCAGCTTCTGTAGAACTTTATTCCAATGACGTGTAATACACAGCACTGAACAGCACTCAGGGTTATTTAGGAATGTAAACGGTGGATCTGCCTGCCTTCCTTTGGTGCAGTCATCAGTGACTTCATTACAAATAATGTTTTCCATTCAGAATTCCTGCAGGATTGTTCATTAGCCATAGCTATAAGAAGGAGCATCATACCACCATTAATGTAGCTTTTATGAAGATAATAGGCCTAATTTTCCTCCCACACTGGAGAAAGTCTATTCAAATCAATGGGGTAAATGAGGGGTGGGGGGGTGAGGGGGGAGAAGAGTCAAGGCCATTGACTTCAGTGGAGTTACTTCTGATGTATAACACTAGAAGTGAGAGGAGAATCAGGCCTGAAGCATGATAGGCAAAATTATCCAAATAAAAAGTCAAAATTTGGAAGACAATTTTATGGCTAACCATCCTCTTCCTCCTCTGTTGAGATATGTGAGGAGACACCTCGCACTGTGCAAAATGGCTGAAACACATGCCCTTAGGCACAAGGCAGTCACCTAGCTGTTATCGGGCTTTGGACCAGGGTTGTATGTGTGGAGGGGGGAGGATATGGGCTATGGGAAATGTATGGATTGAAACAGGTCTCATTCTATAGGATGCATCAACATGCTCACGAGAAGCTCAAAATTATGCTGTGAAACCTGGCCTCCTGGAGTGAGCAGGCTGTGCAAGACAGAGCCTTCCAGTGCAGTCTAGCAGACCCTTTCATGGAGGTGGAATTGTTTTTAATATATATTTATATAAATAAAAATAATTTTCCTTTTTCCAAAAAGGATAGCAAACCATTGCCTCATTCACAGTGCACCCTGCTACTTGGCTGAGGAATAACAGCCCTGCAGAGAAATGGAAGAGCATTATGGAAACAAACAGCATTATGGCCAGATTCTTCTTTGCATCACTCCTCCACCATAAAGCTACCCTACAGCCAGCTTAGGCTGCAGCTAGAGAGAATTTTCCCAAAGCAGAGGCTTCTCAAGCAGCTAAGAGCTGACTGTCAGCTTCTACACAATCTCCTCTCCAGCCTCTGGCTCAGGTGGCATGGCTAGGAAAAGAGGGCATGGCTTTAACTGGAGAGGAGAGAATCACTAGCTGCTGAAATGATTTCTTACTCTAATTTAGACAGGGGATTAGAAAGGCACTGAAGTGACTCCACGACTGGGAGCAAGGCATCTTTGCACTTCAACTCCTCAGCTGAACCAAACACTCCTCAGTCACAGCTGAGAATCTAGGCCTATATTGTAATGCACATATACTAGTGGGCAGAGTTAAGGTGACAAAGGCTACCTTAACTTTGGTATTTCATGAGTTTTAATTACTTTTTGTGCACGCAAGTTTCTTTAAATGCAGTTTGCTGTATATAACTCTGAATTATGCCTATTTGCTACCCCTAATTTTAAAGCATTACCTCCCCAGGTAATCTCACAGCACTGTACTAAAAGTGGGGCCAAATTCTACTGTCAGTCACACACCCACAACCCTGTTATGTTCAGCACCAGTGCAAGAGCCGAACGTGCTCGGTATCTTTTAACCCACTCTCTCAGGGCTAACCCTAGTACACAGGCTAAGTAGCCAGGATGTGCTTTAAGAAGTGCCTGGGGGAGCAGCAGGAAAGGAACACTTCCCATTCTGCCCTCCGTGAGGCTGCTGCCCAGAGCTACAATAATCCCTTGATTCAATAGCAGCAAGCAGGCTGAGTCATGGGAAAGATCTTTACTGAGAGGCCTAGGCTTGGTTGGTAGCAGCATGACCCAGCTTGCATGGTTGAGCCCTAGCGTCATATCAAAGTCCTTTGAAGTCTGACCCTCTTTCAGAGCATCATACTACAGATCCACAAAGCTAAATAGTCAGTAGATCCATGTAGTTGAAGATACATTAGCTCAACTCTTATTCCCCACCCCCACAGCAGAGGCAGGAACTGAACTCAGCCCCTCTGAGGCCCAAGGTGGTCTCTTAGGCTGGAGAGGAACAGTGGCCCTGTGGCGATTTGTCAGTTTCTCGTTAAAGTTACTCCTCATAGGATAAGCAAGGACCTTCCTTTTCCTTCCATTAAAGCAGCATGTGTTGTAGGTAACTACATAACATTACTTGAACATTTTATTCTCTCTAGGCATTCCTACAGAGGGGCAGGAAACAGAGAACCCCTCAACTACTGAGGTAACAGTCTTTACCGATCTTGGCAAAACTGGATCATTTTTGAGAGCAACCAGTGTCGGCCAATACTCATAAGCATCAATGTTTCTCTAGGGGAGGTTAAAGACCGAACTAAAGGGTACATGGTAGCAAGCCACAGTTTGAGCTGATTTTGGATTTAAGTGCGTGTACACACACACACACACACACACAGCACTGCTGTGTAGTCCTGGACTTTACATTTACAGATCCACACTCAGCCAGCTGGGTCTTCATTTTGTTGACAGCTGCAGTGAGAGTCCCCTTTGCATACAATAGCTGTGTGAGGGGCTGAAAAGCCTATTGACATGAGGGGAGTTCCTGGGCCAACACATTTTTTTTCCTCCATAGCTCTGTTTAAGCTACCCAGAACTCTGGCTTTGGCTCCAGTCTCCTGTTTATTAGGGCTCTTACCTAAAATCACACGCTTTGGGGAGACTCTCTGCTTCAGGCTGGACTCACCCTTCCAACAACAGCTGTAGAGTATTGGGATGCTCCCCAAATCCCATTTCCATCACTGAGGTGTGGAAATGAGTACTGCGACCTCCCTGGTATTTCAATACAAAAATGTGGGCAAGCACTGCATTTTCTTTTGCAAACAGATGCTGTGACAGCTCTTGGGGTACTTAGGACTGAGAGTCACTCAGTCAGCCCCTGCCTTCAGAGATGGTGTCTTGTCTGTGATAGCTGGGTATCAACTCCCCAACACCACCAGCCTTTCAGCCACTCAAGCACTCTCCTCTGGGCTATGTCAGCCCTGTCGTTGCCTTGCAAGCTAACAGGTGCCCCCTAGTCCCCTTGAAGTGTTCCCCCAGGATATCCGGCCCTTGGCACTCTCAGAAATCCCAGATCCTTTGGTCCCAAAGGAGCAGTGTACCCCAGTTTAACCTTAAACCACTTTTCCCATATAACACACAGCACTTGTAATGAAGTGAAAGAATAAAGATTCCACTAGAAACAAGAAAGTAATGGAAACAAATGATAATGCAAAACAAAGTCATTAAACATGACCTAGGGCCTACACTTATCAATAGTTACTAGTAAAGTAGGTTCCCCCTGAAAAAAGTTCAGTCTGTTGCAGAACTACCTGGCTTCACAGGAACCAAGATCCAAACTTTCATGAAAAACTCCTCCTCTCCCTCCCCCCAAGCTGTCTCCTCAGTGAATGGATCCAGAGTGCCTCTTCCCACTCTGTTTCAGTGTAACAGTCTTGTCTTTATTCATAGAGGGTGATCCCATCTGTTATAATGTTCCTGTTTTACATCCAAGTGGTTTCAATTGTTTGCAGTGGTCTCTGTTTGTTTTCCATTGACTGTTTGGGGATGAGGGAAAATGATAGATCACTGAGCCTTGTTAGCCAGTGATGTAATACAAGGGATTGGAGGTCACACTCTCCTGCATGAATAGGCCATCACTAAGTACTACGATTCCCTGGTTACTCCTTTTTAACTGTAAGACCATACGGGCATCAACTTAAGGAATAATGTATTTAAGTATCACCTGTACACACATCATGCCATGATTACAATCAATTTGCAAGCTTTCAAGAGACCTTAATGTTACCCTTTATGAACAAATACCTTGTAAGCAGTGCATTTGATGTAGTGAGATTGTCACATCAGAGATGAGAGTTGTTTGCAAAGAACAGGGGACCCCATGCCAAGGGGCCTTTGTGTCATACTAATAGAGCAAAAGTCACTGATGAGGCATGAAAACTCACCACAAAGAGCAACAAAAGGAGAGGGTGTGTGCATCAACCTGATCCCACAGAGTGCCCCTGCTCCATGGAGCTGTACAAGTATCTGTCAACCAACTAGGCACCAAATCTAAGGAATTTACAAGTGTATTAGAAAGGTGCTGGAGTAACACAATGGAGAGTCACGTCTTTTGTCCATGGGACAGGTGCAGTACAGGTTGCAGCAGGCAACTAATGATTTCTACTGCAGTAATGCCCAGAGGCTCCTGCGGAGATAGAGATCTCATTGTTCTAGGTGCCCCACACACAGTAAGGGACAGTCCTGGCCCTGTGGACTGTATCAAGATTGCTATGCCCATTTTGCAGCTGAGAATTTAGGCACCAAGATTAAGTGATTTGGTCAAGCTCCATAGCAAGAGCCAGGAATAGAATCCTACTCTAAGCCCATGATCAGAACCATAACCATAAAACCATGTTTCCTCTGTCAACATGCCCTAATTCAGCCATGGATGCACCTCAACCTGGAGAGGCTACTTCAAGGGACTGAGGGCAATTTTTCCATCCCCATTTAAACTATGGGGCCCCTGACATGGCATCTAGTTCTGAGGCCAGATTCTGGTCCCTGCTATGGCTACTTTGGGCCTGGATGGAGGACAGCAGTCACATGGGGGGTATTATGCCATCCTACAGTCTGGGGAGGACATGTTTTGTTAAGGACACCAGGGAACAGCATTATACACCAATGAAAAATGCAAAAGCGTATTTAATATCCGACATCACCCAACAAGAGTTTCATTTTAAAGGTCACTTCTTGCAAAGACATGAAGATTTAGAGATTAAGGTCAAAGGTGACCATTAGATCATCTAGTCTGACCTGCTGTCTAACACAGAGCGCCACACAGTTACCCCAGCACTGAGCCCAATAACTTATGTTTGACTAAGGCATAGCTTCAAGAAAGGCATCCAGTCTTGATTTGAAGCCATCAAGAGACAGAATCCACCATTTCTCTTTGTAGCTTGTTCCAATGGTTACTCACCCTCACCGTAAAAAAAGAGAGAGACATTTCTAAATTGAAAAGCATAGAGAGTAATGATTGTGGGGTTAATGATGTAGACAGCTGTTCATGAAGCATTAGGCAGATCTCCAAGTCATTCCACATAGGCCACAGGTGCTCCTGTACTGTTTGTATTACATTGCTATTCAACCATGCATGCAACAGCTTTGTGCCCTCACTTGCCACTTTTGCCTTTCTGAAAGAACTCCTCAGGTGCCCCTCCGACCCGACTGGCTAGTGCTGCATACTGCACATGCACCACCCTAGTTAGATGCACCTCCTGGGTCTGGATTGCTTTCTGAGGGGTGTATTCATTGTTACTCCACCTTCCTGAACACATCTGAGCACAAATGTGGAAGGAGTAGTGCACCATTTTGTGTACACATGCACACACCCCCTTACCCTTAGAGATAGCTTAAGCCCCTCAATCAGATCTTCAGCCATAGAGAGAGTTCCTCAGTGTTTGTGCGTGCTCAGGCATTTGGCCTTTACAGAGACGGGACCAGCCTACTTCTCAAGCGGTCAGGGTCCAAAAGAAGTGACATACACGGACAAGCAAGGACATACAAAAAGCATTCCTGCAAGACACTGACTCTTTTCTTTAGCAGCTGGCAGGGTGTTTTCCAGAGTGGGTAGACAGACATATGCCAGCGCTCTAAAAATAGCGGTGTGGCTGTGGCATACAGGCAGCAGCTTGGGCCTGCCACTCAAATACAATCCCATCTGAACCTCTGGGTACATATTCAGGCAGCTAGCTCGAGCAGCCAACCTCTGCCACCACGGCCATGCTGCTATTGTTAATGCATCTGTCTATCTGGGCTGGAAATCACCCTCCCAGCTGCTGTGCGGGCACATCCTCAGGGTCAATAAATTTATTTTGGTCTCAGTTCTGTGTTCAGTGATCAAAGTGAGAGGACACCACATTTGTGTGGAACATAAGTGGCTGTGGGACTAAGACAGCCGTGCCCCTTGGTATAAGATACACTTGAAAAGAATGGGATGGAGTAGCGTGGTTTGGATCTCAAGTTCCCCAGGGGGAGTTTTGGTTTGTGCCTACATCAAAGAGAGTAAGCATCAGTTGAGCCGCTAACAACAAGAAACAGGGAAATTGGGGTTCCCTTAATTCTCCACATGCACTGCTTTTTACATGAACATATGTAGTCATTCGTTTCACCACTAGGGGTCAGTAATGCTCTTTCCACTTTAACCCACAGAAGCAGCTGAGCTAAGTTTGCCTTTGGTTTTATACATGCCACAATCACAGCAGTCATAGCGCACTCCCCTGGCATGCTGGCTGAGGAGGTTCACAACATGGTCTGACTGCCTGGTCTCTACCTACTGTACAGTAACTCATCTGGAAAAACAAGACCTGTATCTGTCCTATTTCTGCTCTGTCTCCAAATTATGCCAACCTGAGTAGTCAGCTTGCAGGGAAGAAAAGCTAATATTGGAGGAGCTGGTTAAGCAGACTTTAGCTTTTCACAATTTTCCCCATCAAAGCAAAGGGCTTTCAATATTTCATCACCTGATAATTAAGTACATCCACTTGCCAACACAGTTTCACAAAAACAGCCTTATAATAAAATCCCCTAACATTTAATGGATCCTTTGGTAGAATACTGGGAATCAAAGAATCTCTTTGTAAGCAAAAATAGAGAGAGATGTTCTGGAAGGCAACATGCATACACAGAAGCCAGGAAGCAGCAGAGGGAGCAAAAAGGTCAGGCCAATTGTTCTGGGAAGTCAGAGAGCTCCCCACATAGGTCCTGTACGACAGGCATTGCACAAGGGAGGCAACAAAGCATGGTCACAGGGGAACAGGGTACAGTAGACATGTATGTTTGTGTACAGTCTCTACATACAATCCCCATCTTAACTATTCCTACACTTGAGAAGAACAGAATATACTAGAGTGCTGAGACCAGGCAGGTATAACATGGGTGCAAAGGGGAATATCAATATAGCCTCACAGCAGGGCTTTCACAACACTACTTTTACAATACTAGCCAAAGTTTAGCCTGTGGCATGGAACATATTAAATAGACAGATAATAGCCCCCCATTCAGCAAGGCACTCAAGCACATTGTAACAAAATAACCTCCCCCAAGCCCCTCACCAGGTGTACTCCTGCCTCAGTTTCCCCTCCTGTGCCCTAGGGTACTTTTGTCACTCAATTGGGGTTTCAAATTGGTCTCTCCCTTCCAGGGCCTGTTTTATGAGTATTATGAAACAAAAAGTATTCACCCTAAGCAAGAAGTATTTACCCCTGTTCTTTGGGCTCCACAAGTCCTTTCCAGACATTCCCACCCAGACTTCAGTCACTTATATCACAGCTTTGCTAAACTTACATAGCAAGCCTCACTCTTACATCACTTCTACCTTAGTTCCATCCAGCTCTTTCCTCGATCCTCATCTCTCTCAGATTGAGCCAAGACTTTTGCCTCATATAGTCTCACAGGTAGTCATATGATCTCCAATCACATGATACCTTAATCACATGCTCTACCTGATTACTTAAATTCCCCAAATTTTGGCATAAACCAATTATGGCTTACAGCTGAAAGGATCAATACCCTGTTACACAGGTGCTTAATGTTAAGCATGTGAGCAGTCCCACTGAAGTCTACAGAATTATTCATATGCTTAGCTTGGCTGAATCAGAGTCTGTATTACCAGGGCTGGCAGTTTAAACAAAGCATAACAATAAATTCAAGAGACACTAAGACCCCAATCCACAAAGGTACCTAGGCACTTAAACTCCAGACTAAGTCCCAATTCTAAACTCCACTGTGATCCACAAAACTCCCATCAAACCCTATAGGTGTTGAGTCAGTTTAGATGCCTACACTTCAGGGTAAAAGTTCCCTAGGTACCTAAGTTTCTGCCTCTGGGCATATGCACTGCTGCTTTACTCTAGGTGTCTGTCCGTCTAGCTCCTGCCTAAGACCCAGAGCGATTCACTTCCCAAGGGGTGATAGGTGATCACCCACCTGTCTCACATGCAGCCTGAATCAGTAGCATACTTCGAGGTCACCTACCAGACTGGGACTTATTCAACATCTGGCTGCCAGAGGAAGAGCCTATGCCTTCTTTACAACTTTTAGCCCAGTGGTTAGGGCACTCACCTGTGTTGTGGGTGAGCCAGGTTCAAGTCCCCTCTCTGCCAGAGAAGGTGAAAGGATTTGCAAAGGGGTCACCTACATCTCAGGAGAGTGCGCTAACTCCTGAGCTGTGGGATGCTCTGAAAGAGGGGAGCTTCCTCAACATTGCCTATTGGAGCTGTTCCACTGTGGCCAAATAAAGAGTCATTAAGGGGCTTAGGACACACCCCTCTCATTGCCATCTCCCATGGGCAATCTTAGGTGGCTCCCTGCCTGGCGTGTTGGCTTTTGTGCTCTGCATTCTAAGGTGATTCTCTTTCCCCATTTGTTGTATAGGGCATATAGGTGCTGGTCCAGTGGTTAGGCACTAGCTTGCCTGGGATTCAATTCCCTGCTGTGTCAATTCAATTCCTGTGTGGCCTTGGGTGAGTCACTTAGGCTGAGATTTTTTAAAGTGCTGCTGTGCTCGTTGTTGTAAAGTTTAACTAATTTAGGAGCCTAAAATCTCATTTTGGAAAGGAATTTAGGCACTTAGACAACCCATATCAGACTATCCCACTGCCTAGTGGCTAGGGCCGTCTCTTGCCAGGTGGGAGAACCCTGTTTGAAACCCCTTCTTCCCATCAGGCAGAGGGGAATCAGTGCTTCTATATCGTGATGCCAACTTTTCCCAAGCTAGCGCTAAAAATTTCCCAAATCTGGTGAAAAATTTCCAGATAAAGTTTTTTATAGTGCTTCTATATCCTGGGAAATTTCCCAAAACCTGGGAATTTGTGAGTAAAATGTTTCAACTTGGGAAATTGGGAATTTTCATTCAAAACATTTTACTCAAAAATTCCCAGATTTTGGGAAATTTCCCAGGATATAGAAGCACTGAGGGGAATTGAACCAGGATCTCCCGCAGCCCAGGTGAGTGCTCTAACAACTGGGCTAAAAGTGATTGGGGGGGGGGGAATGTTCACCTCCTTCTCCATCCATTTAGTGTGGAGGGAGGCATGCACCTAACTCATTCTCCCAAGAAGCATCTTAAACATCCAAGCCACCTAACTCCAGGAGACGGTTCCCAACTGTGCCTCACAAGCAGCGATAGGTGCCTCTCTGTGTCGCAGACTTGGGCATTGCATTCAGAGGGGCGGGGCTTAGGACATACCCCTCTCATTGGCATCTCCCATTGGTTAGCGTAGGCAGCTCCCTACCTTGCTTGATGGTTTCTGTGGATCCCATTCTAAAGGCGCCTATCTCTCCCCATGCATTGTAGAGGGAGCCCAGGTGCCTAACTCAGGCTTTGTGGATCCCATTGTTGTTCCAGAGATTTTTCCAGCCACTAAAAAGTCAGCCAAGTCCCTGTATGGATCTGGGCCTCAGTTCTCCCTCTGTAAAATGGGAGTAACAGCACATTCCTACCTCACAAGCTGTTGTGAAGTATACATTTTTAGAGAGAGCTGTATAATGGGGCCAAACCAAAATTCCCAGCCAAGCATCCTCATGCTCAAAGGTTCAAAATACAGATCCAAACTTTGCAGCTCAAAAGTCTCTCTAATGTCTAATTAACATTACTAGTCTGATTTAAATCCACAAAACCCCACAAATTTCTGGTTGATTCTCCATGGTCTTGCAGCTCATGTGATCATTTGCATCTGTGCGAAATCAGTGTAAAACACTTCCACAACAGGACAGTAGCCTTTTGCACCCACTTTACACAGGTGTACAGAGCATACAATGTGCAAGGCAATGAAGAACCAGGTGCTCTCTTTTGAACTCATTCCATTTGGCTGCTGCCTGGAGACCTTTGCAATAGTTAGACATAATGAGCCAGGTCAGAGTTAAGTTTCATTCTCTTCTCAGAGTCCTTTTGTGTTGTACATTTTTGTCAAATCTTGAACTAGATTCTAAGGCCAGAAAGGACCACTGTGATCATCTAGTTCCACCTCCTGCATCACCCAGGCCACAGAAATTCCCTGAACTGATTCCTGCTTGTACTAGGGCAGATCTTTTGGAAAAACATCCAATCTTGATTTTAAAATTGCCAGTGATGAAGGATCCACCACAACACTTGGTAAGTTGTTCTGGTAGTTAATTATCCTCACTGTTAAAAGTTCATGCTTCGTTCCTGTCTGAATTTGTCTAGCTTCAACTTCCAGCCATTAGATCTTGTTATACTAATTTTCTGTTAGATTGAAAACCCCTCATTATCAAATATTTGTTCATCCCCATGTAAGTAATTATTCTAGACTGTGATCAAGCCACCCTTTAACCTTCTCTTTATTAAGCTAAATAGATTGAACTCCTTGAGTCTATATAAGTCATTTTAGCCAATCCTTTAATCATTCTCATGGCTCTTCTCTGAACCCTCTCCAGTTTATAAACAACCTTTTCGAATTGTAGACACCAGAACTGGACACGGTATTACAGCAGCAGTTGCACCAATGCCACATACAGAGGTAATATAGCCTCTCTACTCCTACTCGAGATTCCCGTTTATATTTTTCACTACATAAACTATATAATCAGTTATGTCTTTCATGAAAGATTCCTTATGTATGTAGACCTTTTCAAACATATCTCAACAATTTTAAACTCTTTTTTTTAAGAAATCTTCAAGTATTTAAAACATCTTTTAGACTAATTACTATAAAAATTTCCTTTAAAAATCACTTGTATTGGTTTTATTTTAAAGGAACTAACACTGGTTTTCCTAGCTAGATATTTTTATTTTTGGGTTTTCATTGCTTTCCCAGCTCTTAAAACAGAAATTAATTTGTCTGAGCGCTGTATAAATTCCCTTTTTCATTCTTGCTTAGACATGAAAGCAAAGCAAATGGATCTTACAGTGTATAAGTATCTTCTCAGGGAGCAAATACCACGTACTAAAATGCTCTTTAATCTAGCAGAGAAAGACATGACATGAATTAATTTCTGGAAGCCGAAGCCAAACAAATTCAAATTAAAAATTAGGCACAAATTTTTAACAGCGAGGGTGATTATCCACTGGAACAAGCTATCATGGGAGATGGTGGATTCTCCATCTCTTCACATTAAAACTAGATGCCTTTGTGGAAGATATACGTTACCCAAACACAAGTTATGCTTTAGTCAAACACAAATTATTGAGCTCAGTCCAGGAGTAAGCAGGGGTTATTTAATGGTCTGTGATATAGAGGAGGTCAGGATAGATAATGTAGTGGTTCCTTCTGGCCATAAACTCTATGAATCTATGAATTTATTTATAAATGTATACAACCAAGAAACAAACAAGTCTAGTCAGACTAGGGGCTAGATTCACAAAAGGACTTAGACACCTAATCACAGGCGCCGACTTTCTCATTTCCCTGGGGGTGCTCAACCCCCGCTCTGCCCCAGGACCCGCCCCCACTCAACCCCTTCCCACAAGGCCCCACCCCTGCCCCACCTCTTCCCACCTCTGCACCGCCCCCGTCCCTTCCCACCCTGTTCCACCCTCCTGCCCAAGTGTGCCCTACCCTAGCTCCACCCCCCGCAGCACCTCCTGCCTGCCGCTGAACAGCTGATTTGCATCGGGTGGGAGGCGCTGGGGTGGAGAGTGAGGAGCTGATCTATGGGGCTGCCAGTGGGTGCTGAGTATCCCCTATTTTTTTCCGTGGGTGCTCCAGCCTCAGAGCACCCACGGAGTTGGTGCCTATGCACCTAACTGCCACTTACGGTGCCTATATCCCAGAATCAGGCCCCAGTGGGATTCACAAAACCCCAGCTGAGCTGCCGCTGAACCCTGTAGGCACCTAAACGTGGTTGGCACCTAAATCAGTGGTTCTCAAACTTTTTTACTGGTGATCCCTTTCACATAGCAAGCCTCTGAATGCGACCCCCCTTATAAATTAAAAACACTTTTTTATAGATTTAACACTGTCCGAGATCAATGCAGGTTCAAATACTCGAGTGGAGGAGGGAAATGGAGACAGAGGCAAATTGTAATTCAAAAACAGGTGGCCGTTTATCAATGGGGAATGAATTACAACTTGGATTGGAAAGGAGCACCTCTACCAACCAGCAATACAACTCCAATTGGAATAGAAACAAGTGATTAGGTAAAAGTATCACCAGAACAGTAATATAAACAGTCTATTTACATTCACCAGCAAAGAACTGAATAATCTATAATCAATTATTTACCAAAAACCAGAACAAACATACAACACTGAGTAAACTGTAACAATTCGTCCCCCATATACTGTACATGAGATTTGGTACCAAGTAAATAAAAAAAAGGAAAAAGAAACCAAATACCCTGAATATCTACAAAATTAAAATGCACATACCACACTCCAGGCGCAGCTGACCAGCAGTACAGACACCAGGGACGTGATGAGACGTAACCCGAAATGACACGACACGAGCAGGCTGAATCCGGAGGAGATCCTGGCTGAAAGGGTGATCGGGCCTTTCAGCAGACACGCGGACACTCCTGCTGATTCAGGCGAGGGACATAGTTTTATTCGAAGACCCTTACTCGTGCCAGCATCTGATTGGTTCCCCGCTCCTACACCAACCAGGTTCTGAGCTGGTACCCTCTACGTAAACAGATACTGCACACGGCACACTAGGGTTATGCACACGACACGCCGGTATTGTAGCACACGGTATCAATGTGGCCTACAATTGACCAGACGGAAGGTTCGAGAATGGTCACACGGCACCAATGTGTTGCACATGACACCAAGGTGCTGCACACGGCACCGATGTGACCCTCTGACCGACAACTGGCCATCCAGACGCCATGACAGGGCATAGGGCTGTGACAAACACCATTATAAATGCTGGAGGCAAAGTGGGGTTTGGGGTGGAGATTGACAGCAGGGCTGGCTCCAGGCACCAGCTAAGGAAGCAGGTGCTTGGGGCGGCCAATACAAAGGGGCGGCACTCCGTCTGCTATTGGGGTGGCCCGTCCGGGTCTGCTATTGGGAATTCGGCGGCGGGGTCCCTCAGTCCCTCTCTTCCTCTTTGAGCTGCCGCCGAAGTGTCGCCGAAGAGGAGGAGAGGGAGTGAAGGACCCGCCGCTGAACTGCCACCAAAGAATGGAGCGGCGCGATAGAGCTGCTGCCGAAGTGCCGCTGATCGGGGTTTTTTTTTTTTTTTTTTTGCCGTTTGGGGCAGCAGAAAACCTCGAGCCGGCCCTGGTTGACAGCTCGCAACCCCCCATGTAATAACCTCGCAACCCCCTGAGGGGTCCCAACCCCCACTTTGAGAACCCCTGACCTAAATGTTTGCAGTAAAAGTTCCCTAGGCACCTATGTTTCTGCCTCTGAGCATGTACATGGCAGCCCCACGCCAGACATCTGGATGCCTAAGCCCCAGAGCGATGCACGAACCAGGGGAAGACAGGAGCTCCGATAGTTAAGTCACCTGCGGAGCCCAATCCAGTAAGCGTGTGCAGA
This sequence comes from Platysternon megacephalum, assembly GCA_003942145.1. NCBI lineage: Eukaryota > Metazoa > Chordata > Testudines > Platysternidae > Platysternon > Platysternon megacephalum. The sequence goes on from QXTE01000046.1 coordinate 8,331,827, forward strand.
GCTCACTTACCGGAGCGGTTGCCTAGAGGTGAGCTTATATAAAACAGATGAGGGGGGTATGAGGATGACTTCTCTTATAGCTCAGCGGTCAAGGCACTCCCACAGAATCTGGAAAACCCCTGGTTCAAGGTCTCCCTCCACCTGAGAGGGAGAAGGGATTTGAAAAAAAGAACTGGCCACTGGGCTATGGGATATTCTGATATGATGTTCCCTCAGTCTCTCCTGTTGAAGTTGTTCCACTGTGGATAAATACTTTAAAAAAAGATACTGGAGCAAGGTGACCGGATCCTGGGTCTCCCAGGTGAGCTCGCCAAACACCAGGCTGCCGTCTCATTCTCATGCTTGCTTTCTCTCTTTCTCCAGCCTAATGATTCTTTCATTATATATCCACAGTGGAACAGCTTCAACAGGAGAGGTGGACAGGTGGAGGGGGAACTTGAACTGGGGGTTCCCCACATCTCAGGTGAGTATTTGAACCACAGGATGAAAGGTTATGAGGGAGGTCATCTTCAACCACTCTCCCCACAAAAGGGCATAGAGGCTTAACCCCAAGAGAGGTTTGCAGCTGAGAACCCCAAGCGCTGAACTCCCTGAAGGGATGGGGCTTAGGACACCCTTCTTGTCAGCATCTGCTACTGGCTAGCTTAGGCAGGGAGCCGCCTAGCCTGCTGGCTTTTGTGAAGCCCATTCTGAGGCACCTATCTCTCCTCATTCATTGTAGAGGGAGCCTAGGTGCCGAACTTAGACTTTGTGAACCATAGTGATTTTCTAGGCACCTACAAGTTGTGTGTGGTGACACACAGCATGGCCCTGCCTAAGTTTCTTCATGAATACAGCCCTATACATTTCAGAATGGATTGAATTTTTAAGGACAGTTCCTCTACTGGTGTAAATCAACTTAGCTCCATTGACTTTACACTTTACTAACTTACACAAGCTGAGGATTTGGCCATTAAATTTGATTCAAGTCCTACATCTCAAAAATCAAGTGTGTTCTAGGAACCGACTAACATGACCTTCCCCCAAGCTGCATCTGCAAGTGCTGCTATAATAACCAGTTATCAAAAATAGAACATTCAAGCGTAGCTTCCACTGTTTAAAAGGTTTACATTGCAAGCTGGTTAAAACACTGGTATATGTTATTTTATCTGCTTGGCCTTTGCAGCTACATTTTGATGGACTCCCAAACCAGGGGAGAAGACTTTACCTCATATATATGCTAATTGTATGACCTCAAATCCCTATCTGTAACAATAAGATCTCCATAGTATTTTTGTCCTTCAGACTTACTGCCACTTGATGGCACCAAAGAACACAGAAAAATCTTCAGCTCAGAGTGGGTTGCTATTGGGGCTAGGTCAACCATCACTTCCGTTACCCTGCATGAGTGTTAAAATAGATGCATTATAATTTCAGTCATCTATTGACAATTGGAAGCAATTTTTATTTTCTGGTTTTCAAGCCCACATGGTAACAATCCTAGGGATATCGTCCTGCTATTAACCCAAACTTTGGGTCACGCTGAAAAGCTACATTAATGCATAAAAGATCTCTTGGCTGGGTGAAACAGATCACAGTATTTCTGGACCGATACCTCAGAAAGTTTTTCTTTTTCCTAATCTCCGTCTCCTAACCTCTCTTAATTCAATATTCAGGCGGCTTCTCTGTGGTGTGAAACAGATGAAGGACCAGATTTTAAAAATTCCCAGCAATTTTTGTGTGACAATTTGTGCTTTCAAAAGTGAAATGCAAGTGCAATTTACACCTGCAATTCAACTGCAAGTGAAAAATCACAGATTTACATCTCATTAATTACCTGCAGGTGTAAATCAGGTGCTTAGAGGTGCTGGTCATTTGATTTGTGACACCCTCAAACAGGGGTCTCAGTCTTTTGAAAGTATCAGTCTTCTGAAAATCTAATCCTAAGTCAGTTTGGGGAGAAACATCTCTTCCCATGCAAAAAACTACATGAAACGGTTGAGGAAACCCCTTGAGGTTCTGCTTGTGGAGATTCTTTTGGGTTAGGGCCTTGCAACCCAACCTGAACCTGATGGGACCTGACTAAAAGTGTTGGGTTCAGGTCAGGTCAAGGCTGAAAACCCCCCAGCCCTCTCGAGCTTGGGTTGTGTCTGATCATCTCCTCCTGCCTGTGTGGTGGGTTGGGGTAGGGTGGCTGCAGCTGCATGCCCTGCTCTTGCTGGCCACTGCCAACTCACTACACTCTGTGTGCGCTGCGGAGTGAGTGTGCTGACAAGTCAGGGGGTCTGGGGATCCAGAAGCCCCTAGGCCAAGTCCCAAGGATGAAGCGGTGGTGGCGATACAGTGGGAAGTGTTGGTGTCAAAATGATTCAACAACACTCTCTGATTAAGTCTGGGTCACCTGTGCTCAGCTTGGGCATAAAATTAGGCCCAAACAGACCTCTGTTTTGGATTCTTCTGAGGTGTTCTTCCTGGGGGGGAAGGCCGGAGGGGTGGTTGCTTATATTTCTCCCTGCAGCAGGTGGACAGGGAGGGATGAGGAATGGGTGAAGCAGCTGAGCTGGTGTTGGAAGGATGATGTAATCTATTCATGGTATGGGTCAGTGGCAAATTACCTCAGGAGCAAGGGGCAAGTGGGGGAGGAAACTGTGCATCCCAGAGGCACTTCTTCCCCGTGTTGTTCGTAGGGCAATGCAGCTATATGCTATCCCCTACACAAGGCTTATGGTAAAGCCACATATTCTAGCCCTGAGCAAATAATTTGTAGGGAATATTTTACTGCAAGAATTTAGTTCTCTTTCTGCATGTGGAATGCCCATGAGCAGATTGCAATTCTCTCAGGTTTACTGGTTATTCAAATGTGCTCAATGGCATTTTTCCCCCCAACTTTTTCTTATAAATTGACCATAGACAGTTCAGTGCAAGTATCTGATTCTTAGTGTCCCAAATTTCAACTGTGTGTTGGCCAGCTAGCTGGCTCCCAGCAGGTATTTCTAGGGCACCCACCATCTTAGTATCCAAACATCCCTCCCATTCTAGGAGTTCAAAATGCTTTTCATTGCTATATGGTAGACAATAGTAGCAATATTTCTTCTTATTAATTATCTGTATTGTGGTCACACCACCCAGTCATATACCATTATGCTAAGCACTCTTTAAACACCTAACAACATCTCCTGACTTCTAGTCCTGGGCCTTAACATAAGGCCTGTCTTCTCCGAAAACTGACTTGGTTCTGCATGGTTGGATGCCAGTGACTCTTTTCATGCTTTGCTAACCTTATTGTTTCTATACAGCTAGATTGTGACTTGGACTGCGCACACACACACAAGAGAATAAAGTACAGAGACAGTTTTAATGCCCCCTGCTCCTGACCCTCTCTCTGGCATGGTGGGCTTTTCAGGGGAGAGCCACCCTGACCTGCTGCCACCCCACTCTCCCTTTTTGGGCATGCCCACAGCCCAACTCCGTCCAGGGCTACTGCAGAGGTCACAGCACAGTGAACTAGCAGAGCTGGCTCTGCCCTGAGTTCAGAAGAGCCCTGTGCCAGCAGCATTCAGCCTAGCTCTTTGCAAAGGGGCTACAAAGTTCTGAGTGCTTGCCGGTGTGATGGGCTTCCCCGGGGTGCAACCTGGAACTGGGGTGCCGCCGAGCCCTCTGACTCACCAGCCTGGGCTCCCTCTCACATGGTCTTGCTATGACAAGCTGCACTTCCACAAACCTTTACAAAGGCAGGGACACACCCAGCTAGGGTGACCAGACATCCTGATTTTATCGGGACCGTCCCGATATTTCGGTCTCTGTCCCGCGTCCCGACCGATCTTTGGTCGGGACGTGGGACAGAGATATCCGCAGGCAGCACTGGTTTTTTGTTTTTTTTTCTCAGCCGGGTCTCGCTTGGCTTTTTTTCTTTTTTTTTTCCCCCCTCAGCTGGGACTCGCTCGGCTTTTTTTTTTTCTTTTTTTTCCCCCTCAGCCGGGACTCGCTCGGCTTTTTTTTTTTTTGCTCAGCCCCCCCCTCCCCCCATATGTCCCGATATTTTATTCCCCTCATCTGGTCACCCTACACCCAGCTGCTGTTACATGAAGGCTTTCCCCCGGCCCCCAGCTCCACAGCTTAGGACCCCAGAGTTGTACCGTCTTGACCTGGTCAAAAGCCTGACGAGTAAGTTTATTTCCCAGTCCGCCCCCCCTCAATGTGGAGAGGACAATTTTTGTTCCTGAGCAGATTCCCCAAGCACTCCTAGCAACACTCTGTTTTAGGTAAAACATATAAAACAAATATCTTAACTACAGAAAGATAGATTTTAAGTGATTATAAGTAGTGAGCATACAGATCAGAGCAGATTACCCAAAGAAATAAAACAAAACACAACCTAAGCTTTATAAACTAGTTAAGATTTGAATCAAGTTGTGTCTCACCCTGTTAGCTGGTAAAGCAGGTTATTGCTTTTGCATACACAGGCAGGAATTCTTCTGTCCCACCTGGGACCCTGCTTCCCCAGTTCAGTCTTTATTCCTCAGGTGTTGTGTTGCAGAGGGAGTGAGGCCTCCTGGTGATGTTACTTCCCCCTTTTATAGCTTCTTCCATGTGGAGGGAACTTCTTTGTTTCAAGCCAAGCCCCCAGCAGTTTGTGGAAAAGAACAAGCAACAAGATGGAGTCCAGTATCACATGCCCTTGCATGCTTTGATGAGTCATGGCAGCCATTACACATATTTTGGCTGAAGTGTCCACAGGAAAGCTTATCAGGAGAGGCTAAACTTGGCCCACTGTTTTCACTGATGAGCCATTACCTTGAGTAGCCCCTTCACAATGTGCTGGCTACACTGGATGTAAACTACTTTGTGGGTGTTACCCAGGAGCAAACACATTTGAAATATAGATGCATAGTCAATATTCATAACTCCAGATAGAAAAATGATACATGCATACAAATAAGATAATCGTATTCAGCAAACCATAACTTTTCCATTGGCACCTCACATGCCATATCTTGAATAAGATGAATCATAATTATATTATAATCATATCATGATGGTGAATCTGGGGTGCAGAGTGTTACTTTGAGGCACAAAGTGTCACAGCTGGGATGGAATTTTTATGGTTGTTGATCATGCTCAGCACCTCCCAGGAAGTGCACATGACATCATAGATGTGGACTCCAATGGATTAAATCCCTCTTTATCATTGTTATTATCATCATTAGAGAGACAAGGTGGGTGAGGTAATGTCTTTTATTGGACCTTCTGTTGGTGAAAGAGCTCTTCTTCAGATCTGGGAAAGGTACTCGGAGTTTCACAGCTAAATACAAGGAGGAACAGATTGTTTAGTGTAAGTAGTTAACACATATTTCAAGGGACCATTCAAGGTGAAGTGGCCGATTATGCCCTAATAACAGCTATGTGGGTGAAACCAGACAATCATTACACTCTCGAATGAACTCACACAGAAAAATGATAAAAGTGGGTGAACACTTTTCAGAAAGTGATCCTGCATAGCTGACCTCTCACTCCTCATCCTCAAAGGAAACCTGCACAACACCTTCAAAAGACGCTGCTGAGAACTTAAATTCATAACTTTGCTAGATACTAAAAATCATGGACTGAATAGAGACACTGGATCTATGGCTTATTACAGCAATCTATGACCCACTAACCACTACACCCAGCTGTTTTTTCCTCCCTTCTGCTTTCCCCCTTATGACTGGAGCGTTGTTCACTGGCCTTTTTACCTTGAATGGTCCCTTGGAATATGTGTTAACAACTTATGATAAACAAGCTGTTCCACCTTGTATTTAGCTGTGACACTCTGAGGGCTTGTCTACACTTAAAACAATACAGTGCCACAGCTGCGCCACTGTAGCACTTCAGTGTAGACACTGCCTATGCCAATGGGCGGGGCTGCCCCTTCAGCATAGGTCATCCACCTCTCCAAGAAGTGGTAGCTAGGTTGATGGAAAAATTCTTCCATTGACCTAGGGCTGTCTAGATTGGGACTTATGTTGGCTTAACTACGCCACTTGGGGTGTGGATTTTTCACATCCCTGAGCAACATATTTAAACTGACCTAATTTTGTAGTGTAGACCAGGCCTCAATACATGTCCCAGACCCGAAGAAGAGCTCTGTGTAGCTCGAAAGCTTGTCTCTCTCACCAACAGAAGTTGATCCAGTAACAGATACTACCTCACCCCCCTTGTCCATCTAATATCCTGGGACCAACACAGCTAAAACAAGACTGCATACAGTATCATTATTCAAGTTCTTCAAAGATCTTACCAGAGTCCTCTAGCAGAGAGAAGGAAGTTCTATTTCTAATGTAAAAAGCAAATAGAAAATCAGGCTTTCCTTTTTTGAATTATATGGAATTGGAAAATAATACTAATAATGAATAATATAGTACATAGAATGTACATCTAAACATAATAAAATGTAACATTCATTTAATGAGTCAGATCTCAATTATATTACTCCAGATTTACAGTATACTGGTGTAACTGAGATCAGAATCTGACTCACATTCCCCTTATGGGGGGATGTATGTAGTGGAACTGCAAATACATTACCATCATTAGTACCAAAATTCCAGAACAACAGGGTTCCATTTTAGGATGGGCTGAGTACTAATTTAGGGCCCAATCCTGCAATCATTTAGGGCCAGATTTTCATATCCTTACTAACACTTATTAGTGTTTTACTCTGACCCTGATGCTGCAAAACACTTACTCATGGCCTGAAAGTTACATAAATGCTTGACCCCATCCCCATTCAGCAAAGCACTTAAGCATGTGCTCAACTTTAAACACATGCTTAGGTACCATTGATTTCTATGGGATTTAACCATGTTTAACCATCAGTGAAGCACATGCTTAAGTGTTCTGCTGAGTCAGAGCCTCTGTGAGTAATCTCATTGACTTCAGCAGGGCTATTTGTAGGTTAAGGTATTATTCATCATGAATAAGGGGATCCGAATCTAACCCTTAGGGTGAAATTCAGAGAGCTTAAGTGGTGCACAGGAGTACTACTGTCCTGCAAAGGGATGAATTGCTATTAAGAGTAGTGCTTACTATTGAGAGCAACCCCATGAGGTAAAGTTACGTACAATCACAGGATTTCTCAGAATCAGGCTCTTATTCTGTATCTTAAGTCGTTTGAGTGTAACAGTGACATCTGCTGGCTAAGCTATTGCACACAGAGCTTAGTTCATGTTGTAGCTAAACTGGTAGTGCTCTAGTGATAACAACTGGCGGTCCCTGACTTAAACCTTCAAATCCCAGGACTTGCCATTCATTGCAGCCTCACCAGGGGGTTTCTGATTGAATCGCAGTCCTTGAAATCAGCAGGCTTATCAATTCCAGTCTCCTGTAAAATCAAAAGATCAAAAAATCCTTCAAACCAGAGTAAAAAATCGTTGGCCAGTAACAAGTAACAGCAAACCAATCCCTTATAGACTTTGCTTTGCTCAGGGATACTGTAACACAGAATATTTGCTAGAGTTAGGCATCCCAGTTCTCAAAAATATTACTCCTTTTCAGTGTATTGGATTGATTTTATGAGGGAGATGATCATGGAAATAGATCCATCCTGACTCTTCTTCAAACACCTTAACATGAGCCTTGAGCACTCCTTTCCCACTCTCTGCAGTACAGTGAAGGGCAGTGGTAGGAACTCGGACACTGTTGAAGGATTTTCACCCCTTGATCCTTGGATGTATTTTCAGTGTACTTCTGTTGTCCCTAGTAGCTGCTGCTAGGAGCATAATATGCCTGCATAGCAATTACTCACCATTGTGTGTGAGGAGTTCACAATCCATCTCAAAGCTTTTAAAAATGGGACCCACATCACGCATCAGTGCTGCTATAATCTGGCACAATTTAAATAGGTTCTAATTGAGTAGTTTCACATTAAATAATCAATAACAATACTGAGCAAAAAGACAAATGTATTTTTAAAAAAGCATATAGCTAAATCACATTTTGTCTAATTAAAGCACTCCAAACCCTTTGTATCATAGATTATTTATTAATTATTATTATTATTATTATTATTATGGTAGTGTCTAGAGGTCCTATTCTGAAGCTTTGTGCTGTAGAAACACAGGCCACAAGCCTACAGCCTTAATCCTGCAAAGCATTACACACATGCTGAACTTTAACCATGTGAGTAGTTCTGCTGAATTCATTGGGACTACAGATGTAGTTAAAGTTAACTGTGTAAGTAAGACCAATGTTCCTTTCCTGTCTTATTAGAATATTAATGGAGGGGGAGGGATAGCTCTCAGTGGTTTGAGCATTGGCCTGCTAAACCCAGGGTTGTGAGCTCAATCCTTGAGGGGGCCACTTAGGGATCTGGGGCAAAATCAGTACTAGTGAAGGCAGGGGGCTGGAAGTACTGCTAGTGAAGGCGGGGGGCTGGACTTGATGACCTTTCAGGGTCCCTTCCAGTTCTATGAGATAGGGATATCACCATATATTATATAACAAGGAATCAAGATATGGCTGGTCCAGACAGCAACCCCACAATGAATTACAGTCTTTGTCCTGGTTTTAAACAGGCTACATTGCTACACTGTGGAAGTTTCATTCTTCTTTATGACCCTGATCAGCAGATGCTTTACGGTTAAGCATGTGCCTAGAGTCTTTGCAAGATTGGGACTTATATTAACTAACTAAGGGCTCATTCTTCCAAACACATACACTCACAAGCGTCTTTACTCTTGTGTGTGTTTAAAGATTGAGTTCTAATTCTTTCGAACTAGCCTGTACTTTATCTATATTTTTCCTACCAGTCCTTCTGGGAAAATTTCTGTTTTGTGGTTCCCCAAAGACAGTATTGTCTTCAGAAGATCTGGGTCCAGTTCCCTACTCGGCTCTAGACTTCCTGTTTGATGCTGGCAAGCTGCTTAGTCTCTCTGTGCCTCAGTTTCCCATTTGTAAAATGGGGATAACAGCAGTGTTGTGAGGATAAATATATTAAAGCAGTGGTAGGCAACCTGCGGCCCGCAGGCCACACGCAGCCAGTCAGGGTAATCCATGGGTGGGCCGCAAGACAGTTTGTTTACATTGACTGTCCGCAGGCATGGCCGCCCGCAGCTGCCAGTGGCCGCGGTTCGCCGTCCCTGGCCAATGAGAGCTGTGGGAAGTGGCGCGGGCCGCAGGGACGTGCTGGCCACCGCGTCCCACAGCTCCCATTGGCCGTGGGCCGCAGGTTGCCCACCACTGCATTAAAGAGTTGTGAGGCACTTGGATAATACAGGGATGAGGGCCAAAGAAGTACCAGAAATAGATGAGCAAAGTTTCCTAGTTTAGTATTTATTTTCATTCAAGCAGGTCTGAATGATAACAGCAACAACCTGGGATGATTATCAGAGAGAAGAGCCAATTCCAGTGCTTATTGACCGGCTGGATTTATTTAATTTTTTTTTTTTTTTGCTCAGCCACTGAGGGGCTGAAGGTAGGGTGCCGAAAACATGTCCCCACCCTGGACAGAGCAAAACGGCTAGGGCTGATCACTGTCCTTTACTGACAAGTGAATGTTTTTAAGAGCCAGAGAGATAATCTTAGTGCTGGAAAATGTTTCTCTGGAAGCCAAACTATATCAGTACATATTCATTTTTATGCACTCATTCACGATTAAAAATACTCCAGCAAACATTTTGAACAAGTTGGCTGGGTTTGATCCTTACCTGGGAGCTGTCGGCAGTTGATCTATAAGATTCCACTGTAAGAACAATACTAGTAAAATGTAATACAGATTTAATTCAAATTACACATTTTAGACACTGATGAAAACTGTGAAATCTTTAAATCTCACAGAAGTCCTTCAACTTGATTTTTTTAAATCGATTATGTGATTATTGGATAAATAAACTATGTGATTGTTCAGCACATAAACACCCTTTGTTAAATGTGTCCGTCAATAGACAATTCATATAAATGATACTAACTATCATCAAAGGAGTAATAACGCCTTTATTGATGAATAAATCTCTAAAAGACAGATCAAATGGAGGTTAACTAGCCATGCATGACATTAGCAGGAATTAGGCTGAAAAGAGCCTCGCAGGCATGCTGGCATACTGCACCTGGGTGGGGGAGCTATATGGACTAAGTTTCATGTCAAGACCTGCAAGGTCAAAAAATGTAACACCTGTAAAGACCATACTGATTCCTTTACATTTCACCAGTTTATTAACACTTTGCATTTCGGTAGCACCTTTCATGTGGGGATCTCACAAGGGCTTTTCACACATTTAATCTGGAAGCCTTGCTACATCTCTCTGAGGCTGGTAGATGGGGAAACACAGGCACAGAGCGGTTCCAAGCAAGATTCTGAGACCCTCACTCATCTTGAGTCTGATCTCCCTACCTAAACAGTCCCAGTGAACTCAGTGGAGCTAAAAAAAAAAAGAAAAGATTATATATATAGAGAGCAAGACTGACTTGGAATAAAACAAGAGGAAAGGTCAGTCCCTATCTCCCTGTGACAGTGATAACGTACACAAAAAGGAGCTAATTTGGAAAATTTTACTGGAGAATTACTATCTGCTTCAGTGGCCATTGAACAGATAATGTTGGGATGTATTACAAACCAGCCAAGTTTCCTTCTCTGACTTAAGTAGGTATTTCTCAAGTATCTACGATAACAATGTGCCTAGTGAAAGTGCTAGGTTCTCTCTTTGCATTTTTAGTGTCAGTTTAGGCTGGGATTTTCAAAAGGAGCCTAAGGAAATTCCATGCCCAAATCCCATTGAAACTCAGCAGGAAATCATGGAAGATGCCATACTGATAGTCCTGGAAACTGATGTGCCACATGTAGTCGCAAACCGAGTACAGCCGGCAAAATTTCCCTTCCCTGCTCCCTGCCAGTGTGCCTTTGTCCTGTTCCAGAAGGACAACATCTAGATGTCAGGGTGTAGTTTATTCATTCCTTGAGCTCTCTGCTGAGAAAACCAATGTCAAATTGTGACACTGGATTTTGTGATGTGGACACATGTTCACTGAGAAGTGGATGGAGACCACCGAACAGTGGGGACATGGCAACAAAGTCCAGTCACTGCACTGACCCAGAGCAGGCTCAAACCAGTGGTTTAGTGATACAAGGCTCCATAATACATTACCAATCCATTAAGTCAGCTGGTCTCCAGTTTGTGCTCCAAAATGTATTTAAGGTGTGACTTTGCATGGTTTTGCAGCTATCTTGGCTTTAAACCCCCAATACTTTTCTCTTCATTGTGGATTAATATGGGTGAGGTATTTCTATCTTCAATATAAGACTATGTTTCTCAATTGTCAATGTGTAATATGCCTCTGTAACTTTTCCTGTTCTTACGATAATGTGATTAGTGAAGACAAATCTCCTTTCTCTGAAACGGGCCAGCCATATATGAAAGCCAACTAAACTAGCAGGCCCCTTTCTAAAATATAAAAATGTCTTTTGCCAAAGAGAAAATGAACGCAGTGGGAGAGGAGCTGTGCTTTCAGCAATATTACTACCTTCTCCCAACCACCTGGTTTTCATTTCACTTCCTGCTACCTCATTCTGGGTGTCAAAGTTAGGGCTAGTTGGTTCAGGTAATGAAAGATAACGCTTTTCATCCCTGAGTTGCTTGTAGTAAATGAAACTTGTTACCATCTGATGCACGTTCCGCAGCTAATACGAAATGAAGCCAGTCCTAGTCCAGTTTCCAGGAGATCAGGGTCCACCCCACATAAACCACAACATTAACTGGCAGTCTTGTTGGCTGTCTTAGCAGAGAGGTCAAGGACTGAATAATCATGATGAATGATCAAATTTTTTACCCCTAAGGATGGTTTCTCTAGGTCAGAGTTTAAGGACATTAGCAGGACAGCAAGCCAAATGTTCCTGTCACTAACATCAGTGCAACATGGCTATCTAGTTAAGGTACTTATCTGTCCCTATTACTGTAGTACCAGAGCGTTTCACAATCTTTAATGCATTTATCCTCACAACACCCACGTGAGGTAGGGAAGTGCTATTATCCCCATTTCACAGATGGGGAACTGAGGCAGAGAGTGACTTGCCCAGTGTCATAGAGGAAGTCTGTAGCAGAGCAGGAAATTGAACTCATTTTTCCAGAGTTCTAGGCGGACACCCTGACCACTAGATCATCCTTCCTCTCTGGAAGCCATTGAATTCCAAGCCAGCATTAAGAAACCCATGCAGAATAATTTGCTCACTGAATTTAATCCTTTATTTCTGTTCACAAATTATCAATAACAGACTTAGATTTATTTATTTGTACGTTATTCAGAATTGTTCAAACACTTAGCCCCAGATCCTGGCTCTGCTTGTACTTGGCATCCACACTTTTGCAAAACAGAAGTACACAGAAAGGGATACACCATGGAGGCTGTTTTCTGCGCTATCTTAGATACATGCTACGGCTTGGGTTTGTGGCTATAGCTAGCTTGGCTCATGTATGGATATGATGATGGTAAAATCTTGATATCTATTCTCCTGAGATTTCAACTCCAAATTATGGAAATATCATTAGCTTTCTGCCAGCTTGCATGGTGGAAATCTCTGAAAAGTACCGACTCCCATGAAATCTCACACAACAGTTGAATCTGAGCTTAGTCTGGAAAACAGGGATCTAACCTGAAACAAAAACCAAAGGGGTAGGATCCTGAGATTTGAATCTATATTCTCCTGAAATTCAAAGCTGGTTACATTTCAGGTCTTGATTCATCTCTTGTTCCAAGGCTCATGATTATTATTATTATGGAGTAGGCTATAGTGATTTTATGTAAATTAACAGCCTGCAAACTTGAAAACCATGTGGAATTAAACCATATGATACAATGCTGTGGCTTTTCCCGACCGATTAACATAGACAACGTTTTGTATTCCCTTATGGGCTGCTTTGAGGACAATTAGTTAAATCCACTGCTCTAATCATGTGGATTTGTTTAGGAGCAAGGCAGCCTCATAATATAAAATGCCTATTTCAGTTTGAACAAGCAGATTTATTGACGCTTTTACGTGCACACTATAGCTACCGCCTGCAAAATTAAAATCCATCTAAAGTCAAGAGCGAATACATGCAAACTAAACACTATAAGAACAATAATAGCACTAACACTCGCTGTAGAATAATGTCAAGCATACAGCAAGTATAATATTTGATTATAATTCATAGTAAAATAAACTAATAATATGTTTCACGGAGGGCCAGACTATGATAGCCGTACATAGCGGAGTAAAGCTTTAGTTGTTCAAAGACAAAAAGTCAGTGTGACTAATCACAGTGCATAACATTATACACATGTGCACGTCTTTGCAGGATGAAGGCCTAAAGGTAGTACCCAACATGAGCAGGGAATCAGAATCTGGCTCATATAGCACCTTTATTCTCCAGCCTTGAAGCATAAACTATGTCTTAAAACAACCATGTCACATAGGTATCCTTATATCTATATTATAGAGGGTAAACTGAGGCACAGGCAAGTTACAACTTGTCCTAGATCATTCAGAGAGTCAATGGCAGAGTTGGAGTCCACTCCCTGACCTCTACTATAACCACTTTCTCCCTCACTTGTTATACTAACTCAGCACAACTTCCCATTGAATTATACTGTATGAAACTTCCCATTCAATGATACAGCAGGATACTTCATTTGGTCTGATTAAATACAAAGGAACAGTATCTAATCCCCAAATTTAGAATGTTGACTACTTCCTAATTATATCATATGAAAACTTAATTTCCTCTCTCTATATACCTGCTTAAAATAGATCATGCAAAATTTACCATTTTGATACCATAGTTAACATTCAGTAACCAGACGAAAACCTTGGTTACTTACTCACCTTCTTCTAAAGAAACCTAACCTTTTAAGTGACAAATGATTATACAGTGTTTATTATTGTTCTATTAATTTACCAATTAGTTGCTTAGCAAGTGAATGGCACCTTCAAAGAAATATAAGATAGTTATATCAAGTTACTTGCTATCTAAGGGACCTCAAAACACTTGTAGAACAGAAAACAATTCACCCCGCCTAACATAGGAGGGCACTTGAAAAATACGGGGTATTTAGTAATGTTTTTAGTCCTTTCAATATTGACAAACCAAATAAGGCAAATATTGACAAACCAAAATAAGGTCAAACCCTTATCCCTGTCACATAAGTGTAAATCCAGATTAAATTCACTGGTCTAAATTCTGCTTCCATTAACACTAATATAAATGCCGAGTAACTCCATCAGAAGCCTGATCCATTTATCAGGACATAGGAGCCAGACTTCTAAAGATATTTAGGCACCTAAAGGTGGAGATAGGCCTAGTGGGATTTTCAAAAGTGTCTAGGCACCCAACTCCCATCGATTTCCTAAATACCTTTAAAAATCTGACCATAGGTGATTTAGTGCTAAACTAATCTGGTCCCTTTGGGAGGTCTCAATTTAAATCCTGAAAATGGACCTGATAGTTGTTAAATCCTAACCCCTGGTGGACAATGATCCACATCAGCCAATCAGGCACAGACCCTACACACAGGGCCTATACATGTTGAGCAAAGTGGTATGTTCATGTAGACCATGATCCTACAAACACTTATGCACACGCTCAACTTTAAACATGTCCATGAGAGCAAGATCAGGACCACAGTCCCTCTTTGGACCAGATCCACACTTTAAAGTGTTGCTAATACTGCTGCTGGCCTTCCCCCTTGATTTATCTTCTCCTGTGCACCACATCCTGAACCATGCACTTCCATGTGCAGTCAGTCTCATCCTTGCTGCCCCAGTAGTTTGTCTCTTATTCCTTTATTTGGTCCTGTTGCCATAAGTAATGCGTGAGAACACCTAGACTCACCCATTTTCTTCTTCTCACAGTTCCATGACTTAGGCCCAGAATGACAAATTGTTGCTTTGAGTAAAAATATTCATACTTGATACTTAGTGCTTTTCATCACCAAAGCACTGAACTGTCTTATATTTATTTTATTGAAATAGGATGGTGCGATTCACTTGGTAGGCAACTTGTGGGTAAATTAATAGAGCAATAATAAATAACTGTCTGTTCAGTGCTTTGGTAATGAAAAGCACTAAGTATCAAGTATGAATATTTTTACTCTCACAACATATTTGCTAAGTATTTTGCTTTTCACGAATGGGGAAACTGAGGCAGGACAGCTGATTGACCTAGCCAAGACCACAAAAGAAGTCACTGTCAGGATTAGAAGTTAGAGATTCCTATTTATTATCCTAATTTAATAAATGAGACAACTGAGGCACAGACAGATTTAAGGCCCAAATTTTCAGCTTGGGTGTCTTAAATTAGACATCAGTGGTCTGATTTTCAAAAGCATTGTGAGTAAAGAGTGAAAATACGTAAGGTCACACAATAATAATGGCAGAACCCAGAAATCTTGACTCCCTGCCTTATACTTGTCTACACACACAAGCTGTACTGCTTTACCCACACCAGGATAGTTAAAATGATAAAACCCACCTAGTGTGGATGCAATTATATTGGTATAAAGGAACCTTATACCATACTATACTAATAAAGGTCTAGCTATACCTGTAGTGTAGAAGAATAAGATATACCAGTATAAGGTATTTTTATATATAACTGCATCCACACTGGGGATTGTACTGACTGAACTTTTATGGTAGAAAAATCACACCCCTAACCGAAATAGTTAAACCAGTATAAAATCTGTATGTAGACAAAGCTACAGTTGAACCAAGGGGTAGTGTTAATGGTACAGAAGCACACAAGTCAGCACAAATAGTTTTGGTGGGAGATTAAACATTTAAGCAAAGCCAGGACTTTTGAGAACAGCAAACACTACTGAGATTGCTTTTTAGCTGAATGAATGTTCTTTATACAGCTCAGCAAGAAGCAACTAGATTCAACAAGGCACAACTTAAAGCTGCAGAATCATCAGCTGTGCTACTGCTGACTTACAGCAGGAGTGACGAACAGCGCCGGCTCCAGGGTTTTTGCCACAAAGCCGCGATCGCGATCGCAATCTGTGGCGGCAATTCGGCGGGAGGTCCTTCGCTCCGAGTGGGAGTGAGGGACCCTCCGCCGAATTGCCGCCGAATACCTGGACATGCCGCCCCTCTCCCAAGAGGCTGCCCCAAGCACCTGCTTGTTAAGCTGGTGCCTGGAGCCGGCCCTGGTGACGAAGGCCCAGCAGGACCTTCCTGCCTCTGTCCATTCTGTGCTGGTTTTTCTCTCTTTGCAGGTTGGGATCTAGGTGACTAATTATTCAAGAGAAGGCTGTGGAAATGGGTGGCGACTAGAGTAAAGCCAAGCGAATAATTGATTTTTCAATTCCGCCAAACCGAAAAACAATCTGGAAAAAAATTTGGTTCGGCTTGAACCAAAACTTAATTTTTCCAGTTTTTGTTGCCAAAATGGAAAACAAAACAACAACAATAAAGCAATGAAAAAAATAACAAAAAAAAATAATAATTTAGGTTTGACTCAAATCAATTTCTGTGTTTTGTTTCTGTTTTTCATTTCATTTCAGGTTGTTTTGGGGTGTTTTTCACCCTTTTTTTAATTAGCTAAAATTTGAAATGAAATGCCATTTCAAAAGGAAAAGACAAAGTGTTTAGTTTTGAAATGGTTGAAATTAATTGGTTTCAATGATTCCCCCCACTTATTAAGCCCACACAATTTGCTGAATTCAACCCAAATTTCTGAATAATTTTGGTGTGCCCCAAAAATGCATTTTTCCTGGAAATTTACAATTTGCTAACTAAATAAATAAAATTGTCCAGCTCTATACTGGAGAGCAGATCTAAAAAAGAGAATCATTGCTCAAGGAGGTAATCTGTGTTAGACAGAAGTGAGGTGACTGGACACACACAATGTCAATATTAAGCATTTCAGTATCATTAGCGAGGAGGTAACATTTGATTTTTTCTGGGCTGCGATTGTCTTAAATCCTTCCTTGCCATTTTTTAGATGTCTTAGGAAATGCTCCCTCCAGTACAATCAATGGCAATCTAACACGGATTGACTGATTCCTACCCCTTCAAGGAAGCAAACATGATTTTGAACTAATAATTTCATAGAAATCAGGTAATAAAACCAGTTGGCAACTTGCCTCTGAAATTTGCTGTTGAGTAGTTTACAGTCAGTGAAGTGAAATGAGCTAAGTTTTGTTTTGGGTTGTTTTTTTTTTAAACTGGTTTGTTAATAAATGCAAATGTTCATAACCTGGGTAAACCCAAAAGGAGTCAGCAAGAAAGTACTGAAAACTATCAATCGGTTTGGAAGCACTGAGATGTTCATACCCTACAAACTACAATTCACCAGAATGCACACAGAGCACTTGGAGTCAAATTATCCCTAGATCCCTTGCATGCCATATTTGCAGAAGTGCCCTGGTTAGCAACAATGCTCACACAATGTATCAGCACCCTGGACACTCAGCAAATCTGATCCCTGCTGCTGCCTCCTTCTCTCTCCTACCTAGCCCAGACAGCGCCTTTTCTCTTTATTGACGACTATACCTCCAGAACACATCTCAGGTAAAAGTGTGTTTGTACAGCTCCTAGCACCATGGTATCCTGGGCCATGTTGGGGTTCCCAGTTGTAGTGCAATACAAACAATAAATAACTGTGATGGGTGCTATAGAGAAACCTATGTTAGGAAGATAGAATAGGGTATATTACACTCCCCACAGTGCAGAGATATTCCCAATATGTACGGTACAGACAGCCAGGGCAGGTAAAGATGGAATTACAACCATAGCTCATTAGTTCCTGGACTACCCTGTTTTAAGCCTTATACTTAATGATGTTACAGTGCAGTGGTTCTCAGTATAAGATATGTGGTCCCACAACAGTGCTGGGGGTCCTTTTGGATGGTCCACAGAATAAAACATTTTGAGAAACAAAGTGTGGAAAGTTTGGAAGGGGAAGACACACGAGTGAATCTTCCACTTATCACTTGGCCTACAGAACAGGAAAGTTGGAGATCCAATGGCTTCATTTATATTATTAGGCCCAAAGGTGCTAAGGTCATGTAAGGCATTATGACTCACCAATATATAAGCACTCAGGATTAAACTCTATAAAGAAAGAGCTGAAGGTACCCCTTGCAGAACTGCACCCAGACAGTCGTTAAGAGGATTGGGTGGGCAAAGCACCCTTCTTTGTCTGTATGGACACACAAATCTTTTTTGAGTTTCCCCTGCATCAAACAGCAGCTGCACCAAAGGAGGGTGAACATCCAGGCCCACCCTTTGAGACCCGGTGGTGTAAAACAATCAGCCTTAGATTAGGAGGTTTTCCAGGTGAAAAACCCAGGCAGCAATAGGGGACAAAGTATTATGCAGGAGAGTCCAAGGGATACAGGGACCAAGAGAGATCTGATTCTTGGTGAAGCATGAAGGGGCATACGAATGTTTAGCGCATCTGGCACGTAAATATCTTGTGACGCCGGCTACAACAGTGCAATGTTCTCACTTTCAGGTGACATTGTAAACAAGAAGCGGGCAACATTATTTCCTACAAATGTAAATAAACTTGTTTGTCTGAGTGATTGGCTGAACAGGAAGTTGGACCGAGTGGTCTTGTAGGCTCTAAAGTTTTACATTGTTTTATTTTTGAATGCAGTTTTTTTTATATATAATTCTACATTTTTAAGTTCAACTTTCACGATAAAGAGATTGCACTACAGTACTTATATTTGGTGAATTGAAAAATAATTCTTTTTTGTTTTTTACAGTGCAAATATTTGTAATAAAAAATAAATATAAAGTGAGCATGTACATTTTGTATTTTATGTTGTAATTGAAATCAATATATTTGAACATGTAGAAAAACATCCAAAATATTTAATAAATTTCAATTGTTATTCTGTTCTTTAACAGTGCAATTAAAACTGCAATTAATAACAATTAATTTTTTTAATTGAGATTAATTTTTCTGAGTTAATCGCATGAGTTAACTGCGATTAATTGACAGCCATAGAACTAGCACAATACAAGCCCTTTGACAAAAAGCAACCTCATTACCTCATTTGCTGGGAGCCTCTCTCCCTCCCATCTCCCTCTGAGTTATGTCGTCCTGTAACTAACCTAGACTGTAAGCTACTCAGTGTAGGAACAGTGGGGTTGACTCTGTTCCAGCCAACCTTCATCCAGTGCAGGAACACAAGGAAAAGAACACAGGTGGTGCTAAGCCTCTTTTTCACTTCTGGTATTCTCAACTTTGTAGTAAGTCAGAGCAGCCTCAGGATTGCTCTAATTTATGCCTTGCTGAAATGGCAGCTGAGGCCCAGAGGGACTGTTGCAGCATCCAAGAATAGCCAGTGCACAGCAGTGCTCTGGTCATGTCGCCCTTTCCCCCCCAAGATGTCACCTAATGTAGGGGCTGAGAACGGGGGTAGCCCTATACTGCCAGAGTAACCTCCTCACACCACGGGTATCCCCAGGGGGCTGTTTCTGCCCCCTTTACACTGGAAGAAAGAGGCCAGGCAGGAATAGGGAATTAGCTCCAGGATATTTTCCTCATAAAGTGCCATGCAGCCTACATTATGGTACTATTTACTATTGATAATAAAATAATAAAACAATAAGAATGATTACTAATATAATAACTAATCATACTATTTTCTTAAGTATCTAATTGCTCTTTTTTTAGTTTCACTTCAGTCTCATTAGGTCAATTTATTGTTCCAACCCTCTCTGAACTAACAGCCCTAGGGTTGCTTATGGAATCCTTTCTTTTTAAGCAAACCTGCTGGATCCCCATTTCATTTTACATCCCAGATTTATTTCCACCTGTACTGCACGTTGTGTTGACGTCTATATTCTGCGCTGACGTGAATGTGATTTAGAAACAGTGCAGTCAGGAAACAAATGAAGAAAAAAAAGGGTCATTGGCTGAAGGGGCCCAAGCCAGAGCTTCTGAGTCAAATCCCTTTGAGTTCCCAGGAATCAAGGAAATAGGAACTCACCCCACTTTATAGCTTTGTTTGTGGGTCAGAATTTAAGCCGAAAGGAGTACAGTTTTTAGTTCTGCTCAGATGCAATTGAAATCTGATGAGGTCATCTGATCTTGTTAGATATGCACTGATTTGGGTTGAAATCTTACACAGCAAGATGACAGGAAATTATGGTACCAACCCCAAGCGCTATCCCTGATTTGACTTCAAACTTGCATCACAAACCCTAGCCTAATCCTAAGGCAACTCCATATGCCACCTTCTTGGTCTATCATCGACTGCATTTTACAATAGTTTCCACTTTCCTTTTCAGCTTTATCATTTGCTGGCATGAATCCATCTACAGAGTAATAAATCTCCATTGGAAGCTCTTTATGTTAAAAAAATAGCAAAAATAGGATATGTTGTCAGATGCCACCGGTGTGGTGCTCTGCTCTGTTTAATGTTGATATCAGTCGGCTGCGTGCGTGTGTTCCCTCTGTGTGCTGCCCCGGCCCTGCAGATCGCTGGCACAGCAGACCCCGAGAGAACCCCCAATGACCATAGACTCTGATAAGGTACGAAGGCACCTGGCCAGGTTTATTGTCAAACGAAACACAGTCTCTAGCTCCTCGGATCAGATGTCTACAGTTCTGCTAGTACATATGTGCTCCCTGACAATGGACCAGCTCAGTCAGTGGCGGGACTCTCCACTGCCCCCTAGGACAGACAAAGACACCGCCTCAGGGATGCATTCTTATACACAGGTACAAACAAGTTACACATCACTCCTGACGTATTGAGGTGCAACCCCCCTATGTAATAAGGTACAACCCTTCTACGCAGTAAGGTGCCGCCTCTCACCTTGTACATTACCCTTTTGACCCTGTCTTTGGGATGGGTCAGCCTGTTCCTTGTTATCTGTGTGGAATGTGCAAGTATCTGAATGTTCTGATATCTAGTGTCCAGTACCTTTTAGGTATGTATCTTTTTGCAGCATCAGCCCTTTCCTTGCCAGCTTCTGTGAGCAGGGCCTGCCTCTGGCTCACAGCTTAACTTTGCTTTATGTTAGCAAAGTCTTGACCGTTACTTTAGTTCAGGCTTTAGGCCTCATACCGGGCCTCTGATATAAGGGTTTATGTTTCAGGGCCTCATCTTACTACAGGATAGTTTTAATACACTACACATCTCTAAGAAATGTCCTACTCAACCAGTTTAACAAAATACCAGGTTCTGCTCAATATACGTGAATTAGAAAATCCTTTTCAATTTGGCTATTTCTATTGCCTCTAAATATATATTACCTACATAGAACTCAGCTCCGATGGGACATCCAGGGTGAAATCCTCAATCCACCAAAGTCAATGGCAAAACTCCTATTGACTTCAGTGGGACCAGTTTTTCAATCTTAATTTTGAGTGAAGTTCCTACTTTTTCTTAACTTAATATCTCATCTTCAATACCTCACATGTACAAATAAGAGCCCCAAAGACGACAAAACATTTTTGTTATATATTCAACTAAATAGCTACCACTGGCAAACTCATTCCAACTCTAAATTACAAGAAAGGGATATAAAAATCTATCAGTGAGAACGAACGAATTCTCTGTTGGAGGTTTGACTGGAAAACGAGGGACAGATCCTCAGCTAGCGTATAGCGCCGTTGGAGTCAGCTTTACATCACTTGAGGATCTGTTGTTATAAGTTAATGTTGTATCACTACATTGAACATTCCATGCCCAGTTCAGTGAACCATGATGCAAAGTAGCAGAGAGTTTAAATTGGGCCTCTCTACTGTTTTTACTTCCCAGACTCAACATTTTAGACATAGCATCAGCCTTCATAAGGAAACATTGTCTTATTTGGGCAACCTTGTTCTCATTGCCTGCCAACTGCTTTAAACTAAACAATCAATGCTGTCCTTCTCAACTTTTTCCTTTCCAATTAATTAATTTAAATTGACCATTAAGTCAGCAGAGTTTTTGATTGATATTTTCATTAACAACCCTCTCATGCAGACCTGTCCAACACCTAAGAAATGTATGATAATGTCCAATCTGCATGAAGGGGTCTGAGCATCTCCCTTCACCTCTCAGTGCTAGTGAGTTATTACTTGAATTGTGCTTGCTGTTTCATTGAGTGTAATTTGAATACAGATTAGCTGCCCCAGTGTTCCAGAGCTTTGGCATTATCATTACTGGGGACAGTAATTTGACTGATGAACACACGGGTTATCACAAGGTCATCACCTTCACAGTATTGGAATGGTCCATCGTCCCAATTTTGGAGGGAAGGAGGCTAAACCTTTCAATAGCAAAATTAAGTCCTGTAAATTAACCTGTCCAATAACTTATTGAATAAATCCTTTACTAATTAAAGAACCAATATGCTTCTTTGTTCTCAGATCTTCAAAGGCTTTATTAAAATCAATGAAGTAATATCAATTTCACATTTTTTTTGGTAACGTGAATTAAGATCCTTCATCCAATTATACACACAATGTTCTATACATGTAAAATGATTTGGAATGTTAAATGGCCAAAGGAAATATATTAGGTTTATCCAATGAAAGCAATTATCTGTCAGCCACTCCTTCTCAAAAGGCATGTTCTTTCTTCATTAGGAGAAGAGTGAAAAAGAACTTCTGCCTTAATGGATTTACAGTTAAACGCAATCAGAAAAGAGAAAAAGTTACTGAAAATTCCTTTCAAACTTACACAAAACCCTATGTAGTGGTTAGCTGAAATATCAGATAGATTAATTCTGAAATATTGGTAAATTTAACTTATTCCAAGGTTTCACTTTTTTTAAATAAGGTGAAAAATATTGGTAAATGCAAAACAAGAAATTATATAATTTGAGTCAACGTGCAAATGCTGAAGCCTGGGCCACAACAGAGCAGAATCCAAAGACACAAATGGGCTGATGTACTATGCTTTTTCCTATTGGAGCCTAAATTTAAATTAGTATTTGGTCACAAATGAAATGAGTGTGGTAGCCTCAAGCCTGTCTCCAGTGGATCTTTGTCTAAATCACAAGCCATCAAAACTGGCAATATTTGTTGACTGGAACAGCAGGAGTGCTGTAAGTCCTCGTCAAGATGCATTGACATGGCTTTGTGGGGAAGACTGCATAATGTCTGACGGCACTAAGTCTGGTTCTAGCTAGATGAATCAGTCTTTCATTTTTATGAGCAATAAAATTCACACTAAAATTGTTTTTAAAGGGTGCAGTTGTGTTCAAGATTTTTGGAGAAAAAATTGAGCATTCATATATTATTTCATATGTTGTTAATACAAAGCAAAATTTGATTTCAGTATCCTTGGACAAATTTGTTATTTTAAAGGTAAAGTCCTCAAATTAAATTTTGCCATGTCGTACCAAAATTCTGAGAGATGGGATAATGCCAAATATTTTAGACTTCAAATTTATATGTATTTTTTGTAAAGTACAGAGTGGATGGGTTTCAGAACCTGATATGATCACAAATATTTTACTGAATTTCTTTACAATTAATAAAAACAGGAGTGGGTTTTTTTCTTTTTTTTTGTCCTTTGCATTATCGACACCCAAACATGACAAAATTGTCATTATGAGAAATGAAGATGAGGCTATGCAAAAGTGAAACTCACCAATTAGTGAAGTTGTCTAATGTGAGTTATATGCAAATCAAAGTAAGATATAGTAATAGCATATACAAGAAAATTAGAACTTTAAAATTTGTTTCACAATTCTAAGATGTTATTAGTATCACAAGCATAGAATTTTATGCCTGGTTCAGTATAAGGAACATACTTACAAGTCAATCTTGTATCATAAGAAACTGTTCCAGAATATGTCCAACCATTCAGGGTAAAATCTTGGTCACATTGAAGTTAATTGGCTCTAAGGGGTTGATTATGCAAATGTTTATATGCATAAGCAAACTTTACTTATATGAGTAACATTAAAGATTACACAAATAAAGCTATTCAGGTGCATCTGTGTTAACAAGATAAGAAGGGGTGTAGGAGGAAGGAGTGTGGTTATCTTCCAGGACATGTGCTACTGCACTAGAGCTGGTTGAAAAAAAACAGTCAAACATTTGATGGGATTTTTTGAAATGTTATAGTGGTCTTTCAAAATTTCAAAACCTATTGAAATTCCATCTATTTTTTTTTTACTTGAAAAGTTTCATACAGCTGTACAACAATCCGGATTTTTTTAAAAGGCCAAAGAGAATTCTGTTCCTTTCTATTCTGTTCAGATTCTTAATATTTGATCACCTAGTCACACCAATTAGGACTCAGCTGTTCCAGACTTCCAGTCTTGGACTTAGATCACTAAGCACAGCTTCACTAACATTAGCATCCTATGCTGGCCTAGACCCAAAACAAAGAGCTAAAACAGTTGCCTCTTCCATGCCAGACCTAGTTAGGCTATCATTTTCTAGAAAGTAAACAGATCTACTTACTGCCACAAAGGAAGACAGACAGACAGATCTAAAAAATATTTGCTTTGTGAATGAATCCAGTCTATGTAAATCAATTAGTCATCAAAACAATTTGACTCTTGGAAAATTGAATCTTCAATTAGATGTTATCTTCTCAATATCCTTTATATCCTCCCTGGATAGAGATAACACTTTTGTTATCTTGCTGAAAATTCACCTCCCCTACTTTAGCAGAAATGATCAACTGATAGTTATAAAACCCTTGATGTTTGTCCTTGGACGAAAGAGGCCCACAGAGACATAAAAACATTAGCAGCCACGGGATGAAACATTAGTTACTACAGCATCAATAGTGAGTTTTTACAACCTGGTTAAAGTGAGTGATTCCAGCCCTTCTGCAGTACCTGTGATTTAGAGACATCTTTGTACTGGAAGCTGCTTTTAAACCCAATTTTCTGACAGGACTGGGAAAACAAGTTTTCTTAAAGCTCAGACTAGTCATAATATACCAACCTGCAGACCCTAGCACGTCATCCTACCCTAAAGAAGGAGAGTGACACCCATACCACATAAGGGCCAAATTCACACTCAGTGTACGTGGTTGTATGTCCACTGAAGTCAATGGAATTCCACCCGCTTGCTCTAGTTTAGAATTTGGCTCTTATGCAGTATGTCTCAGGCAACTCAGATAAAGGAATAAGCTCTTTTACAGTACTGAACAATTAAACTGCTATTCCTTTATATGTTTGCATTCAGCATTTTTTGCATTTCATAGTTTCATATATTTTTAAGATCAGAAGGAACATTATCACNCAGGGATGCACAGCAGTGCCGCGTGAAAATTAAGGAGCTAAGGCAAGCCTACCACAAAACCTGAGAGGCAAACGGAAGGTCCAGGGCAGAGCCGCAGACATGTCGCTTCTATGCCGAGCTGCATGCCATGCTAGGGGGTGCAGCCACCAGTAGCCCAACCCTGTGCTTTGACTCCGTCAATGGAGACTCACGCAACACAGAAGCGAGTTCTGGGGTCGAGGAAGACGATGATGAAGAGATTGAAGATGGCTCACAGCAAGGAGGCAGAGAAACCGTTTTCCCCAACAGACAGGATATGTTTATCACCCTGGACCTGGAGGCAGTAAACCCCGAACCCACCCAATCCCAAAGCGTGCTCGCAGACCCTGAGGGCGGACAAGGGACCTCTGGTGAGTGTACCTTTGTAAATATTACACATGGTTTAAAAGCAAGCGTGTTTAATGATTAATTTGCCCTGGCATTCGCGGCCAGGACAGCTACTGGAAAAGTCTGTTAACGTGTATGGGGATGGAGCGGAAATCCTCCAGGGACATCTCCAGAAAGCTCTCCTGGATGTACTCCCAAAGCCTTTGCAAAAGGTTTCTGGGGAGGGCTGCCTTATTCCGTCCGCCATGGTAGGACACTTTACCACGCCAGGCCAGTAGCACGTAGTCTGGAATCATTGCATAACAAAGCATGGCAGCGTATGGTCCCGGTGTTTGCTGGCATTCAGACAACATCCATTCCTTATCTCTCTGTGTTATCCTCAGGAGAGTGATATCATTCATGGTCACCTGGTTGAAATAGGGTGCTTTTATTAAGGGGACATTCAGAGTGCCCGTTCCTGCTCGGCTGAACAGAAATGTTCCCCGCTGTTAGCCACGCGGTGGGGGGAGGGGTGAAGTGATCATCCCAGGGAATTGGGTGTGTGTGTGGGGGGGGAGGGGGTTAGTTGGGTTTGTGCTGCACGTTAACCCGGAAACCGCATCCCTCCTTTTAAATTGCCATACCATTTTAAATGGCCAACCCAACGGCCGCTTGGTATGGAAAATGAGGGCGCTGCTGTTTGAAACCATTCCCACATGTTATTAAGGTTAAAGAAGCCAAAAGACTGTGGCTTACCATGGCTGCCTGCAAGCCGAATTCTGTTGCCTGGCACTGCGTGAGTGATCTCTCACACCAAACCGGCAAGACCTCAATATAAATAGAGGCAAAACTCGACCTTGTAATGAAAGCATATGTGCTATGTAATGTGAACAGCAAGGTTTAACGGGAAAGAGTGATCCTATTGTTCTCTAAAATGTGTCTTTTTAACTACCAATCTCCCTTTTCCCCCACCAGCTACAAATGTTTCTCCTTCGCAGAGCCTAGCGAAGATTAGAAGGAGAAAAAAGAGGACTTGGGATGAGATGTTCTCGGAGCTCCAGACGTCCTCCCGTGCTGACAGAGCACAGCAGAATGCTTGGAGGCAGACAATGTCCGATTGCAGAAAAGCACAGTTTGAACGCGAGGAGAGGTGGCAGGCTGAAGAGGAGAGGTGGCGGACTGAATCGCGGGCTGAACAGGAGAGGTGGCGTCAGATTGAACACAGAAGGCATGAGTCGATGCTCCGACTGCTAGAGCATCAAAGTGATATGCTCCAGCGTATGGTTGAGCTGCAGGAAAGGCAGCAGGAGCACAGACCGCCGCTACAACGCCTGTGTAACCAACAGCCCTCCTCCCCAAGTTCCATAGCCTCCTCACCCAGATGCCCAAGAACGCGGTGGGGGGGCCTCCGGCCACCCAGCCACTCCACCCCAGAGGATTGCCCAAGCAACAGAAGGCTGGCCTTCAATAAGTTTTAAAGTTTTTAATTTTTAAAGTTTTAAAGTGCAGTGTGTCCTTGTCCTCCCTTCCTCCCCCACCCCACCCGGCGCTTCCCTCCTCCCCCACCCCTCCCAGACTACCTTGGCAGTTATCCCCCTATTTGTGTGAATTAATAAAGAATGCATGAATGTGAAGTAACAATGACCTTATTGCCTCTGCAAGCGGTGATCGAAGGGGGGAGGGGAGGGTGGCTAGCTTACAGGGAAGTCGAGTGAACCGGGGGGAGAGGGGGTTCATCAAGGAGAAACAAACAGAACTTTCACACCGTAGCCTGGCCAGTCATGAAACTGGTTTTCAAAGATTCTCTGATGCGCACCGTGCCCTGCTGTGCTCTTCTAACCGCCCTGGTGTCTGGCTGCACGTACTTAGCGGCCAGGCGATTTGCCTCAACCTCCCACCCCGCCATAAATGTCTCCCCCTTACTCTCACAGATATTGTGGAGCGCACAGCAAGCAGTAATAACAATGGGAATATTGGTTTCGCTGAGGTCTAACCGAGTCAGTAAACTGCGCCAGCGCGCTTTTAAACGTCCAAATGCACATTCTACCACCATTCTGCACTTGCTCACCCTGTAGTTGAACAGGTCCTGACTACTGTCCAGGCTGCCTGTGTATGGCTTCATGAGCCATGGCATTAAGGGGTAGGCTGGGTCCCCAAGGATAACTATAGGCATTTCAACATCCCCAACGGTTATTTTCTGGTCTGGGAAGAAAGTCCCTTCCTGCAGCTTTTGAAACAGACCAGAGTTCCTGAAGACGCGAGCGTCATGTACCTTTCCTGGCCATCCCACGTTGATGTTGGTAAAACGTCCCTTGTGATCCACCAGTGCTTGCAGCAGCATTGAAAAGTACCCCTTTCGGTTTATGTACTCGCTGGCTTGGTGCTCCGGTGCCAAGATAGGGATATGGGTTCCATCTATCGCCCCACCACAGTTAGGGAATCNCGTTGATGTTGGTGAAACGTCCCTTGTGATCCACCAGTGCTTGCAGCAGCATTGAAAAGTACCCCTTTCGGTTTATGTACTCGCTGGCTTGGTGCTCCGGTGCCAAGATAGGGATATGGGTTCCATCTATCGCCCCACCACAATTAGGGAATCCCATTGCAGCAAAGCCATCCACTATGACCTGCACATTTCCCAGAGTCACTACCCTTGATATCAGCAGGTCTTTGATTGCGTGGGCTACTTGGGTCATAGCAGCCCCCACAGTAGATTTGTCCACTCCAAATTGATGTCCGACTCNTCCGGCTCTGCATATACTCCAGGATAATGCGCGTGGTGGTCATAGTGCTCATAATTGCCGCGGTGATCTGAGCGGGCTCCATGATCCCAGTGCTATGGCGTCTGTGCTGAAAAAAGGCACGAAACGATTGTCTGCTGTTGCTTTCACGGAGGGAGGGAGGGAGGGAGGGAGGGAGTGGGGGCCTGATGACATGTACCCAGAATCACCCGCGACACTGTTTTTGCCCCATCAGGCATTGGGATCTCAACCCAGAATTCCAGTGGGCGGCGGACACTGCGGGAACTGTGGGATAGCTACCCACAGTGCAACACTCCGGAAGTAGACGCTAGCCTCGGTACTGTGGACGAAGTCCGCCGACTTAATGCACTTAGAGCATTTTGTGTGGGGACACACACAATCGACTGTATACAAACGATTTCTATAAAACCGACTTCTATAAATTCGACCTAATTTCGTAGTGTAGACATACCCTTGGTCTGAACTCCTGCATTTCTGACTCGCTTTTCTTTCAGACTTTATACCAAGCTTACTTCTTGGTATCACATTACCATAAACCTTGGTGCTATGTAAAATTAAGTTCAATACCAATTGGCTTAGTAACCCACAATGCAGCTGTTGCTGCTCACTGTTAGCCCACTGAAGCACAGTATTATTTCACTGCAATTTTGTCTATGTAAATACTGCAGAAGACTTAAAATGGCCAGATCCTCAGCTGGTGTAAATTGGCATGGCTCCATTGACTTCAGTTGAAACACAGTGACTTACACCAGCTGCTAATTTAGCCCCAATGGTTTTTCTTCTTCTTTTTCTCTTTAATCTGTTCAGCATGGAAGGAGTTGGTGAGTCAGAGTGTACAGATACACTTGAAGCAAATTCTGGAATATGGATTATGCCATGTGAGAACAGACCAGTTGTCTATCAAGTCTGGTATACCAACTTCAACAGTGGCCTCTGACTGATGCTTCAATGGAAGGCAATAAACTCCCATAATGCATCTGGCCAGTGTGCAATGCTGCCTGTGTGTGGGGAAAGGAAAGTCCTTTTCACAGTACGTTCAGTAAAGACCATTGAAGTCAATGGGAGTCTTGCATTTGGAACAATTTCAGGATTGAGCCCATGCCTGAAGTTATGCACCAATGGTCAGCCAACCACTCAATGTACAGAGGGCCCCAGTAGAAAGAAAAGAAAACTGATTCACAGTAAAGTATTAAAAACTAGTGTAGTAAGAGAATAGAAAAAATCCTACTCTCCATTACATGGAGTAGAATTTGCCCTGTATGTAACCTTACTCTAACAGGTTTGTATTTTTATGGACCAAAAGGAAATTATTTATTCTAAATTAAACCTATAACCCAACTGTGAACAGTGATGTAAAGTATAATGCCTGAAAACTCAGCTGCATTTAAAAGCAAAGATTATGGCTTCTTTAACCTTCAGAAACTATATTCTATTATAAACCCGTGTTAGTTACCTGGTGTAAATATACTAAAATCAACATCAGATAAATACAAGATGCATCAAAAGATTTAAGGCACCTGTTGTGTATTTAAAAGAATTATATCTTGTTTATGGTACAGTATAAAATGCACAACTGATTTATATAGCAGCTAGTCTACTGCAGGGGAAATCTCATTTCAATCATAAATGGCAGAATTTGATTTAAGAATTCATTCTTTAATGGGTCTGCAATGTTCAAATTTAAACTCATTCAATTCATCAGCAAAATATTCAATATGGGGCACAGGGAACTCATTTAGGCAAGCAGCGACTTTTAATATAAATTTTCCAGGAGATTTCTTCATCGATTCAGCAGTTTAGTGCAAAATGATTTGTGCGATACATTCTCAAGGATCAATGCAGGCCCAGTCAATGGCTAATATAAAACAATCATCCTACCAAGTACGGAGAATGTGTCAATGAACTTTGACTTCACATTGAACTGCTTTGTTGAAAGGAAGAGGAAGTCTGATAAAAAATAATCATAGCTTTGTTTTTCCACTTGCCCATTCTCCATTATTATTTATTTGTATGAAATAGAACCCAGTGGCCTCATTCATGATCAGGGCTCATTGTGCTAGGCACTACATTAACATATATGAGGACACCCTTCTTGACCTTAGGAGCTTACATTCTAAGGGCATGTCTACACTTAAAACACTGCATCTGCACAGCTGCACCGATGCATCTGCCCTGCTGTAGCACTAATGAAGACGCTCTAAGCCAATGGGAAAGAGCTCTCTTCTCAGTGTAGTTAATCCACCTCTGCGAGAGGCGCTGTCTACATGGGGGGGTTAGGTTGGTATAACTACGTCACTGAGGGGCGTGAAAAATCGACGAAATTATATCAATATAGGTCTGTAGTGTAGACCACATACGTAGTCCCCGATGCTGCAATTGTGAAGGCCATCCTCTCAGCAGACCCACTGGGGATTGAACTAAGGACCTCCAGAGCTAAAAAGCACAAGCTGTTCAGCTTGAACTAAAGAGCCAACATGCTCTAGGTGGGGCTGTAACAGACTCACATCAGCTGTGAATTAGGCACAGAGGGGGACCCATAACACGCACTCACCAGTGGGTTACAGAGTGACATCCACATGAGCAGGCCCTTGTGCCCCAGAACAGATCTGTGAAGTCAGTGATGCTACACTTGGGTGCAGAGATACACCTGTGGAATGTCATTGAAGGATCTCAAATATATACAATTTTACATGCAAATATATACATTTGCCATTTTTTCCTGATAATTATAACTATAGGGCCCTATCCAGAACTCATTGAAGTCAGTGGGTGTCTTTCCATTGTCTTCAATGGGATTTGGATCAGGCCCACATATAGTAAGTGCAACTATCTCCATTTGCCTCTTAAACTACTATTGGCTGGATGAGTTCACATATCCATTAGGGCACCTCAAGGAGGGATTTGAAAGAGCAAAGGGAACAGACTTATGGACTGAGTCCATGAGGGCTTTCCATGTGTAAAGAGCAGCATGGAAGAAGGTGTGAAGATACCAGTGTGGGAAATTGACAAACAGGTGGATGAGGCTGGCATCAGCGGGGAAGCAGAGGTGGGGGGAGACAGCACGATAAGAGACTAAGAGATGGGAGCAGACAAGAACGGAGGGGCAGAATGGTGAGGGGTCTTGAAGGTGGGGCCCCTATGCTTAGCTTGATGAGGTGAAACGGGGCTCTAGATGACCAATACAAAAAGGGGTCCAGTGGAATGGGTGAGGAAGATGTTAGCAGCTGCAATGTGATTGGCTTGGAGTGTGGGGGATATGGGTGCTAGGGGGACCAGAGAGGAGGCAGTTGTAGTGATCAGGTTAGGGGATGATGGGCAGGAATTTTGGCTGTGTGAAGAGAGAGGAAAGGAAGCATCCTAGGAAGGTTAGGTAGGAGGGAGTGCCGAAGTTTGGATACACCCTGTATGTGCTGAGAGAGAACCCTGGGTGTACACGGCAAAGATGAACCCCAGGTTTTGGGCCTCAGTGACAGGCAGGATCATGGTGTTGCCGTTATCTGTTTGCCAGAGTCATTCACTGCATTCCCACTTCACAGGAAGTTAACATTTTAAAATCCATTCAAGTAGGACCAGCAAAATGCAGAGTACATAACGACTGCTAAGAATTTCAGAGTGCCCTGTGCATATACTCAAGGCTTATTATACGATCCACATTCCTGCAGGATTGCTGAAAATTAGTCACTGAAATATGGCAAATATGAACATAGGGGAATCAAAATACTGTTCTGGTGTCACTGAAAAGTTGGCCTATGATCTGACCAGCTATGCCAAGGCTAAAGATATCAGACCCCCTGGATAACATTTTCACCCACAATGACAAGTTCCTGTGACATTCACAATGATGCTGAGGACATATGATGGTAGCACTTCTCTCAACAGAAATGCGAATAACAATGGAAGTTGATAATATTGTACTGACCATTGTACTGCCATTAGAGCCTAGGATCAATCTGTTTTCACCCTTTTGTTGCTTCTTAGAAGGCACCATGATTTGGCCCTTCTCCCAAGGAAATTATGAGACAATTGGAGGTTGGAACAGAGGACTTAAGTATACCGCAAACTGCCCTCATGGATCATCTCTTCCATTGTAAGGTCACTGGCTCCTCTGCAATGTTTGCAGGGTGACAGCTCTTTTGAGGAATCCCCTGAACTGAGGACAAATGGTTGTGACACAGTAAATGGAACATCTGGTCCATAATGATTTGTACATATCTGGGGTCCACATTCTATTCTGAACTAGACAGATTTGCAATCCTGGTGTTCCATGGCTGTGTCACTCAGCACAGAATTTCACCTGGGGCAGGTTCTGTCCCACTATTCCAGCCCTTTTTGGCAGCTCATGTGGTGCAAAGAGGCCAGAATCTGGCAACGGCTGTCCATCTGAAAATTCCTCCAGAGGGGGGAAACTCTTATCAGGTATAAAGCCTGTGGAGCTGGCTCCTACACCAACTGCTTACCCCATGCCCCAGCATGGGGACATGTTGGTGAGGGAGGAGGCATACTGGAGGAAGGGTGGAATACATCTCTGCCCTGAAAATTCTCAGATGGCATATGGCTCCATAGGAACCACAACCAGTCAGTATAAGTTAGAGAAGTCTCTAGACTGCTCTAATTTACACAGAGGCATCTGTGGCTTGAGAATCAGGAAGCCATAACCTGACAGCCCTTCCTTCCTAAGTGGATCTTGACCCAGGAGATAATCTGCCATTCAGTGGTTAGGTGAAGGATTTTCCTAGTCAACATCTCACCATAACAGGTGGCAGAGGCCTATCTTTGATTAGGTTAATTCTGTGTACAGTTTTTAAAACTGTAGCATATAGAAATTGAATAGCATCCCTTTAAATAGTTGGTCATTTATGCACAACAGGTATAGTTGTTCATCATATCCTGCTGAATTACCCTGAGTACAAGTTAGATGCGACCAGCAATTGATTAACCTGGTTTAGATATTGCTTGAGAGACAGTAGTCTCAGTGGGGTTGAATAAATTCTCACTGGCCTGAATTAGGATTTGACTGGATTTGTTTGTTTTAGGCTCTGGTGCATTTTAGTGTCTACATCCTTCCTTTTTCCAAAGGCATTGTTAAATGTTGTATCATTACAATATAAATTACTTTCAGCTCTATTTCACTCTCTCCAAATTCTGATGAGGTGCCACTCTGCTTATTTCTGAAATCAATGACAGAGGAACTGGGCCATTAATTTATTATTTTGGGTTCAGCTGGAAAGTATGAAGAGATTGTCATTTCCTTGAGGCCTCCTGATTTTTAATGAGGTTCCAGCAAGCTAATGTATTCACAGTATGAGCATGGCCCTTGGTCTGTAGCTGATGTCAAACAAACAGGTGTAAGCCATGATCAGAGCTGGACTTTACAATATTAAATGTCTTCTGATGGTGACCATTCATTTTGCACCCTGACCCAAATCTGCCTCCAGCATACTTCCTACCTCACCAACATGTCCCCTGTGCTAGGCTATGGAATAAGTATTTGGTGTAGGAGCCAGTGCCACAGGCTTTATGTCTGATGAGAGTTGCCCTCTCTGGGGCAATTTTCAGCCGGACAGCGGTTGCCAGATTCTGGCCTCTTTGTACCACATGAGCTGTCAAAAGGGCTGGAACAGTGGGACAGAACCTGCCCCAGGTGAAATTCTGGGCTGAGTGACACAGCCATGGGACACCAGGATTGCAAATCTGTCTAGCTCAGAACAGAACTTGGGCTCCAGATATGTACAAATCATTGTGGACCAGATGTTCCATTTACTGTGTCACAATCATTTGTCCTTGGTTCACGGGATTCCTCAAGATTTGACTACTTCACAGGGCTGTATTTGCTGCATTATCCAAAAGACTAAGGCACATTGCAGCAACATTACAGGTATTGTCTAATCTCTCTAGGTATGTAGGTTTGTATACCATACCCTTCCCCAGAGTATTTGAGAACCTACGGCTTATGGAACCCTATGCACCTTTTCTCACACTAAGGTCTGTGGAAGAAGAGCTGTTGGCAGGGGTGAAAGTAACTTAAAAGTCTTACTAGTGCAGGGGCCTGGCTCCAGGCCCCCGGGAGTGGCGGGGCCTTGGACAGAAGGGGCAGGGCTTGGGGGGGCGGGGGGAGGTCAGCCTCCCGCAGCCAGCCCTCCAGCGCTGCCCAGCCCACGCCAGCCAGGGCTCCAGCGGCAATTTAAATGGCCCAAGGCTCTGGTCACTGCTGCGGCAGCTGCCCCTTTTGCCCCCCCTCTCGGCGGCCCTGGTGGGGGGGAAGGGGCAGCGATGTTAAAGTCAGTTGTGTACGGGCCCGTACCAGCGGCCACTTCTTACCGGTACGCTGTACTGGCCCAATTTCACCTCTGGCTGCTGGTTCCAAAGTCAGTAGCAGAAAGTACTGAATTTATGGTTCTCCTACCTTGGCTTGCCAGAGTGGGTGGCTGCCAGACTTGAGACGTGTTGTGGATTTGGCACCTCTTTTCAAACGAGTTTAGCAGAGGCGACTGGTGCCTGCTGATAGTGGGGCGGGGCAGAATGAGGGCAGCTGGTTTCAGCAGTGTTACTGAGCATGCTCAGTCCATGTGAGCATGCTCAGTACAAGCCAAGTAGCAAATCTGTGGGGTGTGTGTGGGGGGAGAGGG
The DNA here is from genome assembly GCA_003942145.1 of Platysternon megacephalum. Lineage (NCBI taxonomy): Eukaryota > Metazoa > Chordata > Testudines > Platysternidae > Platysternon > Platysternon megacephalum. Next base: position 8,366,702 of record QXTE01000046.1, read on the forward strand.
GCACATGACCCTGCATCTCTCCCCCCATGCATTGCCTCTGTTTAAAGACCTTATAATTTTGTAAAGGTTTCCCCAATTACACGGCAATTGATTTTATTGGTTAACTTATGCTTACTCCTCCAAGAATCTTAAGCCACAGTTTTCAGTCTTACTTAGCTAAAGTTAGTACCTACAACCCTCTCCAATACACCTTGAAGTCAAAGAGAGTCTTCCCATTGACTTCAATAGACTTTGGATCAGACTCCTAAATCCATGTTTAGTCCCCTAATTAAAGTGGCCTGATTTTCAGAGTTGCTGAGCACCTGGAGCTCCCATTGGCTCTGAAATTCAGGCTACCTTAATAACGCAATAGGGATTGAAGTGCCTACTTTGAGCCACTCACGTTTGAAAATTCTAGCCTATGTTTTTACCCCGCACTGTGCATGCTGGAAGTTATTCTGTGAAGTGTCTCAATGCCATTGACACAAAGGCAGTGAACAACTAAAATGGATTATTATTGTTACCCTTGTGCTTAGGTTACTTATCAAAACCTCTGAACAATTTAACATGATGCTCTGGAAGCCCAGCCAGCTTACATTTACTCAATTAATTCAGACAGGGGCAGCTGCAAATAGAGATATGAACCCAAATTCCTGTATCTTTGCTCCCTGAACAAGTCAATGTATCTGCATTGTTTACAAAATCTGGATTAGGAAACAAGACAGAAGTCCTACATTTTTGAACATGAATTTGGGTGCTTCAATTTTGGGCTGACCAGACTCAGACTTTTTAAGGGTCCTTAATTTTCAGAAGGTGAGTGCTAAGAAATGTAAACGAAGGTGCCTTATGCTGGGCACCCAAAAACTGCGGCATCCAAAATTGCTTGGTTTTTTTGAAAATGTAGGCCATAGAATAATCAGAAAGACAAATAGCAAGAACAACTGCCAGGATTCTGATCCTTGGAGTTTCATTTACATTTTTGGGGGGGAAAGGGGTGCAGGGTTAGAGGCAGGGAGAGAGATCCTTTGATTGACTTAATTTTCCCTTAAAGTTTCTCTAGTCTTGCTACAAATGCCAGTACAAAAGGTTTACATGCAAACCCCACTCTAATAAAAATCAAAGTCTATATTGATTTAATTTCCAAATTATTAATCAACTTCACAGCTGAACAAAAATATCGTATTGCTCAGCTCAAGCAAATCCTAACATCTTTTCCTCTGGCTATGAGACCAAGAGCTGATGAAGGACAAAAGTTAATATATGTATCGTGTACACTTGAGCTGGGCAGCTCAGAGCTCTTAATGGACAGTGTCATTGCCAAAGACTGACTGCACTGTTCCTACAGCACAGGAAGTTTTGCAGTATTCTAGAGAATGAAATATTTGTCATTTGCTTTCAGTGGGGCAAGGCATTTAAAGCAGATTATGGATTAGACTGTGTCCCAGTGACACAAGGGATGGCATGTTGGTGAAACAACTTGCCATTCAAACTCATGCTCTTGTACGGAGGTGGAGACCTAAGGGGGTGAAAGATCTCCATGTACAGAATGAGGTATCAGCTGCAACAGGAAATTCGATGTTGTAAAAATTCATATCCGTGTTCAGTTCTCCATCCTGAACAGCACACTAAAATGGGTGGGATGGACAGATCACAGAGGGGGATATCGGCCCGTGCCGCTTCCAGCAGCTCCCATTCGCCTGGAGCAGCGAACCGCGGCCAGTGGGAGCCGCGATCGGCCGGACCTGCGGACGCGGCAGGTAAACAAACCGGCCCGGCCCGCCAGGGGCTTTCCCTAAACAAGCGGCATCCCAAGTTTGGGAAACACTGAGTTAGAGGATCATGGTAACAATATCTAGACTTGGATACTAAAACAGGATTAGAAATATAAACTAGTGGGCAGGGTGCCAGATCACCATGCTAGGTTTTGCTAGATTCAGAATTCTCATATATGTCTGTAAACACCACTATGGACAAATCAGGTTTTAACAGCCACACTGGTGCAGCTTCCAGTGAGATAGTGGAACCCACACACCACTCAAAGGGCAGAATTTCATCCTAAAATTCTATTAGATTGGGAAATAAAGAGCATGAAAGCAAAATGCATGTCAAGGCTTCTTTCTGAACTATGCAAAATGTTGGTAATACCTAAAGTGAAGCTAAACTCACCGGGGTTTAATTTTCATTCCAAACTCAGGTCAGGGTTGTCAAATGATTCACAAAAACTTTTCCCAGCTAATCAGGTCCAATGTCACACAAACGTGGTCCGATAAATGTTTTCTATCATGTAAAATGTGCTGCTTCAACATTAACCCAGGTGAAATTCTGTTGTTTCTACGGAGCTTCCCTTTGGTACCTGGGGTTGCTCAAGCCTGAAATTCAGCTCAGAAATCTGGGTCTTTGTGGAGTAAGAACATGAGAACATAAGAACGGCCATACTGGGTCAGACCAAAGGTCCATCTAGCCCAGTATCCTGCCTTCTGACAGTGGCCATTGCCAGGTGCCTCAGAGGGAATGAACAGAACAGGTTATCATCAAGTGATCCATCCCCTGTCGCCCATTCCCAGCTTCTGGCAAACAGAGGCTAGAGATACCATCCCCGCCCATCCTGGCTAATAGCCATTGATGTACCTATCCTCCATTAACTTATCTAGTTCTTTTTTGAACCCTGTTATAGCCTTGGCCTTCACAACATCCTCTGCAAGGAGTTCCACAGGTTGATTGTGCATTGTGTGAAAAATACTTCCTTTTGTTTGTTTTAAACCTGCTGCCTATTAATTTCATTTGGTGACCCCTAGTTCTTGTGTTATGAGAAGGAGTAAATAACACTTCTGTATTTACTTTCTCCACACCAGTCAATTTTATAGAACTCTGTCATATCCCCCCTTACTCGTCTCTTTTCTAAGCTGAAAAGTCCCAGTCTCACTAATCACTCCTCATACGGAAGCCGTTCCATACCCCTAATCATTTTTGTTGCCCTTTTCTGAACCTTTTCCAATTCCAATATATCTTTTTTGAGATGGGGCGACCACATCTGCATGCAGTGTTCAAGATGTGGGCGTACCATGGATTTATATACAGGCAATATGATGTTTTCTGTCTTATTATCTATCCCTTTCTTAATGATTCCCAACATTCTGTTCACTTTTTTGATTGCCGCTTTACACTGAGTGGATGTTTTCAGAGAACTATTCACAATGACTCCAAGATCTCTTCCTTGAGTGGTAACAGCTAATTTAGAACCCATCATTTTATATGTATAGTTGTGATTTTTTCCAATGTGCATTACTTTGCATGTATCAGCATTGAATTTCATCTGCCATTTTGTTGCCCATTCACCCAGTTTTGTGAGATCCTTTTGTAGCTCTTTGCAGTCTGCTTGGGACTTAACGATCTTGACTAGTTTTGTATCATCTGCAAATTTTGCCACCTCACTATTTACCCCCTTTTCCAGATCATTTATTAATATGTTGAATAGGACTGGTCCCAGTACAGAACCCTGTGGGACACCAATATTTACTGCTCATTCTGAAAACTGACCATTTATTCCTATCCTTTGTTTCCTATCTTTTAACCAGTTACCAATCCATGAGAGGACCTTCCCTCTTATCCCATGACAACTTACTTTGCTTAAGAGCCTTTGGTGTGGAACCTTGTCAAAGGCTTTCTGAAAATATAAGTACACTATATCCACTGGATCCCTCTTGTCCACATGCTAGTTGATCCCCTCAAATAATTATAGTAGATTGGTGAGGCATGATTTCCCTTTACAACAACCATGTTGACTCTTCCCCAACAAATTATGTTCATCTATGTGTCTGACAATTTTGTTCTTTACTATAGTTTCCACCAGCTTGCCCAGTCCTGAAGTCAGGCTTACTGGCCTGTAATTGCCGGGATCACCTCTGGAGCCTGTTTTAAAAATTGGCATCACATTAGCTATCCTCCAGTCATTTGGTACAGAAGCTGATTTCAATGATAGATTACAAACTACAGTTAGTAGTTCTGCAATTTCACATTTGAGTTTCTTCAGAACTCTTGGGTGAAAGCCATTTGATCCTGGTGACTTATTACTGTTTAGTTTATCAATTTGTTCCTAAACCTCCTCTAATGACACCTCAATTTGCAAGAGTTCCTCAGATTTGTCACCTAAAAAGAATGGCTCAGGTTTGGGAATTTCCCTCACATCCTCAGCCGTGAAGACTGATGCAAAGAATTCACTTAGTTTCTCCGCAATGGTCTTATTGTCCTTGAGTGCTTCTTTAGCATCTTGATTGTCCAGTGGCTCCACTGGTTGTTTAGCAGGCTTCCTGCTTCTGATGTACTTAAAAATTTTTTTGCTATTACTTTGAGTCTTGAGCTAACTGTTCTTCAAATGCTTTCTTGGCCTTCCTAATTATATTTTTACACTTCATTTGCCAGAGTTTATGCTCCTTTCTATTTTCCTCACTAGGATTTAACTTCCACTTTTTAAAGCATGCCTTTTTGTCTATCACTGCTTCTTTTACGTTGTTGTTTAGCCACGGTGGCCTTTTTTTGGTTCTCTTACTGTGTTTTTTAATTTGGGGTATACATTTAAGTTGAGCCTCTATTGTGGTGTCTTTAAAAAGTTTCCATGCAGCTTGCAGGGATTTCACTTTGGGCACTGCACTTTTTAATTTCTGTATAGTCTCCCTTTCTGAAATTAAATGCTACAGTGTTGGGCTGCTGTGGTGTTTTCCTTGCCACAGGGATGTTAAATTTAATTATATTATGGTCACTATTACCAAGTGGTCCAGCTATATTCACCTCTTGGACCTGATCCTGTGCTGCACTTACGACTAAATCAAGAATTGCCAACTCCTCTGGCGGGTTCCAAGACTAGCTGCTCCAAGAAGCAGTCACTTAAGGTGTCAAGAAACTTTATCTCTGCATCCCATCCTGAGGTGACATGCACCCAGTTAATATGGGGATAATTGAAATCCCCCATTATTATTATTGAGTTTTTTTATTTTAATAGCCTCTCTAATCTCCCTGAGAATTTCACAGTCACTATCACCATCCTGGTCAGGTGGTCGGTAATATATCCCTACTGATATATTCTTATTATTAGAACATGGAATTACTATCCATAGAGATTCTATGGTACAGTTTGGTTCATTTAAGATTTTTAATTCATTTTGACTCTATGCTTTCTTTCACATAGAGTGCCACTCCCCCACCAGCATGACCTGTTCTGTCCCTCCGATATATTTTGTACCCTGGTATTACTGTGTCCCATTGATTATCCTAATTCCACTAATTTTCTGTGATGCCTATTATATCAATATCCCCATTTAATATGAGGCACTCTAGTTCACCCATCTTATTATTTAGACTTATTGCATTTGTATATAAGCACTATAAAAACTTGTCACTTTTTAGCTGTCTGCCAGTACATGATGTAATAGAATAGGACTCTTTTTCATATGACTGTTTCTCATCAGATCCTACCCATTTTTCATTGTCTCCTCCTTACTAGGACATAGAGAATCTCCATTAATAGATCCTCCCCTAAGGGATGCCTCTGTCCAAACCACGTGCTCCTCCGCACCTGTCGGATTTCCCCCAGCCCTTAGTTGAAAAACTGCTCTATGACCTTTTAATTTTAAGTGCCAGCAATTTGGTTCCATTTTGGTTTAGTTGGAACCCATCCTTCCTGTATAGGCCCCCCTTTCCCGAAAGTTTCCCCAGTTCCTAATAAGTCTAAACCCCTCCTCTCTACACCATCATCTTGTCCACGCATTGAGACCCTGCAGTTCTGCCTAAATGGCTCTGCATGTAGAACTGGAAGCATTTCAGAGAATGCTACCATGGAGGTCCTAGACTTCAATCTCTTATCTAGAAGCCTAAATTTGGCCTCCAGGACCGCTCTCCTATCCTTCCCTATGTCATTGGTACCTACATGTACCACGACCACTGGCTTCTCTCCAGCACTACACATCTGTCTAGATGTCTCGAGAGATCCGCAACCTTCGCACCAGGTAGGCAAGTCACCACGCGGTTCTCCCGGTCATCGCAAACTCAGCTATCTATGTTTCTAATGATCGAATCCCCCATAACTATTATCTGTCTCTTCCTAATAACTGGAGTTCCCTCCCCCAGAGAGGAATCCCTCAGTGCGAGAGGATACCACGACATCATCTGGAAGGAGGGTCTCAACTATGGGATCATTTCCCTCTGCTCCAGTTGGATGTTCTCCTTCCCTGGGACTTTCATCCTCCTCAACAGCACAGAGGCTGTCAGACCGGGGGTAGGACCGTTCTACTGTGTCCCAGAAAGTCTCATCTATGTACCTCTCTGTCTCCCTTAGCTCCTCCAGTTCAGCCACTCTGGTCTCCAAAGCCCGTATACAGTCTCTGAGGGCCAGGAGCTCCTTACACCGAATGCACACATACTCCACCTGCCCAAAGGGCAGGTAATCATACATGCTGCATTGGGTGCAATAAACTAGATAGCCCCCACTCTGTTTCTGGACTTCTGCCTGTATTCTCTTCTTATTCCTGCAGCTCGTTCCTTTTCTGATGTTTTGTTTTTATCAGGGGTGTTTTAGGCCTTAAGTTGCAAGAATGTTACATGTATCTAGCCCCCCCTCACACTCCCTCTCTAAACACACACACTACAGACAACAAACTTACCCCCAGCATCACATAATCGCTCCTCCTTCACCTGAAGAAGTCCCTCGCGAAACTCCCGTTAGCCGCTCCTGTTCGCTAGCTCCTCTGGTCACTTAGGAGCAGCTTTTTTAAAGCCCTGGTTTTCCTGAGTAGCCCTGCCCCCTGGTTAAGGGCTGATGGGTGCTAAAAGGCTTAGGGATCAAAGCTTGGTTAAGAAGCTCTCAGCCTTGCCTAGCAGGCCGCTAGGCTCAGCACACACACGGTCAACACACAGTCCCACAAACAAACAGACCACACGGTATATTTCAGTCAAGCAGCAAGCACACCACAAACACACACACTACAGACAACAGACTTACCCCAAGGGTCACGTAAATCGCTCCTCCTTCACCTGGAGAACTCCCTCACTGCTCTTGTGGCTAGATCTGTCTTTGTATTACAGGTGGGCACAGTGCCTAGCATAGTGTGACCTCCAGGCATAACTTTCAATAATAAATAATAATAAGTGAGAGATAAAACCCCTGTGCACTACAAATGGAGAAAGTGTTCTCCAAACCTTACCAAGGTGGAAACACTGAGTTCTTTACAAGTCGATCCAGCAAAGCATTGACTACTCTGGCCCTGAGCCAGCTCAACATGGAGGCATGGGCTTAATCGCAAGCCAATGAGAAGTCACATCGACTTCAAGTGTTTTGCAAGATCAAGCTGCTAATTCCTGTATATAATATACTTGGTAAAATTAGCATAATTAATTTGCTGATTAAAGAAATTATACCTTTTAGATAAACTCCTGCTCTCCTAGAAAACCGACCAACTTTGTTGCGTGCATTCTGAGACAAAGTGTGTGAATATACCTTCTGAAACAGGAGCTAGGGTTCTGGCAGTTTGTCCCCTTCTCAGGGCTGGGGCTATGCGGAGTTGCATCACTTCAGGCAGAGCTGTGGAAAGGAGTGTGAACCAGCAGGCACAATCCATCCCCCAGCTTTGCCAAGGCGAAGACGGCTGCACTGTTCCTGCTCCCTCCAGAACATCTGGGCACTTTTGTGGGAAGGTGCACTGGGGAGGCAGGGCCTTGTCTCTCAAGCTTTTTCAAGAGATTTACACTCCCACTGGTGCACTCCCCCAACCTTTGCTTTCTCTCCTCACTGCACCCCTGATACCCACTGTAAGGTAGTCAGAGAACTTCTGTTTGACAAGATTATCTTAGCCAATGTCTAATCAATTAAAGGTAGCAACTGTACATTTTAAAAAAAACACATCATAGTCAGACACCTCCTGGTGAATGTTTCTATGGTTCCAGAGAGAAAGAGCGAGAGAAGAAATGTGATCAAACAAGCCAGCAGACCATACAGGCTACAAAAGGGCATCTCACTTCTATTTAAATTTCCATTGCTTGAAATCTTATCTTCACTCGACCTCCAAAATGGGTCTCATCAATCTTCTGTATTGTGCATTGAAAAAAAAGCATCAATCGGTGGTATTTATGTATCTCTAGATCATTATTAGTATTTGTACCATAGCAGTGCCTAAAAGCCTCCAACTGAGATTAGGGCCCCATTGTGCTCAGGATTGTACAAATGCACAGTGAGAAACAGTCCTGGCCACAAAGAGCATACTGTTTTAATAGGCAAGATAGACAGGGATTGTTTAGTCTGCAGAAGAGAAGAATGAGGGGGGATTTGATAGCTGCTTTCAGCTACCTGAAAGGGGGTTCCAAAGAGGATGGATCTAGACTGTTCTCAGTGATAGAAGATGACAGAACAAGGAGTAATGGTCTCAAGTTGCAGTGGGGGAGGTTTAGATTGGATATTAGGAACAATAGGAGGGTGGTAAAGCACTGGAATGGGTTACCTAGGGAGGTGGTTTTTAAGGTCAGGCTTGACAAAGCCCTGGCTGGGATGATTTAGTTGGGATTAGGTCCTGCTTTGAGCAGGGGGTTGGACTAGATGACCTCCTGAGGTCCCTTCCAACCCTGATATTCTATGATTCTATGACAAAGGGTATATCATCATCAGTGGAACTGGAGTCAGAGGGCCCACATTCCCTCTGTTTTGACAGGACACCAGTGGAAACACAGAATGCTGGGGAGTTAGGCTGGAAGCAACTGAGCCACATGGCCAGAGCAGTGTGCAGGATTTAATAACCTTCTACATGTTCGATACAAACTGCACTCAGCTTCTTTGCTAGTGAAACAAGGTGGCAGTGTCTGAGCGGTGAGTTCTCTGAGGTGCATCACCTGGCAGAGTGAGCAATGGAACTCAGTCTGATCCTCCCGACCCAGGGCCCTGGATTTTGCAGACACAAACCTAGCCCACCAATGGACCTGGTGGAAGGAGACATTCAAGCTGTACACAGACCTGGCCATGCAGGAGGACAACAACAGCTGGAAAGTACAACTACTATTTTACCTTACCGGGGAGCAAGGCAGAGAGGTCTGCTGCATGCTGAAGCTTCGCACTGCCTCAAGGTCCACAGCAGTCCTAGGAGCCCTGGGGACCTATTGCTCCCCAAAGCAAAACAAAACTGTGGAGCAACATAGGTTTTTCTCTAGAGATCAATCCAAAGGGGAGGGCACAGATCACAATATTACAGCCTTATGCGCACTGGCTGCTACATGCAATTCTGGGGCATTGACAGACTCCCTCATTCAGGACAGGATAGTCTGCGGCAATTGGGATCACTACCTGCGGCTGCTCCAGGAAGGCGATCTCATATTAGACAGATGCTGAGACATACGGCAATCAGTGGAAGCCTCAAGAGAAAGGATGAAAGCCCTAGAAATCACAACACTCCCCAGAAGTACACGAAATGAGACAACAGCAAAGGGGAGCAGATGGTCAGGGTTCCATACCCAGAGTGAGATCTATTTACTGTGGGAGACAGCACAAGTGGATAAAGGAGAAGTGCCCCACGCTACGATAGCATTTCAAGGAATGCGGCATGTTGTACATTTTTAGCAGTGTGTGTAGGACCAGAGGAGGGTCTCAGAAAGATTCAGACAGACTCGTACAAGAGGGGGATGGCGTGTCAGACAGTAGTGGCTCTCTCCTCAAATCAAGAGCCTATGAGATGCAGGCTGTTGCGACTCTAACACACTCATTACAATGAGCAGGTGCAATAATGTACACTGAGAGCATAATGCAGTTCATTGGAAAAGGCGATATCATAGTAACCAACCCCCAAAACAACAAACAGCACCAACTGACGTTTGTGGTGGTAGATAGCAAGCACCGTCGAACCCCTCTTGGAGAATACAGCCATACAAACATGGACCCGATCAGGGTATCAGAATTGTATAACGAGTGCAAGAGGCAAAAAGAGGAGACCCACGGACAGTGGAGACATCTTAAAAAGTATATGGGGAGGTTTTCACTGGTGCCTCAAAGGAAAGCTGTGACTGGAAATAGAGTCCACAGCAGAACCTGTGTGCTTGCCACAAAGGAAAATCCCAGTGGCTGTACACAATGCAGTATGCAAGAGGCGTGAAAGTCTGCAGAGCTGAGGTATTGTGATGGGGCAAACTCGCCACACTGGCCCTGAGAGAGTTGAATTAGGCCAGGTGTGTCCAATCAGCCAATTAGGCTGCAAACAGGGAAGACTGTGAGGAAACATATGGGGCTTCTACAAAGCCAGGAGTCTGGCAACAGTGGAAGGAAGCCGGCGGCCCCTTTCCCTTAAGTAAGGGAGGAGGAAGAAGCAGCCTGGTAGGAAGGAGTCCAGGGGTGAGAGCAGTAAGGTGGTAGAGATGCAGCCCAGGGCCTTGGTAGTAGCAGGAGCACGTGCCACTGAGTCAGCAGTGGGGGGTTCCGACCAAAACACACTGACTCAAAATTCCAGTTCACTAACCGGGCCCTATCTAATTCCCTTGGGCTGCTTCCTACTGTACTTCCTGCTGCTGTGGTCTGGGCGTCTCTGCTATCTCCGGGTTCCCCTGTCTGCACTGTTTCTGGTGACTCTGGACTCTGCGGGGTCTCCCTGGGCACCCTGGCATCTGCCTGGGATGCAATGTCTCTGGCTCCCATGGCCTTGGGCTTTGGCTGATCCTTGGCTGGAGTTAGCGACGTACGTCCTTCCTCGGTCAGCAGCAACTGAGCTGAGCTGCTCCCTGTTACACTTGTGCATTTGGAGCATGCCCAGTAGAATTGAGGAAGCGTAGAGTTAACTCTTCCCTGTCCAGTGCAGGGTGAGTGCGCCCTTTTACAGGGCAGGTGACAAATCCCACAGGTAAGCATGAAAAAGGCAACTTAACAGAGAGCTAGATGCTGGGGGAGAGATGGAAAATTACAACAGGGACATAGAAGCAACAAGAGGGAAATCAGTGGGGGAATCTGCTCAACATCTTAGATATGATACATAAATACAAGGAGTGTGGTGAATAAACAGGAAAAACTGAAACTATCAGTACATAAGCTAAAGTTTGACAACTGGCATCACAGAGACTTGGTGGGCTGATGACTCATGACTGGAATATTGGTATAGAGGGGTATAACATGTTCAGGAAGGACAGGCGAGATAAAAAGGGAAGAGTTGTTACATTATTAATCAAGAATATATACACTGTTCTGAGGTCCAGAAGGAGGTGAGAAGCAGACTAGTTAAAAGTCTGTGGGTAAAAATAAAAGGGGTAAAAAAATAGGGGTGATGTATGGTAGGGGTCTGCTATAGACCACCAAATCAGGAAGAGAAGGTGGATGGGCATTTCTAGAACAAAACATTTCTATTTCTAGAACAGAAATATCCAACATACAAGACCTGGTAGTAAGGGGGACTTTAACTACCCAGACATCTCTTAGAAAAGTAATACGGCAAAACTCAAAATTTCCAATAAGTTCATGTAATATATCTGTGACAACTTTTTTTTTCAGAAACTGGAGGAAGTAACCAAGAGGACAGCCATTTTAGATATGATTCTGACTAACAAGGAGGAATTGGTAGTGTATTGGAAGTTGGAATGCAATTTGGGTGAAGGTGATCATGAAATAATAGATTTTTTGATTCTAAGAAAAGGAAGACATGAGAAGAGCAGAATAAAGACAATGGACTTTAAAAAAAAACCAGACTTTAACAGACTCAGAACTGGTAGGTAAGATCCTGTGGGAAGAAAATCCAAGGTAAAAAAGGAGTTAAAGAAAGCTGACAGTTTATCAAGGAGACAGTATTAAAGGCACAACTGCAGTTCCTCAACACAATTAATATTAACAACAAGTGGGGAGGAAGGCAAGCCAAAATAGGAAAAGGACAGATTAAAGAATATTTAGATAAATTAGATGCATTCAAGTCGGCAGGGTGTGATGAAATTCATCTTAGGGTACTTAAGAAACTAGGTGAAGCAACCTTGGAACCATTAACAATTATCTTTGAGAACTCACGGAGGATGGATAAGGTCCCAGAGCTACTGGAGAACGGCAAATATAGTGCCTATCTTTAGAAAGGTGGACAAAGGGAGGACCCAGGGAATTATCAACCAGTCAGGCTAATTTTGATACCTGGAACAAATTATTAAACAATCAATTTGTAAGCACCCAGAGGATAATAGAGTTATATGGAGTAGCCTTTGTCAAAAACAAATCATGCCAATCCAACCTAATTTCCTTCTTTGATAGGGTTACTGGCTTAGTGGATAAGGGGGAACCAGTAGAGTGATTTATCTTGATTTTAGTAAGGATTTTAATACAGTCCCACATGACACTCTCATAAGCCGTTAGATGTGGTCTAAATGAAATTACTATAAGGTGGATGGTTAAAAGACCACACTCATAAAGTAATGTATCTAGTAGTATCCTGCGGAAGTCAGTCTTGGGTTTGGAACTAGTCAATACTTTCATTAATGACTCTGGAATAAGCTTCCAAGGGAGGTTGTGGAATTCCCATCATTAGAGGTTTTTAAGAACAGTTTAGACAAACATATGTCAGGGATGGTCTAAGTTTACTTGGTCCTGCCTCAGTGCAGGGAGCTGGACTCGATGATCTCTCAAGGTCTCTTCCAGCCCTACATGTCTAGGATTCTGTGACAGAACACTACCAGCTTTTCTACAAAGATGCAGGGACAAAAACATAAAACTCAGACCAGAAAAAAATGCAACTCAAACAGTGTGAGATGACATACATTGGACATCTACTCACAGTAGAGGGACTGAAAGCAGATCCCCCAAAAGATCAAGGCGATCAGAGACATGCCAGGTCAAGTGAATGTGAAAGGGGTACAGTGCTGCAGAGAATGGTACATTTTCTGTCCAAGTTCAGACTGCACCTGGCTGCAGTAGCAGAAACCAGACATCAGCTCACAAGGCAGTATGTTGCATGGGACGGGGCAGGTCCCAACAGAAGATGATAATGGATGCCCATGTTGTGAAGCACTACCCAGCCAGGAGAGCCATTGACACTTCAGTGTGGACTGGGTGTAGCTCTTTTACAGCAGCAGCCAGTCACTTATGCCACCAGAACCCCGTCAGAGACTGAACAGGGGGTCTGCCCAACTAGAAAAAGTTGTGGTGTTTGGAGTGGAATAGGTCCATCAGGGCACCTGTAGCCACCCAGTAATCGTACAATCAGACTACAGACCACTAGAGATAATCAAGGCAAAGCCCCTTCTTAGTTCTTGAAAGAGATTACAATGAATGTTGATGTGCCTCCAGTGCTACCAGGTAGAGATCAGATATTGTCCAGGAAGATTACTGGTGTTAGCTGGCACCCTACGCAGGACATCTATGCCCAGTATCAGTGAGTTGAGGGAAGGTGATCAGGACATTGAATCTATTAACAAGCCGCACTATCCCCCAGTTTCAACAGCAAAACTGATGGAAATCATGAGGCTACAGAAAAGGAAATCCAGTTACAGGCAGTCAAGAAAGCGAGGTTAACAGAGTGGTCAGAAGACAAAAGCCAAGTACCAGTAGGAGTAGAACCATATTTTCACATTAAAGATGAGCTGAGTGCAGAATGGAATCATATTTCAAGGAGAGAGAACTGTTGTCCCTGCCTCGTTACATAAGGATGTCATGCAAAAATTACATGCTTCACACCTGGGCATGGACCCAGCTGTCTTAGATAGGCTCAAGAGTATGTTTATTGGCTGGGACTGAATACATGACTCTGCTCCTTAATAAAAGGGTGTGACACCTGCCAGTTGTGTGATAACCACAAGCAGAAAGAGGCTCTGTTACCACATGGACTGCCCATGACAGTGGGAACAGAATTATTTACCTTCAAGGAAAAGCAGTTCTTGATTATAGTGGCCTACTATTCAAATTATTGGGAAGCTGATGCTCTGCCTGATACAAGAAGCAAATCTGACCAGCACCTCGTCCTCAGCATACCCACAGAGTAACGATAAGGTGGAGTCGTCTGCGAAAATGGCTAGGAGACTGTTACACAAGGTCTTTTCTTCTTATTCAGACCCCTGGTTAGCATTTTTAGCACACAGGAATACCCCATCACAGGGGTGCCAAAGCAGCACAGCATAAGCCCTGAGGGGACGAAGGACCAAAGTTCTGCTACCAGTGAGGGGGAGACCTGTTGCAGCCAGAAGGCTGGAGATACTGCCAAGAGGAGATGCCCAGCAATCAGAGAAAGCAGGCATTAGGATAGGCAGGTCAGCCAAGGTGTAGGATTAGATAGGTCTATAAAGGGTTAAGTTAGTTTAAAAAGAAACATATGTTTTTGTAGGTGACATAAAGTTCAGGTCTGTTAGCAGTTGCAGGAAGGCCTTGAAAGAATGTGGCTTAACTAGAAAAACTGGACCTGAAAGGTAGCTGATAAGATAGACCAGTGGTTTTCAACCTTTTTTCATTCATGGACCCCTAAAAATTTTTGAATAGAGGTGTGGACCCCTTTGGAAATCTTAGACATAGTCTGCAGCCCCTGTTCTATGGTAATGACAACCTTTTGCGGACTCCTAGTCTGCGGACTGCCAGGGGACCACAGACCACAGGTTGAAAACCACTGAGATAGACAAAAGAAGAACCCCCCAGTTATCAGGCATAGTTCTAACTAGTTTAAACCATAAGGAAGGATTGTGTATGTTGAACCAATAATGACACCAAACCAGACAAAATCTATTTTTTAGCCAAAGTTAGCAAACTTTGCTGTCAGTTACATCAGTTCAACTCCACTGACTACAATATTCCCTGTATTTAATTCAGTAAGGTGGAAAAGATTTAAATGAGGATAGAATTTGTTCCTGTAGATCCTGCAAACAGGAACTGATAAACCCACAGTGAAATGCAGCCACCTTCAGGAAGGAAGGCAGTAACATTTTAACAGCACACAGCAATCCTGCACAACAATTTAGGACAAGAAGTTCTTAACTCTAGGCTAGATCTACCAGCATGCTTGAGTTGCTTTGCACTACTCTGGAAACCCAAACCAGCCAAAAAACCCAAGCATCTCACTGGCTGTTAAACCAGGGTATCAGGCTTACCAGCTGCTTGGTGTTGTCAGAGCAGTTAAAATATCGGCGCATATTGGTGAATCTGGCCTACGGTAAGAAATTTTAAAGAAGAAATTTAAATAGGGCAGAATACAATTACCCCATCTGGAATTAGATGAGTGCAATTTATAGCTACCATCTCAGTAACATATTATGCAGCAAATATTATACACTGCATATTGCCCTCCTTGGAGATCTGTATGAGGCAGTTTTCTACAATCTCTTGGCTGTTTCTTCTCCCTTTTAACTGCAGGTTAGGACTTTCTTCTGGAAAGGAGAGAAAGTGGGGTTTGGGGGCATGGATAGTAGGATTAGCGGAAGGAATTTTTTGGAGAGTGAATGAATTAGCAGTTCTACTCCCATGTGCAGCTCTGTGCACTGTCAAGGGACCCTTCCCCCAAACAAACAGGAAAAATAAAGTGAAATAAAAAACAAAGAGAAGAAAACACCCTACACAGAGTTTTGGATCCTCATGTTTTCCCCCTTAAATAAATAAAAACAATACATTTTAATGATGCTGGTGAATGTGCCTTATCATTGACTGAGAATCAGATTCACTATCAATTTGATTTTTGGATTTTACTCAATCAGGTCCTTAACTGTGGAAATTTAGTATTTTTATATCTTTAAAAAAATCTGCACAAGCAAATCTGCCAAGCCTCCCCTTCGGCTACAAGTCTAACAACTGTTGAAGGACAAAAGATAAAATATGTGAATACCATTGCCATGGTCCACTGAGTTAAAACAAACGGCCCCCATTTGACCTTTAAATTGAAGGGTTTCCCTTTATATCACTAGAGGCAAAATGCATGGACATGAGTACAACACACACACAAAAAGGGACTCAGGCAGCTGAGCTGTATTTGATTTGTGAGAATTTTATTCATTTTTAAGGAGGTTTTTTTTCTTTCTTTGGAGGGGGGTAAAACAAAAAGTCAAACTGATGAAGAGAAATGGAATCAGAAACTGGCCTGGGTTATGTTCACTGCTGGTTGGTTGGTCACCCTGAGGGAAATGATATGTGTGCAGCTGGGATGATGAATTGGGTTTGTTTAAGCCATCATTACATTGTACTTTTTTATGGACCTCAGTATTTATAACACTTAAAGTTGATTGAGTAATGTGGGTTGCCTTGGTGTCCCTGCTGGTCAGCGGGGGTGACGGGCCTTGACAGCAAACATGAAGATATTACTGCTCCAAGACTGGTCCAGGATGTCAGGGTAATCTTAAGCAATCTGCTGCTTGCTGTAGTGTGTAATACACTGTTGAAAACTTTCCCTTGGAGTGTATATGTAGGTATGTACCATATGTAGGTTTGTATATAAATAGTCTGTGGAGAGCTCACACATGCAAAGCTTCAGTATGCAATAGCAAGATTATTTCAAAAAGTTTATTATTTTAAAATCCGATTTTAGTTCAGGAGCAACATCCTTACAAATTGGTGCACAGTAGATTTTTTTAAATATATTTAATAAATTAATCCTTTTGGGTTAGTCTCCCACCTTCTTTTCTGTTGAACGACATCAGCTTTGCATAATCATTAGGAAGAATTTACTGGCTTAGGCACAAAATCTCCCACCCTTCCCTTGTTGATGGTGATAATGATAAACTAATGAGCTCACCAGCTAAAAAAATAATAATTTACCCTAGGCAAGTGGAATTTTTCAGGCACCAAGTACATAACTGTAACCCACACACCTTCTGGGTGTGGTGTTTTGTCGCATCTAGTGGCACCGAGACCACTTAAGAAAGAGAGAAAATGAGTCTGCTCTATAGCCTTAACTAAAAGTTAGGTGGCTTTTAGCTCATGCAGTAGAGGCTTATGCTTTAAGCTCCAGAAGCCCCGGGTTCAATCCCGCTGACTGGGGTCTGTCGGTATTACATAACATTACAGCCAGGTCCTCGGCTAGGGTAAACTGGCACAGCTCCAATACAAATTTGTGTTTATTTGTATGGTGTTTCAGTGCACTTGGATAAATAAGAAAGGTACAAAGCCACATATCTCTTCTTATGATCATCTCAATATCCAGATTTTACTGTAAATAATACACAAGGTTGTGTATAGAAACCAACTGGCAAGAATTGAAATAATGTATAAGGCTAGTCTTTCAGTGGGTAATACTAGTAGCATGAACAAAGATTTGCTTTATCTGTCTGAAAAAACAACGAGGAGTCCAGTGGCACCTTAAAGACTAAGATTTATTTGGGCATAAGCTTTCATGAGTAAAAACCGACTTCTTCAGATGCATAGAGTGAAAATTACAGATGCTGGCATTATTATACTGAAACATGAAGAGAAGGGAGTTACCTCACAAATGGAGAACCAGTGTTGACAGGGCCAATTCGATCAGGATGGATGTAGTCCACTCCCAATAATTGATGAGAAGTTGTCAATTCCAGGAGAGGTAAAGCTGCTTGTGTAGTGAGCCAGCCACTCCCAGTCCCTATTCAAGCCCAAATTCATTTGCAAATTTAACACCATTAATTTTAGTTCTGCAGTTTCTCTTTGAAGTCTGTTTCTGAAGTTTTTTTGTTCAAGGATGGCTACTTTTAAATCTGTTATAGAATCTCCAGGAAGATTGAAGTGTTCTCCTACTGGCTTTTATATGTTACCATTCCTGATGTCTGATTTGTGTCCATTTATTCTTTTACGTAGAGACATATTCTTTTTACATAGGAGGTGCTGTAGTCATAATGAACAGGTCGGATTATGAACAGGAGGCTGCCAGACAACTCTCCAACACCACATTCTACAGACCACTATCCTCTGATCCCACTGAGGAGTACCAAAAGAAACTACACCATCTGCTCAAGAAACTCCCTGCTATAGCACAGGAACAAATCTATACGGACACACCCCCAGAGCCCTGACTAGCGGTATTCTATCTGCTACCCAAGATCCATAAACCTGGAAACCTTGGATGCCCCATCATCTCAGGCATCGGCACTCTTACAGCAGGATTATCTGGCTATTTGGACTCTCTCCTCAGACCCTACGCTACCAGCACTCCTAGCTATCTTCGAGACACCACCACTCCCTTCTCTTCATGTGTCAGTATTATAATGCCAGCATCTGTAATTTTTACTCCATGCATCTGAAGAAGTGGGTTTTTTACCCACAAAAGCTTATGCCCAAGTAAATCTGTTAGTCTTTAAGGTGCCACCGGACTCCTTGTTGTTTTTGTGGATACTAACTAACATGGCTACCCCGATACTTGTCTGAAAAAAGATTTGCATACATCTTTCTCTCTCTTTACATACACACACACACACACACACACACACACAATGTTAAGGTTGAAAAATCAAGCACTCAAAAATCCGGAAATGCCAGAATGAAGGTTGCCTGTGCAACCTCAGTTTTGTCTCTTTGTGCATATATAAAATATGATATTGTCTTTAATTACATGATCACATACTATTTTTTCACCACAGGATTCCTGCACAGAATGGATGGTGCTCACTGAATGAGCAACTATTCAATGTTTTGTTTTATCTTCATTGTTTAGTCGGTGGCCCCAAGAGTTATTTACTGCCCACTATTCAAACCATGCTCAGAAGACAGAATTATTAATTTCCTCATGAACTTTTCTATGGGGCTTATCACTAACAGAGCACTTCACAAACGTGAATTTATTTTCACAACAGTCCTGTGAAGTGAGGGAGTGATGTTATCCCCATTTTACATATGTGGAACTGAGGCACGGCGAGATTATGGTCTAAAGTGTCCACTATTCTTGGGCGTCCAATTTGGGATGCCTAGGACTTGAAATTTCAGCCCACTTAGCATTATACAGCATTTTATATGTTCAAAGCACAGCTCCCATTGACTTCTGTTGCAGCTGTGAGTGTTTAGTACTTCTGCAAATCAACCCCCCCATGGTCTTTTGAGTCAGGCCCCCAGAAAACGAGGAACAAACAATTAGTGACCACCTGGGAAATGTTAGTTTTGAGTGGCTTGAGCAGCATCACATAGAAACTCAGTGGCAGAGATGGGGATAGAATCCAATTCTCCAGGGAGGCATTACAGGGAGACCATCGTTTCTGTTGCGTCAGCCTCCTGCCTCATTCACTACACACCTTCCAACTTCTGCAGAAAAAAAAAAATTAATGAGACAAGGACCCTAAAGAAAACAATCTCCTACATTACAGAACCCTGTTTTGTCCCCAGAGCAGGTCCTTGCTGTGCACTGAATGAAGCAGATGGCGGGAAGAGATGCTGTAGGACCTCACCCTCACTGCATGTAATGGGAATGGTTGGCATGCAGCCTCTCTCTCTCTCTCTGGAGCCACTCAGTCCCTCACGACACCAAGCCCTAAATGAGCCAGAGCAGAAAATAAAAGCCACTATGTTCATGAATGTGAATGAGATTTCGAAGGGTATGAAATAATCAAGTGTTTGGAACTCTTCCGTGTGGAGGCCCAATGACAGGCTGCTGCTGCCGCCTTTTTTTCTTTTTGCTGGCAGAGGTAAGAGTTGCATTGTTTGTTTTCTGCCTGTCAGAGGGACTCTATATTTCCATGTTTTGCTAAGTAATAACCTTTCTTAGTAGACTTTCATAGTGCATCTTAAATACAACCTGCAGCTGCAAAACTGAAGACTGGAAAAAATGTTAAGAGTAAAATTTTGTTAAATTAATTATAAATCACAGGAATGTATCCCTGCTTCCTAAAAGAGTGAAGGTGCTATCTAAGACACCCACCCATTCAGTATCCAGAGGTCATGCAAGATAGTATTAAAGCTTCTGAAGAAAGTCTCTTATTCACCATGGCCTTACTTGGATCACATCTGTTTGTTTTGTGAGTATGGGAGTGCAAAGAAGAAATAGGATCTGATTTGTAACTTTAAAATAAAGCCACTTAAAAGGAAAAGACTGGTACAAACCATTTGAAAGGCTGCACAATACGAAATGTTTTGCCATACTAGGTTCTAATTGTAAAACTTGATCCCAGTTAGTAAAGACCCTTTTATATCAGTTTGCAGAATAAAAGTGTTCTCCCACCCAATGCACAGCTCAAGAGCGAGCCTGTCAATACTTAGTCATGTAAGCACCTTCACTCCGCTACCATGCAGAGAGTCAACCAGAGAGCCAGGCACTACTTAAAATCCCACACAAGCCCTATATTGAATGCTTAAGCTGCACTTAAGTGGTGCACAGGCCCTTTGCATGGGGTAAATTTCACCTTCATGTGAATAGTCCCATTTAATTCAATGATATTACTCACATGAGTAAAATTACACACATGCGTTAGGACTGGGAACCAAAAGGCTTTCTCTAGCAAGTAATAATACTTTGCACTTATATAGCACCTTCCATCCAAAGATCTCAGAACGACAGTATTTACAAATAGGCCTCTCAACACCTTTGTGAGGAAGGGAAATGTTGTTTAAATTAGCCCAATGCAGAATGTCATAGTGCATGTTGTGGTACCTCAGAAGCCTTGCCAACCTCATGCATTCAAAAATCATGAGTCAGGCTCCCCAAAAAGCATGAGATTGGTTTAAAAAATATCTCATGACTTTTAAGCCAAATTGTTTTGGAGTTTTTAAAATTCACCTTCTGGTTTCCAAGACTGGAGGGTGCCTTCAGGTCATGTTTTCAAGCTTTTCTCTGCAAACTTGAGGAGAAGTCTGGCACCATGCTCTGTGTACTGCAAACTCGGATGCATGGGCTGTAGGAGCTCCACACGCTAGACTCCACAGGCTCAAGCCCTTGGTGGGTTCCCATGAACACTCACACATTTTGAGTAACAAACAATTCCTTTACCAGGGGTGCCAGAAATTAAAAGGTGGAAACACCCTAGTCACAGTGATTTCAACAGTTATAATAAAGCAATTGGATCTACAGGTCTTCTGCACCAATGCAGATCTCCATTGGCTTCAACGGGAGCAGAGTTAGGTCAATGCGGAATACTCTTCAAAATCCAACCCAGAGGTTTCATAGAAAAAAGTTTTTACAAATTTTTCAAAACAAGCAAATTAAAAAAATACTACCATGATATTTGCTTCTAAAATGCCATTAGAAAAAATGTTTGGTGAGCGGTACTGGGTTTTTTGGTTTGGATTTATATCTGAAACTTTGCATCTATGTGCCAGTGTACCAGAGTCAGGATGGGAAACCGACTAGCCTATGTTTCATTGTCCATGCTGAGTGCAACGCAGAAAGGAAATTTGCCCCTTACATGGTGAAAAGTGAATCCAATTTTAAAAATTATTTCAGGTTGAATTATTTCAGGTGTTATTGGTAACATGAGAAAGTTGTTTTTTTAAATATGTGTTTTAAACTGAGTTTTCTTTTTTCTTTTCTTTTTTTAAAGAGAACCTTTTTTACACTATAGATTTTCCAATTATGTAGAGATCAGTGTTATTGTAGTGCTTTATCGTAATACTTGACTCTTTATATATTATGTCTGAACAAGCCCCATAGCTGTAATTGTATGATACTACTTTGGTTTTGCCGGTGATGAGAAAGGATCAGGGCAAGAGGCTGAGGTCTACAAAACTCCCTGGAATTGACTCTAAATGAAATTCTGTTTAGGTGCACATACTTTTACTGGCAGTGCATCCAAGATATATGATAAGGTAATGATAATAATGTCAGTTCACTGTTTCTTAGGCAGGAATAATATTACATTGACTTTACTACAGAGGCCTATCACACACACAAAAGCCTGCACTGTGAATGAAATGGTATTTGCCTGTTTATGTGAAGAATGATGAAACTTTAAATGAATCGTTGACCTTTCTTGAATGACATGTGACCTGTAAGATATCTGAGCTGTATATCAAGAGCAGTTCTTGAAAATTGCTGTCTGCTGACCGAAAATAAACAATAAGATATCAAATATGGTTTGAAAAAATTCACTTGGTTTAACACTGCAGGCGGGGGTGGGGAATTGAATTATTTTGACTCACCAGTCAGAACACATCAATTCATTTCAAATCATCCTTCATCTAGAGACTGGAAGGGCTACTTCTTAAGTTTGAAACTGCTTATGTTTGAGCAATTGCTATTTACCAGAATGCATGCTTTATTTAAACAATAACCTCCAGTAATAAAGAAGCTCTAAACACAGTGATAGTCAGGGTGAGATGGATTCTAAAATAGGAGAGAAAACCTTTGTTTTTTAATCAAAGGGAGTCTTGTTTGGGATGAAAGGTCAGAAAATAAGAGTACATTTTCCCTCCAGTTACTGGGACATTTGGGCCTTAGAGGCCAACAACCGGGATCTCCAAGAAATCCAGGATTTGCACCAACTGAGTTTGCCCCTAGGATATGTTCTTCCAGTGCAAACTGCAGCTTGCCTTATCTACATTTGGCATTTGCACTGATGCAGTGCAAAGAGGTTGACTCACCAGTGGTGCCTTCTTGTGGCCAGGCATAGCGTAGCTGTTCTGTCCCCTTAGGGTGTTTCATGCCGATGGCTGCCCTGCCTCTGCAGTGGTCTGCCTCTTCCTGTGACTTGGTCCTCTGGCCACATTACTTTAAAGTCTCTCCCCTTCTGGGGTAGTCCATGAACAAAAAGCAAGGGGAATTAATGCAAGTAAACTGAGTTAACAGGAAATAGAGGGGAAGAATTCCCTTCCAAGGTTCATCAGAATCTGGCCCTCTCTTCAGAGAGGGGCCTTCAGGCAGTGGTGATCTGGGAAGCTCCTGCCTTCCATCAGGAACTGAGGGCTGAAGGTCTGTTCTCTTTCTTGGTCTGCCAACAAGTGAGCTGCTCTGCTCCCCTTTTAAGCTCCTCCTCCAGCCTGTGCATGCCCTGGAGGTGTGGTGGGGAGGAGCTCCCTGGCACAGAGCAGCACCTTAACCTGTTGTTGTCCAGTGTGGGGTTTGTATACCCCATCACATGCAGCTACACCAGCTGCTGGTCACTAATGGCTGAACTGGGGCTAATCCCACGAATAGACAAGGCCTTTGTAGTTTTGTATAAGGTGTAAGTCTTGTAGATTTTACTTTTAAGCCCCATTCTTGGTAGACCATTAACTGTGTTTTCTGAAGCATAGAAAACTCGTTTTTAAAATGCTCAGGGCTATCTCAGTTTACACCCACTTTGGCCAATGTAACCAAGCCTAGAACAAAGTTTAAACATGGTTGGCCTCCATTTCCACTGGCTGGCTAAACTGTGGCCCAAAATATGTTAAAACAGAATCTTTACAATGTTCATCTAGGACAATTAAAGTGTAGACAAAAACACACGCAGGACTGACTGGAAACACAGTCCTGGGGATATGCTGCTAGGTGATACCTACACTACAATTCTTTTTTTGCTGACATTTCCAACTGTTGCTACTTCACCATTCAGTTACTGCAGAGGTATGTTGGTGTAATTGAAAGCAGAACTGGGGCCCAGCAAAACTTCAGTGAGAGGATGAAGAAAGTGAGGGGGAGGAAGAAAAAGATGGAAGAGAGTAGAAAAAGGTGAGACATGCTGGTACAGTATGCAGCCTTCCCCACTCAGTGGAAGAAAAGAAAAGAAAAGAAAGAAAGCAGACCCTGCAGTAAAGGGTGTGCTGGAACAGCATAGGCAGATAGGTAGATCTACACCCAATGGCCCAGTTATTGATATTTTACTGTCTTGGATGGGTTTGTATTACCCGTAGGTACAGATTTCTTGACTTTATGCTATTCCATTACCTATGGTGGAATAAATAATACACATGAGCCTCTGCTGGGAGCTGTCTGCCTCCATAAGAATTTAAAAATCTCTCCGCTGACTCAGACCCAAATAAAAAGCCAGCATTTGGCAATGACATGTGACTTTGTGACCCAGAAGGACTTTGGAGCCATAAACCAACACATGGATTCATTACACTCACCCATAGAAGAAGTTTGTTCATCTGTGACAGCTATAACACGGATAACATTATTCATTCAGGGTGAAATTCACCCATGTGCAGAGGCCATGCACAAGGCCCAGGATACCACTTACAGTAAACCCTTAACATGGGGCTTAAATTGGGCTTAAGAGGTGCACAGCTCCTTGTGCTGGTCCTCAGCAGGGAGATAAATTATTTAACAAGGGTGAAATTTAAGTTAGTGATGGGAATACCTCAGAAAATTTAGGAGGCTCCACCCAGAGAGGCACTGAGAAGACCATGTGCTTAACCAAACTACATCCAAACATAGATCTGAAAGACTGGGATGGAATTATCACATGGTTTCCTGTACTTTCTTCTTTCAGTCAAGCTGCATATAATGCAAGAACAGTATTTTTTCGTGGGATCTGGCACTTGGCTGGAATAAGAAAGTGCAGACACAAATTCAAAGGTCTTTTATTTTTTAAACTGAACTTTACCAAATGTGACAAAAGGCTCATTTTACAATTGGATTGGGATTTGAGGGAAGGTTTGCAGAGGATTCTCCCATCCAGGACTGTAGTCAAAAGAGTCTAATTTATAAACTAAGGGCCAGATCTTGCTATCCTTACTCACACTTCTTCTTGGCATATGTGCAACCTGCCTCAACTGGCATGTGACTAGGATTCATCATCGAATTTGGTCCGCTGGTTGGATCATTAGCTTCCCTGGCCTGGGCCGGGCACTGACGGGGAGTGCGACGTGAACACTGATCCTGCCCCCCTTTCCCCTTACATTGAATAGCACCTTACTCCTCAAGGAGTTCCTCTGAAAGAAGTGGACTGTAGCCCACGAAAGCTTATGCTCAAATAAATTTGTTAGTCTCTAAGGTGCCACAAGTACTCCTGTTCTTTTTTCTGTATTCAGTGGGACTCCTTCTCAGAGAAACCTGAGTAAGTGCGGCGGAAGACTATTATTCATTATTATTTATGTTGCAGTATCACCTAGAGGCCCCAGCTGAGATTAAGGCTCCAGTGTGCTATGGTCCCTGCCCTGAAGAACTTAAAGCTTGGATAGACAAGACAGACAAAGGGTGGGAGAAAGGAAGGGTGATTGTCACTATGTTACAGATGGGGAATTGAGGCACACAGAGTGGCTTGCCCCAAGTCATACAGGAAGTCTGCGAAAGAAACAAAAACTAAGGCCCAGATCCTCAAAGGTATTTAGGAATCTAACTCCCATTGAAATCAATTTGAGGATCTGGGCTTGAATCCTATTCTTCTCAATCCCAGTCCAGTGTCTTAACTACAAGATCATCATCCTCTGCAAGACAAAGAATATAGTCCAAATTGACCTAATACTGGTAATTTACTCAGACACACCTTCATTTCACCAGTGATATCAATGGGAATTTTGCCTGAGTACAAGACTGCAGGACTGTGAGAACTCATCACTGAAGAAAAACTTTCCACAGCATGGCCATTACACTCCACAATGGTATTCTGTAGTAATTAGTTAGGCAGCAGATGTGTTGTGACTGCTTGTTATCATGCTGATCATAATTGGGCCATTGTTACCTTGTGCTTCCCTTGCCTTTTGTACCCACTTGTTGTCTCTCATACTGTAATAAGCCATTTGGAGCAGGGAGCATCTTTTTATTATGTTTGTACAGAACCTAGCACAATGGGGTCGGGGCCTCTAAGCACAGTACAAATAAATAATAATGTGAATTAAGGCTATGTCTACACTACCATTTATGTCAGCAAAACTTCTGTCACTCAGGGGTGTGAATATTCCACCCCCCTGAGCGACATAAATTATGCCGGCATAAGCACTAGTGTGCGCAGCGCTATGTCGGCGGGCGAGGTGCCGCTGCTCACGGGAGGTGGTTTTTTTATGCCAACAGGAGAGCTCTTTCCCGTCAGCATTGAGCAGTGGTGGGCAACCTGTGGGCCGCATGCAGCCCATCAGGGTAATCCGCTGGCTGGCCACGAGGCAGTTTGTTTACATTGATCATCCGCAGGCACGGCCATGCGCAGCTCCCAGTGGCCGCGGTTTGCCATTCCCAGCCAATGGGAGCTGCGCAAAGCGGCAGCCAGCACGTCCCTGTAAACGCCAATGTAAACAAACTGTCTTGTGTCTCACCAGCAGATTACCCTGATGGGCCACAGGTTGCCCACCACGGGCACAGAATGTCTTCACCGCACGCCCTAAGAAACCACAAGTTCATCTATTTCTAGCCATACAAAGTAAAGGTAGGGTCTTGTCTGCTGTTATTTATTTATTTTGTGGTTCTATCCTCGAACTGGCCTATTTAAAAGTCATCCCCTGACTCTTGGAGGCTGCCTCTGCCAATCAGATGGGTCAGTGAAATAGAAACAATGACCAGTAATCACCACTAATGGCTGGGCCATTAGTACTGATGAGCTAGGAATGTCAGAGACCAGGTGCAAGTTACAGGGGGAAAGGAGTGAGTGCTAATTGCCCT
This sequence comes from Platysternon megacephalum, assembly GCA_003942145.1. Taxonomy (NCBI): domain Eukaryota; kingdom Metazoa; phylum Chordata; order Testudines; family Platysternidae; genus Platysternon; species Platysternon megacephalum. Next base: position 8,393,029 of record QXTE01000046.1, read on the forward strand.
ATTCAGAAAATGTAAATGTGTTCCAAGGCTGTGTGACAGCAGCAGGGGAGACACTGCGCTGGATACAAAGCCCAAAGTGTTCATGGAAATTAGAGATGGAAAAGGCCTATTAGATCTTCTCTATTCCCTTGCCAAGGTAGGATTTTCCCTTACATTACATTTTCTAGTGTTTTGTGCAGTCCAGTTTTAGAAGTCCCAAGAGATGGAACTGCTGCCGTTCCCCTAGGGAGACAATTTCACACCTTAGCGGAGATTGTGGCTAGAAAGTTGTTGCTGGTAATCCGCCTAAATTTTCCATTTCTTAGGTCATCCCATTACTCCTACTTATAATGGAAGGGGACCTGCCTCCTTCAATGGGAGTAGGGATTACTTAATGTTACAGGAATGCTGTATATCTGTATATATGGCTAGGACTACACTACAGATTTCTGCCAGTATAGCTGTGTCAGTCAAGGATGTGATGAGGTGCGATTCATGACCATAGCTTTGCTGGCAAAAGGTCCTAGTGTAAATACAGTTACATTGGCAAAATGGTGCTTTAGCCTGGCTTATTTAATGCTTGAGGGGCTGATATAAACAATATGGCAAAAAGCACAGTTTTTCTGGTATAACCTGTGTCCACACTAGGAGCGGTTTGCTAGTATGGTATTCCGGCATAGCTGTATTGGCAATGTGCTCCTAATATAGACCTGGCCTATGTAAATAATTAATTCATAGAAACAGGATTGCCAATACCAAATGTTCAAAAATCATGAGTCAGGCTCACTAAAAATCATGAGACTGGCTTTAAAATCATGAGATTATGTAAAAATACTAGATTTGGTGTTCTTTTCATTTGCCTTCTGCTTTTGAACATTTAGGGTGCCCTGGGGGTCACATTTTGGAGCTTTTTCAACAGCCACGAGGGCTAGAAACTTCATTTTTCTTTGAGAATGAAGGCTGAAATCATCATATAGCCACTTGACTTCAGGAGCCGCGGCTTTAAGGAAAACGATAATTATCACGAGACTCATGACAAAATCATGAGAGTTGGTAACATTGTAGAAAAGGTGCCAGCAGATAGTGAATTCAAGCCACTTCTCCATAGGTGCCTTAGTTAGGATGCTAATTTTAGGCATCCACACAGAGCCATTCTTTTAGGTAACAAACTGTCCTAGATTAAGGTGTTAATAGAGGTGGTTTTGGAAAAAATGGATCAGTTAAACGGGAATAAGGACCAGGACTAGACTGTATTCACCCAAAAGTTCTGAAGAAACTCAAAAATGAAATTGCAAAATTACTAACCGTAGCATGTAAGCTATTGCTTAAAGTAGCCTCTGTACTAGATGATGGGAGGGCAGCTAATGTAATGCTGATTTTTTTAAAAAGGCTCCAGAGGCAATCATGGCAATTACAGGCCAGTAAGCCTATCTTCAGCACCAGGAAAATTGCCAACCCCAAACTATAGTAAAGAACAGAATTATCAGATACATAGATGAACACAATATGTTGAGGAAGAGCCAACATGGCTTTTGTAAGGGAAATCATGCCTCACCAATCTATTAGAATTCTTTGAGGGTATCAGCAAACGTGCAAAAAGGTGATTCACTTGATATTGTGTACTTGGACTTACAGAAAGCCTTTGACAAAATCCTACACCAAAGGCTCTTAAGCAAAGTAAGCAGTCATGAGATCATAGAATCATAGAATATCAGGATAGGAAGAGACCTCAGGAGGTCATCTAGTCCAATTCCCTGCTCAAAGCAGGACCATCACCAACTAAATCAGAACCAACACCAACTAAGCCAGAGGATAAGAGGAAAGGTCCTCTCATTGGTCAGTAACTGGTTAAAAGATAGGAAACAAAGGGTAGAAATAAATGGTCCGTTTTCACAATAGAAAGTGGTAAATAGCGTGGTCCCCCAGGCATCTGTATTGGAATCTGTGCTGTTCAACATATTTATAAATGAACTGAAAAGTTAAGTGACAAAGTTTGCAGACAATACAAAATTACTCAAGATAGTTAAGTCCAAAGCTGACTGTGAAGAGTTACAAAGGAATCTCACTGGGTGACTGGGCAACAAAATGGTAGATGAAATTCAATATTGATAAATGCAAAGTAATGTACATTGGAAAAAATAATCCCAACTATACATACAAAATGATGGGGTCTAAATTAGCTGTTACCACTCAGGAAAGAGATCTTGGAGTCATCATGGACAGTTCTCTGAAAACACCTGCTAAATGTGCAGCAGCAGTCAAAATAGCTAAAAATGTTAGGAACCATTAGGAAAGGGATAGATAATACAGAAAATATCATAATGTCACTATATAAATCCATGATACGCCCACACTTTGAATATTGTGTGCAGTTCTGGCCGCCCCATCTCAAAAAAAGATATATTAGAACTGGAAAAGGTGTAGAGAAGGGAAATGAAAATGATTAGGGGTATGGAACATCTTCCATATGAGGACAGATTAATAAAACTGGGATTTTTCAGTTTAGAAAAAAGATGACTAATGGGGGATATGACAGAAGTCTACACAATCATGAATGGTGTGGAGAAAGTGAATAGGGAAGTGTTATTTAACCCCTTCACATAACACAAGAACCAGGGGTCACTCAATGAAATTAATAGGTAGCAGGTTTAAAACAAATGTAAAGAATCCTGAGTTTGTACTGTACATATCTTGTTGATATGGTGACATTATGTATAGAGAAGATATCACAGGCTCACGACTGAAACTGCCAATCCTGGTGCAATTATGATGGGGAAAGTCCACATTTTGCAAGATAAAGATAAAATATTATTCAGCATATTGATTTAAAAACTGACCCCTTTGTGAGATGCCCAAAGTTTTGGGTGGGATGTTCATATCTTAGGGAAGATGGACTAATGAGCAGATGGCAATTGAAATGGCCAAAAATGCATGATGCTTTATTTGTTACATAACTCTGCAACTCAGCACATGGATAGTGCCCTCAAATAATACACTACATATATATACGGGTGTGTGTGTAATATGTACAGTGTACTTATGTACATACGCTATGTAGATATAATAGAACATATTGCGTGCAAGTGTGTATACACACACACACACACACACACCAGCTGTGTGACAAATTGCATTTATTCATTTCATAGAATCATAGAATCATAGAATCTCAGGGTTGGAAGGGACCTCAGGAGGTCATCTAGTCCAACCCCCTGCTCAAAGCAGGACCAAACCCAACTAAATCAGCCCAGCCAGGGCTTTGTCAAGCCTGACCTTAAAAACCTCTAAGGAAGGAGATTCCACTACCTCCCTAGGTAACCCATTCCAGTTCTTCACCACCCTACTAGTGAAAAAGTTTTTCCTAATGTCCAACCTAAACCTCCCCCTCTGCAACTTGAGACCATTACTCCTTGTTCTGTCATCTTCTATCACTGAGAACAGTCTAGATCCATCCTCTTTGGAACCCCCTTTCAGGTAGTTGAAAGCAGCTATCAAATCGCCCCTCATTCTTCTCTTCTGCAGACTAAACAATCCCAGTTCCCTCAGCCTCTCCTCGTAAGTCATGTGCTCCAGCCCCCTAATCATTTTTGTTGCCCTCCGCTGGACTCTCTCCAATTTATCCACATCCTTCTTGTAGTGTGGGGCCCAAAACTGGACACAGTACTCCAAATGAGGCCTCACCAGTGCTGAGTAGAGGGGAATGATCACATCCCTCGATCTGCTGGAAATGCCCCTACTTATACAACCCAAAATGCCATTAGCCTTCTTGGCAACAAGGGCACACTGTTGACTCATATTCAGCTTTTCGTCCACCGTAACCCCTAGGTCCTTTTCTGCAGAACTGCTGCCCAGCCATTCGGTCCCTAGTCTATAGCAGTGCATGGGATTCTTTCGTCCTAAATGCAGGACTCTGCACTTGTCCTTGTTGAACCTCATCATATTTCTTTTGGCCCAATCCTCTAATTTGTCTAGGTCCCTCTGTATCCTATCCCTACCCTCCAGCGTATCAACCACTCCTCCCAGTTTAGTGTCATCTGCAAACTTGCTAAGGGTGCAGTCCACACCATCTTCCAGATCGTTAATGAAGATATTGAATAAAACCGGCCCCAGCACCGACCCTTGGGGCACTCCACTTGATACCGGCTGCCAACTAGACAAGGAACCATTGATCACTACCCGTTGAGCCCGACCATCTAGCCAGTTTTCTATCCACCTTACCGTCCATTCATCCAGCCCATACTTCTTTAACTTGCTGGCAAGAATACTGTGGGAGACTGTATCAAAAGCTTTGCTAAAGTCCAGAAATAGCACATCCACTGCTTTCCCCTCATCCACAGAGCCGGTTATCTTATCATAGAAGGCAATTAGGTTAGTCAGGCATGACTTGCCCTTGGTGAATCCATGCTGACTGTTCCTGATCACTTTCCCCTCCTTTAAGTGGTTCAGGATTGATTCCTTGAGGACCTGTTCCATGATTTTTCCAGGGACTGAGGTGAGACTAACTGGCCTGTAGTTCCCTGGATCTTCCTTCTTCCCTTTCTTAAAGATGGGCACTACATTAGCTTTTTTCCAGTCGTCCGGGACCTCCCCCGATCGCCATGATTTTTCAAAGATAATGGCCAATGGCTCCGCAATCTCATCGGCCAACTCCTTTAGCACCCTCGGATGCAGCGCATCCGGCCCCATGGACTTGTGCTCGTCCAGCTTTCCTAAATAGTCCCGAACTACTACTTTCTCCACAGAGAGCTGGTCACCTCCTCCCCATACCGTGCTGCAGAGTGCAGCTGTCTGGGAGCTGACCTTGTCTGTGAAGACAGAGGCAAAAAAAGCATTTAGTACACTAGCTTTCTCCACATCCTCTGTCACTAGGTTCCCTCCCTCATTCAGCAAGGGGCCCACACTTTCCTTGACTTTCTTCTTGTTGCTAACATACCTAAAGAAACCCTTCTTGTTACTCCTAACATCTCCGGCTAGCTGCAACTCCAAGTGTGATTTGGCCTTCCTAATTTCACACCTGCATGCCTGAGCAATACTTTTATACTCCTCCCTGGTTATTTGTTCAATCTTCCACTTCTTGTAAGCTGTTTTTTTGTGTTTAAGACGAGCAAGGATTTCACTGTTAAGCCAAGCTGGTCGCCTGCCATATTTACTTTTCTTCCTACACATGGGGATGGTTTGTTCCTGCAACCTCAATAAGGTTTCTTTAAAATACAGCCAGCTTTCCTCTACTCCTTTCCCCCTCATGTTATTCTCCCAGGGGACCTTGCCCATCAGTTCCCTGAGGGAGTCAAAGTCTGCTTTTCTAAAGTCCAGGGTCTCTGTTCTACTGCTCTCCTTTCTTCCTTGTATCAGGATCCTGAACTCGACCATCTCATGGTCACTGCCTCCCAGGTTCCCATCCACTATTGCTTCCTCTACTATTTCTTCCCTGTTTGTGAGCAGCAGGTCAAGAAAAGCTTTTCCCCTAGTTGGTTCCTCCAGCACTTGCACCAGGAAGTTGTCCCCTACACTTTCCAGAAACTTCCTGGATTGTCTGTGAGCTGCTGTATTGCTCTCCCAGCAGATATCAGGGTGATTAAAGTCACCCATGAGAACCAGGGCCTGTGATCTAGCAATTTCTGTTAGTTGCTGGAAGAAAGCCTCGTCCACCTCATCCCCCTGGTCTGGGGGTCTGTAGCAGACTCCCACCACGACATTACCCTTGTTGTTCATACTTCTAAATTTAATCCAGAGACACTCAGGTTTTTCTGCAGTTTCGTACTGGAGCTCTGAGCAGTCATACTGCTCTCTTACATACAAAGCAACTCCCCCACCTTTTCTGCCCTGCCTGTCTTTCCTGAACAGTTTATATCCATCCATGACAGTACTCCAATCATGTGAGTTATCCCACCAAGTCTCTGTTATTCCAATTACATCATAATTCCCTGACTGTGCCAGGACTTCTAGTTCTCCCTGCTTGTTCCCCAGGCTTCTTGCATTTGTGTATAGGCACTTGAGATAACTCGCTGATTGTCCCGCTTTCTCGGTCTGAGACAGGAGTCCTCCCCTCTTGCGGTCTCCTGCTTGTGCTTCCTCCCAGTATCCCACTTTCCCACTTACCTCAGGGCTTTGGTCTCCTTCCCCCGGTGAACCTAGTTTAAAGCCCTCCTCACTAGGTTAGCCAGCCTGCTTGCAAAGATGCTCTTCCCTCTCTTCGTGAGGTGGAGCCCGTCTCTACCAAGCAATCCTTCTTCTTGGAAGACCATCCCATTGTCGAAGAATCCAAACCCTTCTCTCCGACACCATCTGCGTAGCCATTCGTTGACTTCCACGATTCGACGGTCTCTACGCTGGCCTTTTCCTGCCACAGGGAGAATAGACGAGAACACCACTTGCGCCTCAAACTCCTTTATCCTTCTTCCCAGAGCCACGTAGTCTGCAGTGATACGCTCAAGGTCGTTCTTGGCAGTATCATTGGTGCCCACGTGGAGAAGCAGGAAGGGGTAGCGATCCGAGGGCTTGATGAGTCTCGGCAGTCTCTCCGTCACATCTTGAATTCCTATTCCCAGGAAGCTATTTTTACACTCCCACCAGGTCTCTACAGGTGTGTGTGGCCACTTACCCGTTGCTTGAAATACTCACTGTAAATTAATTAGTTTTCACTGATATTTTACATCAGGAAAGATACTGAAAATTAATGTGCAGTGAATATTTCCAGTCTGACAGCACATTCTGCACATCAGAGTTTAGCTGGAGTGAAACTATGAACCTGCATACAAAAGTACCCTACACAGAAATGCTGATATGTTTCACAGGTCGGTGTTCTCAGTGTTGTGTATCAGCCTAGACAAGTGCACACACGCATACACAGCGCGTTCATAATTAAAAAGTCAAAATAGGGTGACCGGATGTCCCGATTTTATAGGGACAGTCCCGATATTCGGGGCTTTGTCTTATATAGTCGCCTATTACACCCTACCCCAATTTTTCATACTTTCATATCTTACTAAGTCGAAATAACAGTTACCAACCACTAACTGGGATATCTTTGTTATTTTTTATTCTATGCACAGCATCTTAGATATCACAGTGGGGTAACTGTTGATAAATTCTGACTTTTAAGCAACAACCACATGCTCTTCTGTATTTGTCTTTCATGTCAAATAGTCTTGCTTCTGTGTTTAAAATCTTCCAGCTTGCTGTCAGAATAATATGAAGTGTTCAGGAAAGGATCCAGGGTACTAGAAGAGGCCTTGTAATATTGGTGGATTATATACAGCACACTACTGTGTAATGCATTAAAGAAAAAGGAAATCTTAGAAAAGGAAAGGAAAGGATATGGGGGGGAAAAGGGTAAACTGAATTGCTTAGTCTTTGCAGTGCAAGTCATATAACAGCAAGAAGAAAGATAACTGATGGGTAGTATTTTAAGGCATATTAACCCAATTACAAGTATATTTTTACAATCGTAGCTTCAACATTTATCACACTGCATTTATTAGACCTCTGAGCTAGGTTATGTCAAATGAAATGCTGTGAAACTACAGCATTTCATTAAATTGCTGCCGGAGCAGGGTATTCAATCCTGATACTCTTAAACCACATGATTTTATCAAAATCTTCGGAAATTGAAGCAATCACTAAAAGGTGTCGGGAAATTAAAATGTTCTGTCTCAGTGAAAGAGATACACTCCTTGTAACATATATCAGTGGGGTTTTTTTTAAAGACACATTACTATGCAGAGAAAAAGCATCAAATACAAGAGACACAGTAGATTCCAGAAAAATCTAGCTGCTGCAATTTTTCATACTTAAAAATAGACTTTAAGGGAACACAGCTGAGTTTCTTTTATAGTTTGTTTCTTTTTTCCATCCCCCACTGGATCCTATGATTGATAAAATGTCTGCATAAAAGAAAATCAGGCAGAATTTAGAGATGGTGTTGTAAACAGGAAGGGGCATATTCAAACCTAGTTTCTGAAATGCTGTCCATATATTGTGTGCAACTGTTTACACGGACAAATCTTGCATTTGCCCATGCAAAGAAATCTGCAGGGGAGGATTCAATGATTAGATGGGCAATCATGTGATGTGTGTGTGGAAATGAGTGTGCATGATAAATTTGGCCTCCTCAATTTTGGAGACCCTATGTGAAAATGTGGCCTTTAAATTTACACTAATACTTTGTGGTTTTATTGCACATTCCATCTGAGGATCTCAAAGTGCTTTATAAATGTTGTGATGCTTCCTACAGGTGCTCAAGGAAGCCTTGTGGGTGCCCTTAGTAGAAGGAAGCCTTGTTTGTGCTTGACAGAGGTCAGCTCCCTGACTCCACCAGCCACAGGCAACACCAGCAGTCCCCTCTCAGCCTGCACAGGCTCTGCTGTCCTTCTGCAGGTTAGTGATAGGCACAATCCAAACCCCAAGGCCTCCCGGCATCCTCCTGGAGTGTCCAGCCCCTGGTCCACTGGATACTCATGGAATTCCCAGATCTGCTATTCCCAGAGGAACAGTATCCCCAACTTACCAGCTGCACCTCAGGATCACTGCTTACCTCACAGCATTTAGATTTGTTTATAGTGAAAACAACTATACGTTTAATTAACAAGGAATATGGATTTGAGAAGAAGCAAGTAAAACTCATGGAAACAAATGGTTTCATGGAAAATAAAATCATAACACACTTTCTAAAACCTAGACTTAACTAATTAACTTTCTTGTCTAATGAACTTTATTTTCTGTATCATTCATGTATGTTTGCTTTCCCTTACTATTTCCTCTTTGAATCTGTGGTTTTTCTATTAAATACTTTTTTTGTTTATTTTTACCCCAAGCTGGTTTCTGTTGTGTAAACTGTATGGAGTGTGTGCGGCAAAATGACCTGGTTTCACACATTTGGGGGGTGACTAACCAGAGGGAAGCAGTCCAAGTGTCTGGTACTTAAGAACTCAGGGAGGACAGATTTGGGGAGACTTGGGGCTGGAAGGTGGGCATCACTCTCCAAGACTAAGTAGGCTGGTGGAAGCCAGGGTGAGTCTTTGTTTTGTGGGCAGGCTACTGGGGTCAGAGAATTGAACCATAGCTGCACACAGCATGAAAGCCCCAAGGTTACAGAACAGGCAGTGACAGAAGCTCTTCCCAGTCGGTGATCCCCAAAACGTCACAGCCTCCACTGGCTCCAATTTACCACTACATCAAATTGTCCTCACCTTCATGTCTCTGCTCTCCCTACCCTCCACTTATTCTGCTAAGGTTGCCTCATTTTGTCACCCACCCCATCCCACTTCACCAATGATACCAGCCTTAAATGCACATTGTATGCTATTCCCCCCAAAACATCTCCACACCTTCTTCCGTACTGCCTCCTTGGGACCTAATTTGTACTCCCCAGGACCTAATTTGTAAGGCCTCTATTGTCTCCTCCAATCAGATCCCTTCCTAGGAGTTACCTCCACTGTGACACCTACCAGAAATCAGTTGACCAGTGATGGCCAGGATGACAGTGGACAAGAATAGTGGATATTTAATTTATTTATTTATGTACAGACAGGAACTTTCAGGTGATTTGGAGCCATCAATCTGAGCAATAGCCTACCTATGTAACCACATGATCTTATTGCTGGCAATGCCCCTACTTATACAGCCCAACCTAGGGGTTACAGTGGACGAGAAGCTGGATATGAGTCAACAGTGTGCCCTTGTTGCCAAGAAGGCTAACGGCATTTTGGGCTGTATAAGCAGGGGCATTGCCAGCAGATCGAGGGACGTGATCATTCCCCTCTATTCAACATTGGTGAGGCCTCATCTGGAGTACTGTATCCAGTTTTGGGCCCCACACTACAAGAAGGATGTGGAAAAATTGGAAAAAGTCCAGCGGAGGGCAACAAAAATGATTAGGGGGCTGGAGCACATGACTTATGAGGAGAGGCTGAGGGAACTGGGATTGTTTAGTCTGCAGAAGAGAAGAATGAGGGGGGATTTGATAGCTGCTTTCAGCTACCTGAAAGGGGGTTCCAAAGAGGATGGATCTAGACTGTTCTCAGTGGTAGCAGATGACAGATCAAGGAGTAATGGTCTCAAGTTGCAGTGGGGGAGGTTTAGGTTGGATATTAGGAAAAACTTTTTCACTAGGAGGGTGGTGAAGCACTGGAATGGGTTACCTAGGGAGATGGTAGAATCTCCTTCCTTAGAGGTTTTTAAGGTCAGGCTTGACAAAGCCCTGGCTGGGATGATTTAGTTGGGAATTGGTCCTGCTTTGGGCAGGGGGTTTGACTAGATGACCTCCTGAGGTCCCTTCCAACCCTGATATTCTATGATTCTATGAAATGCCGTTAGCCTTCTTGGCAACAAGGGCACACTGTTGATGGGCCCCGCCTACCCAGGCCTGGCCCCACTTTCCTCCATGAGCTATCAATGGGCCCTGCAACACCCTTAAACCCAGACTTGAGGAGAATGCCCAGATCTCCTCAGCTCAGGCTTTCCCCATAGGCAGTGCCCCTCCCCTGCTCTGTGGCAGATCAGGCTCCCTTCTACCCCCAGGGCACAGATTCAGCAGGGGACAAAAATGAAGGGAATGGGAGGTGACAAAAACAGGACTTTTAATGTCCTCGGAAGACTTATAGATTTCCTAGGATAGCTACCTCAGAAAAGGAAAATCCTAGGAAAACCTGGATAGGTGGCTACCCTAGCCTTAGGCCCAGATCCTCAAAGGTATTTAGGCACTAAGGTTAGGATCTGGGCATTAGATTGTACGCTTACAGGGCAGGGACTGTGCCATGCTGTGTATCTGGCCAGTAGCTAGCATAACTGGGTTCCAATCCTGAATGGAGCCTTTGAGCACTATTGCAATACAAATAATAAAGAATAACACTATTATAGGCTGCATAGAATTGTACTGGTTTTCAGACAGTTAGACTATATTATTATCATAATAATAAACAATTGGCGGGTTGAAAATGCTGATTTTTTTCTATTTGTGACAAAATGTAATCAACATTTTGACCAGCTGTAATAATTAATACAAATATTTAATAAGACAGAGAAAAGATGAACTAAAAATGAGGCAGGTGTCACTGACCGGGATGGACGATATTACAGAAAAATACAAAATGTTCTCCAATTTGCATATCCCTCGGATAGGGTGACCAGACGTCCCGTCGGGACGCGGGACAGAGATATCCGCAGGCAGCACTTTTTTTTTTTCCCCTCTCTCTCTCTCAGCTGGGACTCGCTCGGCTTTTTTTTTTTTCTCAGCACCCCCCCCCATGTGTCCCGATATTTTATTCCCCTCATCTGGTCACCCTACCCTCAGGTTCAGTTCAGCTAAAGGAGATATATTTCTCTTGATACTTTTTCATTCTGGTATATTTAATTGATTTGATTAAAACACTCAGTAGATGATCGTTTCAACATATCTTTCCAATTCGCTCTAATATTTATCTGGATTTTATACAATGTGATGTGATTTTCAATAATATATGGATGTTACTCAAATTGGAAGCTCTTTGGGGCAAAGACCAGCTTTTGGTTCCGTGTTTGTACAATACTTAATACAGCAGGGTCCATGACTGGGGCACATACATGCTACTACAATAAATAAATAAAAATAATAATAAAACATGATGAAAGGAATGCTGTAGAATCTTGAAACGATTTTGAATATTTGCATTTTTGTTACCCAAACAAAAATGTGTGTGTGTGTGTTTGTGTAATATATATAACCCCATGAATTTATAAAAGGATTTTTCTCTTCAGTTTAGTCTACAACTCAGAATTTTTACTGGAAATACCATTTCATACCATGTGCAACACACAATGGGCAAATGTAAAATACAATACAGTGCTTAATTCTCTGCTACAATGTACATCTTCCATGTTAATCCTGTATTTTAAACAGAGGTCAGCTAGCTGAGAGTAATTATCAAATTATTGATTTACTGTGTTACGGCTGTTTTTACAATTGCTTTAGAGGTTTAACTGTGCTGTTTTTCTTCCACGTCTCTTCTTGATGTTTCCCCCCTATGGCACTGAATAAAGTCATGCTGTGTGAAAATAACTGAAGGGTCAAGCTCATGCAAAACCAAAATTAACATTGTGTAAATAAATACAAATAGCACCAAGGGGGAAATCCCCTGTGGTCTAGTTTATACCATATAACTTATCAAAACATAGCATATAAAATCAACCTTTTGCTATGGCTTCTAAGAATCCCATCTTAAGCCCGAACAGCCTTCTGGGATCAGTATAAGAAGATTATGTAACGAGTCTCCAGGTGTTGCCTGAGCAAAGAACTTTACCCTCATTGCTATTATGGAGTTTCCACAGTTTAATGAACTGACACAGACAGGAGTATGTGGCGGTTTGCTGGAAAAGGCTAGCAGGGAGTGCCTAACAATATTGCCATGAAGGGCAGCACAATCAGAGCACTGAACAGTGGACTGGGAGCTACAAACTCCAGGGTTCTCATCTTGGCTCTGACAATGGTATCTTCTGTGACCTTGGGCAAGTCTCCTGTCAATTTCTCCTTGTCCTGGGACTTACCATTAAGTAGTTAATGTTTCTAAAGCACTCTGAAGATATAAATGCTAAGTATTATTACTACTACCCAGTAAACGCAAACCAACCTATACCTTTAAAAAGAAACAAAAACCCTACCGAAACAAAACGTTGCACACACAATTCTCCCCCTGGGGAGAGGATGGGAGATACAGTCCAAGACACAGCAGCAGAACACTTCTATGCTGGCTGGGACATTTATAGCAATTATAGGAGCCTCCAGAAGCTGTCTCAGACAGACATTGGGAGTTAGTCCAATGCACCTGATTAATCAGTAACTGGGGGAGAATCCATGTTCTTGTACCACTCTGTTTCCCCATTCATAATCTGATACCTGGTAGCACAATATTACCATTATGTGCAGCAAGCTAAAGAAATGTTGTAAATGGAACACCCATAAGTGCAGGGACTACTCTAGGTACATTGGCACTCTACACAAAGACAGATCATGGTACCTCCCCATGTATGCTATTTCTCCCTCTGGCACCCGTAGCTCTGCAGCGCCCCTTACTCCTACATCATCTCCTCTTCCAAATGTAGCCCCTGCATCTGCTCAGCCAGTGCCCAAGGTGGCAGAAATTTATCTGAACTGGCTGCAGCGGCATTTCAAGCGAGGCAACACAATAGCCAGTGCGAAGGCTTCTGCGGTGTATCTGAGACCCAAATGCAACTCTAGCAGATGAAAGAGAAATGCCAGTTTTAGAGGAGGTCACTAAGTGGGCACAGGGCAGAAATAAATCCTGCAGCCGTAGAAGAGTGGTTTGGAACTGACCCATAGATGAGTGCCCATATTGGGTGCAGATCACTCTAGTGCCTCAGACAAACACATAGACCCTGACCCAAACCCACTGATTTAAGTGGAAAGACTCCCATTGACTTCTGTGGGCTTTGGATCAGGGTCACACTGCCTATATAACTAAGGCTGCATCTGCATTAGTATCTGTATCTTAGTTACTCACATGCTGTATATTGACCTGCCTTGAGGTAGAGGTGGGGGGAATCACTAAGAAGTGAAACTGGGTAGAGAATCATTTTGCCTTACTCTGATGCAGAGAGAGGGTGGACTGAAACACTGATCCAAACACCCCTAAACTTTGGGGAAAGTTGGATCCAAATCCAGAGGCACCTAGGGTCTGTCTCTGCCCTGTTCATTTCCCCTGGACTATCAGACTAGACTCAGGAAAGAATGTAGCCACTGGATGTATCTTTTAAAAAAATATATGTAATCTTAAAAGGAAGACTAAGAAAAGCCTAATTAAAAAACACCCATGGAGAGAATATCATTAAAGGTCTTTGTTTAAATAATCCACTGCCACCAAAGAATACATTGTTGTTATTCTAGTATTTTTAATTCCTATTAGCCGGCACAGTATCATTTCTTTATACTGTGGGCCTTGTCACACCACAGAGGCTGTATTGTGCCATAGGTCTCATTGATTTAATTACTCCAGCCTGAATGAATGCAGTCTAACCTAGAACGGCTACTTAAAATGTAAATCAATTCAGTGATGCATAAAAATACCACACTGATAACAGGCACTGAGAGGAACCTCTTGAGAAATAAGCTTCTGCTCACACAACGTGGCTAAAGCTGTCTGGGAAGTTAAGCAATCTGGAAGCACACGCAGCCCTTATGAAATCCTCCTGTAGAGGGAGCCTTGTAATGGGCCTGACATTATTAAATAAATTAAGGAAAATAAATAATTTTAAAATGGCTTGGAAAATATGGAAATACAGCGTGACTATAATCATTTCTTGTATTCAGACCCAAGAGGTGTTTGGAAGGTTGTGTCTGTCTCCATTTCTGTTTCCATATATGGAAAGTACTGCAGCATCAGAGAGTCGCAGCATGACCTTGCTTTCTCCCATTGATTTCAGCGAGAGTGGGATCAGGCCTTTGGCTTGGAGGGGATAATAATACTATTCAGCACTTTTCAAAGGGCTGGATTGTAACCCTAACAGTCCAGCTTGAATAATGGGCAATGTGTTCCTGAGCTGCCCCAGGAGCAAGGCAGGAACCAGACTGTGACTCAGAATCATGACCTGGTCCTTGTTTCCCCTTTACTCCAGTGGGTAAATAATCTGAGCCAGCCTTTTAGCTGGTACAAATTTCTTCCCCTTCTGTACTGGCCCCAGTGCAATGCTATTGCATTGGAGGAGTGCACCCTTGACTCTGCCCCACTCTATGCACCCAGCCGCTCACCTGTGCAGGATGAGGAGTAGGGGTGGGACTCAGAGGAAGGGATATAGGTGTTGCAATGCTGAACATCACAAAGCCTAACTTGCAGGCGCCTGGCAATCCAGGAACAACATTGTGATCCACAAAGCCAAGTAAGGCGCCTAGGCACCCTATACAATGAATGGGGAGAGATC
>QXTE01000046.1:8412914-8433558 GCA_003942145.1 Platysternon megacephalum
AAAAGAGATGGGTCTGAGCTAGGGCTCATCAACATTTTTCTGGAAAACTTTTTGTTCCCGTGGAAAATTGGATTTTCCATAAAAAGACATTTTCATGGAAAGTGCCTTCTTTCCTTTAACATATTCAATTTTTCATCAGAAAGCTGAGAATTTGAAAACTGAACATTTTTGGTCACAAAGTGAACATTTTTTGGCTTGGTGCTAAAAAAAACCCCAGACATTTTCCCACATGGAAAAATGCATTTTCTCACCCGCTGTAGCCTGAGCCATGAATTTCAGATTCAGGTCTGACACAAGAGGATCTTGATACATTCCATTAAGGATACAGAGCCTAGCCATGAAGTCCCAACCCAAACTCTGAGGTGGACTCTCCAGTGCCCTACACCTTTTGTGATCATTTACACCAGTTCACAGTGGGTGTAAAACACTACCAGCTCAGAGTGGTAGCATCTTACATGCAGTTTTCACTGATGTGAATGACTAGACAAGGTGCAGAGCAACAGAGAATCAGGACCTCTAACTTCCCTGTAGTTCAGGGGTTGTTCAGACCAGGGTCTTTGTATTGACCAATGATCTCTACTTACTTAGCCCCCGCAATCAGCCAGTACGGCTTCACCAGCCCCCTCTGTACAAGCGAACAGGCTGATGCAGTATCTATCAGGCCTGTTTGGGGGTTCCTCCCAATCCTCACTGGGATGGTGGACAGTTTCTGCCCCCCTTTTTGCCCCCCAACTTGAGTCCAGCCACAAAACTCAGCCCACCCACACTCCATATCAGGGCAGTCACGTTTTGTGTGTCCAGGTCTCCCACACCGCCAGCAAACAAGGTTGGCGGGCCTCTCAGGTGCTCCTCAGGGCTCCCCCTTTCTCTCCGGGCCTTTCCCAGAAAAAGGTTCTGCCAATTTCTTCCCTGCCTCCTTGTCTTTCCGGGGTCGGTCCTCCCTCCGGGGACCCTCTGCCTCAAGATATTCTTCAGTCAACCTGACCGCTGCCTCGATGGTGACCGGCTGGTGATGCCTCGCCCAGACGCGTATGTTCTCGGGGAGGCTCTGCAGCAATTGTTCTAGGACCAATGTGTCCATCATTTCTCCCACCGTGTGCGTCTCCGGCCTCAGCCAGCATGTGGCCCAGTCCATTAGTCTCTGGGCCTATGCCCGGGGCTGCACCGCCGCCGTCCATCGGGCCGCCCGGAACTTTTGGCGGTACCGCTCCGTCGACAGGCCCACCCGGTCTAGAATGGCCGCCCTCACCGCCCCATAGATCTGGGCTCGCTCGTGGCTCAAGGCCATATAGGCCACTTGAGCCACTCCCGTCAGGTATGGAGCCAGTTGGAGAGCCCAGGTTGCCCTCTCCCACCCGGCGCCCGTGGCTACCCGCTCAAAGGTCCCGAGAAAGGCATCTGGATCATCCGCCAGGCTCATTTTACAGAGTCCCCAGCCTGGCAGTCGGGTGCCCTCTCCTGCCGCAGGACTCACCACTCGTTGCAGGAGCTGTTGTTGCACACCGGTCTGCTCCCATATGAAGCCTCGCAGACTCTGCTGTTGCTCTGCTTGCCAGGTCAGTAAAGCCTGTCTCACGGACTGGTGGGACTGCTGAAAACTTCGCAGGGCCTGCTGCATCTGCTCCTGCTGTTTGACCAGCCATTCCAGGGGCTCCTCCATATCCGGGCCGCCAACCACATTCGCTGGCTCTTGGATCCCGGACAAGCCCCCACGTGTATCCTGGCCAGCACCCTGTTACACAGTGTAAAAGCAATAGAAATGAGGGAAAAACCATGCTTCATATCTTGTATATATGCTTTTGCCAAACTTCTCTGCCTTTGAGAGGACAGGAAAAATACATGAATTATTCTGTGATCATGAAAGCAAGTAGACAGATTCTCAGCTTTGTTCTTGCCTTTTTGTGCTGCAAGAGTGGTGCAAAGTGGCTGGAATTTGGCCAGCTAGAATTCCCCTGCAAAAGGGAAATTCTCAGCTTGCAACACCCTCTCCTCCTAGCCTCAGCCTAGTGGGCATGCTGAGGGTAGAAGAGGCTTGGCCAGATTGCTACTGCACTCTGGCTATTCTCAGCTGGTGGAAAGTCCATGGCACCGGCTGGCGTAGGTTAAAATAGCCCTGGGAATAGAAAGCTTCCATATGGAAGAGAGGATTAGAAAGTATCACAGGTAAATTCAATGTGCCTAAATTCACATTTCTGGAGCAAGTTTATATTCTGAAATGTCCTGATTTTTGAGGACTTTATGTCTCATAACCTTAACAGGGCATTAGTATGCATTTTGTAGTTATTTTGTTAAGGGCTTTGAAGGAGGTGCGGGGACCAGAAAAAGGAAGGACGGACCCACCAGAAAATCTAGAGGCAATCAGTTGCACATATTACAAGCTTTGCCAGCAAATGTTACTATCCTATCTCTGCACGTATTTGATTTCCACATCTTTTGAGTTTCTTACTCCACAGCTATTGGCTTATTCAGCTTGCGCATCTTATAAAGTCCTCTGGCTTTTGAACAACACTGCTATTATTGTACCCCAATCCTGCAAACACTGGTACATGGGAATAATTACCTCTGTGAGTAGTCCCACTGACCTGAACTGGTCTACTCACAGGAGTAAAGTTACTCAGCTGTATCAATGTTTGTAGGACTGGGCACTTAACTAGCTGCAAGCACATGCACTGTGCATCAATTTTTTAACTCCTGTAGGCCTGAGCAGTAGAAAATTTAGTTAGGTTCAGTATATAATTTTCAAATTCCTATGGCTTGGGGAATTTTTTTTTTTACACCAAGCAAAAGTAATAGTCCCATAGGAATACTATGCCAACACTGGTTCAAACTTCAGCCATTTGTGCTCTAGCCCTGATTTTGTTGTTGTTGGTGGTGGTTCTTAAAGGTGGCTGGAATATTTTATTATGCGAAATGTATATATATTTTTTCTCCATTCTCCTGTAACTAAAACACAGAGGTCACTAGCAGCACTTGATATAAAATAAATAACAATTATATCCAATTAGCAATATGGCATCATTACAACTATATTTTCATTATCATTATTGCATACTATTAAGAGCTAATTTTAATAAATAAAATATACAAATAGCTAGCTACCTAGCTAATCTTTGGACAAAAATATCATTTCATGTGTTTTACATTCAATAATGTTGTGAAAATAGGATTATAAAGGAAACTGTTTTGCAATCTTAACGGCAGTGGTCACTGTTGTAATAAAACAAGACTAAATAATAATATAAATTATTAACAATCTAATAATTTATTGTCACTATTTTCATTACCTGCAATATTCCATATTATTAAGAGCATTTTTTAAAAGGCTTTTCATGTTTTTAAATATTTTTCACCATGAGCAACTCGAAGTATCCAAATACTCCTTTTACTAAATTCTTTTTTCCCTCTGGATAATAAAAACAGTAAAGTTCTATTATCCATGAAGTTTCCCATCACTGCACATTTCCATGTTTCCCCATTCATTTTTATTGAAATCAAGCAGCAGTCCAAGAGAGATCTGCATTTCCCATGAAACAGGGCAGACATCCTTTAACCTGTGTCTATCACTTTGTGAGGGAGATATGATCTCTGTGTTCACTACAAGACCACAGTTTTGTTAAGAGCTAAAAAAGACATGGACTCATTTTCCCTTAAAGCTGCTGCTTCTAAACCAGTAGTAAACCAAAGCCGTTGCTGCTGAGAACCAAAGGTCATGTTGAGAAAAATGAAACCATATATGAATAGAATAGGGCTCTGAAGCCTCACCGACAAATTCATTTTGAGCCTCATGCTATCTCTAGGAGGGTGAGTGTATATGAGCAGTCTCAAGAGAAATGTTAACAAATATCTCTGGAATGCCAACGCTAGTACTGCCGCAGCATTTTAAACTTCAACAGCATGATATACAATATGGAATATGAATTTGTATTAGCAAGAGATTAGATCCTGTTTTACATTATGAAGTTTGCTATCTGCATCCCACCTTAAATTAGGAATGACTGCCAATATGTTGCAACATGTAAAACACCCATACATATTCATTTATCAGATTCTTTGCAAGGCATTTCTCAATTACGCTTCTAATGAGGGAAAGAAAGCTTGTGCTTTAAGGCAGCTTTTCAAAGCCATCATCTTCACTAATAATTCTGCATGCATTTTAAAAGAATGCATATTCATGTTCTGAAGATCGGGATAGAGCTGTGAGGAAGAAATGTTTACATTTCAAGTGAAATTGGTAAATGTTGACACAAAAAATCAGAATAGTTTTGCAAACAGAACATTTTTCACTTTTTACTTGGCATATTTTCACTAATTTAGCTTTAAATAAATGTACCTTTTTCAGGGAAACCTCTGTTTGCTCAGCAAACTGAAGTGGTGGGTTTTAGGATGAGTAGAAAACTGTATTCACAGTCATAATGGAAAGACTTTCTAAGGGTACACAGCAAACAATGAAATATAAAGGCCAGTTTATGAACCCCTAACTATTGATCAGTTATCCAGGGGAGCATTCCTGTTCATTTCAATGGGACTGCTCAGCAGTGTGAATAAGGGGTTTGGGGGGGGGGGAGAGAGAGAGAGAGAGAGCTCAGTGGTTTTAGCATTGGCCTGCTAAACCCAGGGTTATGAGTTCAATCTTTGTGGAGGCCACTTAGGGATCTGGGGCAAAATCAGTACTTGGTCCTGCTAGTGAAGGCAGGGGGCTGGATTCAATGACCTTTCAGGGTCCCTTCTAGTTCTATGAGATAGGTATATCTCCATATATTATATAATCTGTCCATTATACAATCACCACCATGTTTTGCAAAAAAAAAATTCAGTTGCTTTTATAAAAATAACCATTATATATTTTTTAATGAAGCCATGTTTATGAAAGTCTTTCCTTGGAACAAATTACCCTCTAACATGCATCAGTTTCACAGCACTGTAACTCCACTGGCTCCATATTTACACAGGTCTGCGAGGAGAAACAGGCTCTTTGTTACAAGGGTTATGCTTTGGGTACAATTACTGACAACTATGTATAATACCCACATTTTCAAATGCAATTAGTGATTTTTGGTGCCACAATTTTTGGGACCCCAATTTGACACACCTTACAGGAGCCTGATTAGCAGACGAGTTGCTCAGTGCTATCTGAAAATCAGGCTTCTTTAAGGTGTTTCAGTTGGGAAAAAAATAGGAGCACCAAAATAGCTACTTACTTTTGAAAATGTAGGGTAATATGTTTAGATAGTATACTGATAGGTACCTTGGAGAACATAGGTAGAGAGAGAGAGATTCATAGACTTTAAGGCCAGAAGGGTCTTTTTTCATTTGCAGACCCCTAAAAAATTTCAAATGGAGGTGCGAACCCCTTTGGAAATCTTAGACATAATCTATGGACCCCCCGAGGTCCACGGATGAAAGGTCAAAAACCACTGCAATAGTTAATTTCCCTCGCTGTTAAAATGTCTGCCTTATTTCTAGTCTGAATTTGTCTAGCTTCAACTTCCAACCACTGGATCTCATTATGCCTTTTTCTGTAAATTAAAGAGCCATTTATTTATCAGAAATCTCTTCCCAGTATAGGTACTTGCACACCCTGATCAAGTCACCTCTTAACCTTTCCTTGGATAAACTGAATACATGGAACTTCTTAAGTCTCTCACTGTAAAGCAGGTTTTTCTGACTTCAGATGAGTGAGTCTTGTAACTCTTTTCTGAAACCTTTCCAATTTTTCAACTTTTTATTGTCTCCTAATGCTGTATACAGAGGTAACATAACCAGTCTATTCCTACTTGATATAACCCTGTTTACACATCTAAGAATTGTGTTTGCACTCTTAGGCTGGTCTACACTGGGAACTTACATCAGCACAGCTACATCTTTGAGAAGTGTGGAAAATCCACACCCCTGAGAGATGTAGCTAGGTTGATCTAACCCATGGTGTAGACAGTGCTAGGCTGATGGAAGGTGGACTCCATTGCCAATGGGAGAACCCCTCTTGTCAGCGTAGAATAGATAGTGTCTACACCGAAGTGCTACAGCGGTGCCTCTGCAGTGCTTTAAGTGTAGACATATCCTAAGCTGCAGCAATCATGTTCAACTGGTTATCTACCAATACCTCTACATCCTTTTCAGTATCACTGCATTCCAGGATATAGTCCCCCATCTTGTAAGTGTGGCCTACATTCTTTGTTTCTAATGAAGATGATAAAATACGGGTAGGATCTGATCAGAAACAGTCAAATGAAAGAGTCCCATTCAATTACATCATGTAATGTCACAAAAAGTGACAAGTTTTAAAAGTGCGTATATACCAATGCTAGAAGTCTAAATAATAAGATGGGTGAACTAGAGTGCCTCATATTAAATGAGGATATTGATATAATAGGCATCACAGAAAATTGGTGGAATGAGGATAATCAGTGGGACAAAGTAATACCAGAGTACAAAATATATCGGAGGGACAGAACAGGTCGTGCTGGTGGGGGAGTGGCACTATTCGTGAAAGAAAGCATAGAAGCAAATGAAGTAAAAATCTTAAAATGACCCAAACTGTACCATAGAATCTCTATGGATAGTAATTCCATGGTCTAATAATACGAATATAGCAGTAGGGATATATTACTGACCACCAGACCAGGATGGTGATAGTAACTGTGAAATGCTCAGGGAGATTCGAGAGGCTATTAAAATAAAAAAACTCAATAATAATGGGAGATTTCAACTATCCCCATATTGACTGGGTTCAGGTCATCTCAGGATGTGATGCAGAGATAAAGTTTCTTGACACCTTAAATGACTGCTTCTTGGAGCAGCTTGTCCTGGAACCCACCAGAGGAGAGGCAATTCTTGATATTAGTCCTAAGTGGAGCACAGGATCTGGTCCAAGAGGTGAATATGGCTGGACCGCTTGGTAATAGTGACCATAATATAATTAAATTTAACATCCCTGTGGCTGGGAAAACACCACAGCAGCCCAACACTGTAGCATTTAATTTCACAAAAATGAGGAAGTCAGTGAAACAGAAATTAAAAGGTACAGCACCAAAAGTGAAATCCCTGCAAGCTGCATGGAAACTTTTAAAGACACCATAATAGAGGCTCAACTTAAATGTATACCCCCAAATTAAAAAACATAGTAAGAGAACCAAAAAAGGGCCACCATGCCTAAACATCAAAGTAAAAAAGTGAGAGGCAAAAATGCATCCTATAAAAAGTGGAAATTAAATCCTAGTGAGGAAAATAGAAAGGAGCACAAACTCTGGCAAACGAAGTGTAAACATATAATTAGGAAGGGCAAAAAAGAATTTGAAGAACAGCTAGCCAAAGACTCAAAGTAATAGCAAAAAAGTTTTTAAGTACATCAAGAGCAGGAAGCCTGCTAAACAACCAGTGGGGCCACTGGACAATCGAGATGCTAAAGGAGCACTAAAGGATGATACGGCCATTGCGGAGAAACTAAATGAATTATTTGCATCGGTCTTCACAGCTGAGGATGTGAGGGAGATTCCCAAACCTGAGCTATTCTATTTAGGTGACAAATCTGAGGAACTCTTGCAAATTGAGGTGTCATTAGAGGAGGTTTTGGAACAAATTGATAAACTAAACAGTAATAAGTCATCAGGAACAGATGGTATTCACCCAAGACTTCTGAAAGAACTCAAATGTGAAATTGCAGAGCTACTAACTGTAGTTCGTAACCTATCATTTAAATCAGCTTCTGGACCAAATGACTGGAGGATAGCTAATGTGATGCCAATTTTTAAAACGGGCTCCAGAGGTGATCCCGGCAATTACAGGCCAGTAAGCCTGACTTCAGGACTGGGCAAGCTGGTGGAAACTATAGTAAAGAACAAAATTGTCAGACACATAGATGAACATAATTTGCTGGGGAAGAGTCAACATGGTTTTTGTAAAGGGAAATCATGCCTCACCAAACTACTAGAATTCTTTGAGGGGGTCAATAAGCATGTGGACAAGGGTGAGTCAGTGGGTATAGTGTACTTAGATTTTCAGAAAACCTTTGACAAGGTCCCTCACCAAAGGCTCATAAGCAAAGTAAACTGTCATGGGATACGAGGGAAGGTCCTCTCATGGATTGGTAACTGGTTAAAAGATAGGAAACAAAGGGTAAGAATAAATGGTCAGTTTTCAGAATGGAGAGAGGTAAATAGTGATGTCCCCCAGGGGTCTGTACTGGGGCCAGTCCTATTCAACATATTCATAAATGATCTGGAAAAAGGGGTAAACAGTGAGGTGGCAAAATTTGCAGATGATATAAAACTAGTCAAGATAGCTAAGTCCCAAGCAGACTGCAAAGAGCTACAAAAGGATCTCACAAAATTGGGTGACTGGGTAACAAGATGGCAGATGAAATTCAATGTTGATAAATACAAAGTAATGCACATTGGAAAACATAATCCTAACTACACATATACAATGATGTGTTCTAAATTAGCTGTTACCACTCAAGGAAGAGACCTTGGAGTTATTGTTGCTAGTTCTCTGAAAACAATCACTCAGTGTAAAGCGGCAGTCAAAAAAGTGAACAGAATGTTGGGAATCATTAAGAAAGGGATAGATAATAAGACAGAAAATATTGTATTGCCTCTATATAAATCCATGGTACGTCCACATCTTGAATACAGCGTGCAGATGTGGTCGCCCCATCTCAAAAAAGATATATTGGAATTGGAAAAGGTTCAGAAAAGGGCAACAAAAATGATTAGGGGTATGGAACGGCTTCTATCTGAGGAGTGATTAATAAGACAGGCACCTGTCAGCTTGGAAAAGAGATGACTAAGGGGGGATATGATAGAGTTATATAAAATCATGACTGGTGTGGAGAAAGTGAATAAGGAAGTGTTATTTACTCCTTCTTATAACTCAAGAATTAGGGGCCACCAAATGAAATTAATAGGCAGCAGGTTTAAAACAAACAAAAGGAAGTATTTTTTCACACAATGCACAGTCAACCTGTGGAACGCCTTGCCAGAGGATGTTGTGAAGGCCAAGAATATAACAGGGTTCAAAAAAGAACTAGGTAAGTTCATGGAGCATAGTTCCATCAGTGGCTATTTGCCAGGATGAGCAGGGATGGTGTCCTTAGCCTCTGTTTGCCAGAAGCTGGGAATGGGTGACAGGGGTTGGATCAGTTGATGATTACCGGTTCTGTTCATTCCCTTTGGGGCACCTGGCATTGGCCATTGTCAGAAGACAGGATACTGGGCTAGATGGACCTTTGATCTGACCCAGTATGGCCGTTCTTTTGTTCTTATGTATATTCTAAATGTATGACCTTGCATTTGGCTGTGTTAAAATGCATATTGTTCAAATGAACCCATCTTAACAAGTAATTTTGGTTAGACAGTACAATTGAGCTACTCCATCATTATTTACCAATCCACCGATTTTTGTTTCATCTGGAGACTTTTCCAGTAATTATTTTATATTTTATATCCAGATCATTGACAAAAAAAAATTAAAATGAATAGCATTGGGCCAAGAAGTGATCCCTGTGAGACCCTTGTAGAAATACCCCCGCTGGATGATGAATCCCCATTTACAATTAGGATTTGAGATCTATCAGTTAACCAGTTTTTAATCCATGTGAAATGGGCTATATTGATTTTGTATAGTACTAATTATTTTTACCTCAGTGTTATATAGTGTTATATAGGATTAAGTCAAATGCCTTACAAAGATCTAAGTCTATTATAACAATTATTTTTATCAAACCATGTTGATTGGCATTAATAATGCTACAAACCTTTAATTCTTTAGCAATTTTGTCCTATATCTGACTTTCCATCACTTTGCCTGGGACTGATACCAGGCTAATCACCCTATAGTTACCCACATCATGCATTTACCTTTTTTACTGGCAGAACTTACCCAGATTGGTGAAAACTGACAAATGGAATCTACAACTATTTTTGTGTATGTCCGAACAATGATTCTTTTATAAAGCAAAATTGTTTTTACAAGTACATTCCTACTATTCAAACCCACAAATGCTGAGCATGTACATTCATTTTCCACTGGTCTCACACTGTGTTCTGACCCTCATTAACTTCTACATCTCGTGTAAACAGGATTTCACCTTGACTGATCTGTACCGTAGCTAGAACTATTAAACAGGTAACAATTGTAACATCCAGAAATAAATGTTTATTAATGTTGTCCTATCTGTTCGTCTCTGTCATGAGAATGTAACAGAGGGAGCAAATTATTCTAAAAGACATGAGGATTTTGAAGTGCAGCAACTAGGTTGCATTCTCCAAAAGCATTCTGGGCCCAGCAGGTTTGAGGACTGGGCAGAGAAGATGGCCACACAGTCAGAAAGAGGCCTCTGTTGCATGGATTTAAAGCTAAATTAAGGAGACAGAAGACCCCAAAAGATGAGCCAAACCACTCCCCTATGTCATCGCTTTCACTAGGGTTAGGTGGGAAGAGACTATAATGCATCCCTCTTCCTTTACTCTAACATCTAGGCTTTCTGTAAATAAAATTCCATGATATATCACACAAATTGGTCAGATGAGAGTCTGTTGTGCATCATGGGAGATATAGTCCAGCCAAGGAGCCCAGCTCTTAGGAGAGAATTGGGGCAAAAAGTGCCCAGACTACAACTCCTGTGAGGCAATACCATACTGTTGGAAGATGCAGATTAACACTGAACTGAATTGATACTAAACGTTTTGGTCCAATTCACCAGACCAAAGTCAAACAGGTCAAACCAACCCAGTCGCAGGTCCACATGACAAGATCTTTTCCATGTTTGAGACACCAGAGGTTTTTTCTGTTTTGTTTTGTTTGTAGTAAAGTTCATCTTTTTATTTCTTCATTCTTTCCTTCCCACTATTCACCAAATGCTTTCCCTCCGTATTTCCAAAATCAGATTTCATTCATTCTTTAAGAATCTCTGGTGGCTTCACCATCTATCACTCTTTTCCTTAGGCTATTTCATTTCAGAAAGGGAGTGGGAAGACAGAGAAACAAAGCGAGAATGTAAAATCTAAAAGCTGAACAAAACATGAAGACAAAATGTTTTAGATCACTTCATTTCATAGTTCTGTTTCATGGTTGGCCAAACTGTTTGTATGATAAATGAGACCTCGACATGAGAAATTCTAGGAAAACACTGTGGGCAGGACATGTCTTACCATGCTCTGCCATTTTACCTTCACTTCTATTTTTCTTTCTTCTTCACAAACTTTTTCTTTAATCCTCTTCCTGTAAAAACAAAAACAAAAGCTGACTTAGTAGTTCTTGCTTCAGACATCTTATAGTTTGTGTCATATGTGCTGTATTTTTAAGGGAAGGAATTTAAATTGCACCTGGCCTGGCACTTGGGAGTCCTGGGTTTAATTCTCTGCTCCACATCAGATTTCTAGTGTCACCTTGGGCAAGTGACTTACTTGCTCTGTGCCTCAGTTCCCCATCTGTAAAATGGGGATAATAGCACTGCCTAGCCTCACAGGGGTGTGGTGAGGGATTCAGATACTCTGATAGTGGGGGGCATATACGTACCATAGATAGTTATATGCTTTAATAGGGTCTTGTGGTTAAGACAAAGAACATGCAGTTCTTCATTATATACCAGGAACTGTAGCCTGCAAGAGTTGGGGAAGGAATCTTTCATCGACTTCTCAGGAAAAAAGCAGCCATCCTATTTATTTCCAGATATGCCAGGAGAGGAGAGACAGATATAGGATAGATATTCGGTGGGCTTTGTATGGACCTATCGCACTCCCTTCTGAAGAACATTTCTGCTCATTTTGTAGCTAATGACGTTTCTGCATTTTGACTAAAAGTCTTAGCAAATTTCAGGCAATCAGTGAAGTAACACTAAAACTGCTGAGAGTATGGGAGGAAGGAGATGCAATAGATAAGATGATAGGTGGTGAAGTCTTTGGATATGTTATCACTCTTTCATCCAACTGTTTCAATGCTCTTTTCTAATGTTAATGAATTCAGTACCACTATAACACTTGGTCTTCAAACAAAAGCGGTTTTCATTGGATTTTTATAATTCAGATCACAGAGACATTTCTATTGGTCTTAGGCCTTGTTTTCAAGTGTTGGGCATAAATCAGCCTAGGAGTGAACCCTTTAACAGAGACATTTGTACTAAGCAAGTATCAGCATAAATAAGGAGATTCTGGTCCAAATCGGCCCTTCCAATTTTAGGGATGGAAGAAAAGAAGGGTTCACAAATACTAGCCAAAAGTTGCTGTCTGGTACATAAGTGATGGGAGGAGGAGAAGCCTAAGCAATAGCATTCTCCTATACTCTGACCCGACACCAATCCCTCCAGGTGAACATTGTACCATCAGGACTCCGTGGGCTTGGCAGAAACTAGCTATGGGAGGAGGTCCGAGCCGGTAGACTGCCATCATTTGCTGCATCAGCCCCAGCATTTGACATTGTGCAATCCCACTCTGCAACACTCATAACAATGCCTCAGTGAATGGGGAAGCAGAGCTGACAGGCAGGAAGGCTAGGGAAGCACAGTTTGTTTGGAGTCATGCTACTAGAGACAAAGGAGAGGCCAATTTGTGACAAACAGAGTTTGGAATGTTCCAGGCCTCTGCCAATACATGGGTCAGGTGGAGCTGGTACAGAACAGTGCATGTACCATGCCAGCATATCTGTGGTAGCCCTTTCAGTTTTTGCAGAATTTAAGCTTACACATTATTTAAAAAAAAGGTTTCTCACCCTAATGAGTGTGAAAACAACCTTCCAATTGTAAATTGATTAAGTACTGTATTTCTGAGTCTGAACCTAGACAGAAAGAGTAGCTCCAAGAAATCCTCCCATTCAGGTCAATGGGTGTTTACTCAGAAACCTGATGATATTTACCTATAAAGTTGTGAACTAATTTACTGGTGCTTGTTAATCTATTCTGAAACTGTGGGTGGAGCACAAGTAGAGGACCACCAGATTTTTTCCCCTAACCTAGCCCATGTATAAATGCTCAGAAATCTGTGGGATTTCCCTGGGGATCTCAAGCCATCTAATGTTTGGAGGACCTCTTCCACCTCCAGGAATGGGCTGTAGCCTATAGGACTAACCTGCTTGCTTGCATATATATGTATCTTTTCTTATAGTTTAAGTATTTGGTTTATTGTAATAGGTTTATAGATTTATATTAAAGTACGTTTGGCTGTAATGCAAGCGACCTACAGGCCATATCCTGTATGTTAAGCTAAGGCAAAGTTAGCATATCTATATTAAGACCTTTTACTCAGAAAGCAAAGTTGACCTATATCTTGTTATCCAAATAGATAAAGTACCCACGCCTATGTCTAAGACCTTTACCTAGACCAATAGACAATGAAGAATGGCATAGGGGATTTTTCAATGTTGTACCCACAGACTTAACAAGTACACCACAAGAGACTGATGTGCATACATACCTGTCATCAATACGCACATACATATTAGCCTATGGGGTAAGCGTACTCTAACATTTCTGTGGGTGAGGAATGAAATTTGGGCATAAGAGGAAGGATTTCCGGCACTCTGCCCTATAAAAGAGGTGACACACCTCGATAGAGTACTCCATCTCCATTCTCACTCCATTTCTATTCTTACTTATTCTCTATCTATTCTATCTATCTACGATGACTGCTACTATTAGTAGGCTGTACTTGTTCTTCTTAACTTTAAGTTTCAAAGGAACTAGGCTAAGCTTGGTTTCCCTAAGGTTTATTCTTTGTTTATTAGGTTTTGATTTTAAGTTTAAGTTAGTCAAGTAAACCCTAAGTTCGTTTTAATAGCTCGTAGTATTAGTTTCTTCTAAGCACTGCATCCCTCACTCAATAATTGAGAAACCTGAACCGCAAGGCTGTTCCTGTGTCTCTTACCACCAGGTTATCAAGGAAGGGTGTGAGTATATTAACCAAACCTTTGTAGCATATAATACTATATCTTTTGAATAGCAGTAATGCAATTGTAACTTTGTAACTCATTTTACCATTTACTTACTATTTCATTGATTTTCATAAAAAGTCTTTACGACTATATCTGTCTCAGTGTGAGCTTCTTGTCATACCCCCGAGGGTCCTTTGTAAATTCTGTGGAGCCTGATTTGGGACAAGAACTTTTATCTTCTGATCAAACAGATTGGTGAGCCTAAGACCCATGCTAATTAATATTAATGATTATTATTATTATTAAATTAAAATGAAATAAAAATTAAATGCCCATATTATCCAAATTAATATTATCAGTACACCCTAAATCAGGCTACAGGGCCCATAAGCACCAACCTGCAGATGGTCTGATTTACCAAGAGCAAGCTGAGTTAGGCCTCTGAGAGCTAAATACTCATCTGGTATAAATTGGCCCAGCTCCACTGAAGCCACTTGGTCTTTGGGCGTCTAAGATCTCATTATGGAATGTCATGTTGTGTATTACTTCCCTTGGTCCCATTGGAATCTTCTGCTTCCCTATGATCATCTCTTCCTCTGCGAATCTTCCCTGTCAGCCTTCTATAAAAGTGCTCTTTCTAATCATGTTCACTTC
The DNA here is from genome assembly GCA_003942145.1 of Platysternon megacephalum. Lineage (NCBI taxonomy): Eukaryota > Metazoa > Chordata > Testudines > Platysternidae > Platysternon > Platysternon megacephalum. The sequence continues at coordinate 8,427,429 of QXTE01000046.1, forward strand.
ACCAATAAGCGCTCAAGCCTGTAGTCCCCAATTAGTTTTATTTTTCCCAATTCAGGATTAATGTCCAAAGATTCAGAGGCTGGTAAAAAGCAAATTCTTCCACTTTGACAGGAGTGCGTCAAAAAATTATTTGGAGGTTTATCTGGAGGTTTATTCTGTGAAGGCCACTAAATGATTAGCAGCAGCGGTGTACACATAAGACTAAAGACTAGCAAATAATAAAGTTACTAAAATAAAGCAAATCTGCCACGTGCTTTGATTTCTATTTGAGGATTGTACACAACTAATATAGTGCAGTAATACTAAAACACTATTCAGTAAAACCCTGAGCAGTTACCATTTACAGTATATCATAGTCGGATGACAGCAGGAATGGTGGGAGTTCATTATAGGGACCATGAATTGTTGGAGGTAATTTAGATTACAATTTAAAGTTTAATTTAAAAATCTATCAACAAATGTGAAAGTGCTCGGGGAACATTTTAAAATGCACTTTAATCTCACCAGCACAAATAGCTTTTCAGAGCCCTAAACATCATCACCTGGAAAAACAGTAAAACTTTACTGCATCTTTAATTAAATTACAAACACAAAGGATAATTAATTTTTTTATTTTTCTTTTATTCATGCCATTGTTTTCCCTCTGAGTCAATATCTTCAAGTTGCAGGAACAGGATGTTATGAAGAAGTTTACAGCTGGCATATTCCTCCAGGATATTATTGCAGCTAGCAGATGAAATGCATTACACACATGCACACTGACACACACATTCGGCAGAGGTACTGGAGACTGACTAAGTTGTTCACCAAAGCATGTAAGAAGCCTAGCTTAAAAAGAAAGGGGTGGGGGGGAGAAAGAGGAATCAATCAATCAGCCAGCCAGCCAGCCAGCTATAAATGGAAGGCAGTCACCACAGTTCTGCAGCATGTACTGATGTGGCCATATTGCTTGTACCTTTGGGCAATCAAGAAAACAGAATCCAGCTTGCTCAATACCAGCCAATAACAAAGATGCAGCAATCAGTGTCTAACTTGGTTTCAAGGGCCTCATCATTTCTTGCCATATACCTACTATTGTTCTTGAAGAGGAAGGACACATATGGCAGGCATCACCCTACTTTGGATTCATTCCTAGAACTGATCAAAACACAGCAGTTTTGCTTCACAAGGGATGGTGCAAACGTTGAGCCAAATTCAGCATGACTCCATTGAATTTGGCCTGTTTTATTTTCATCTGACTGCTTTTGAACCCAGTTGGGACTGATTCGGCAAACCTTCCCTATTCAGCAAAGCACTTAAGCACATGCTTAAATGTGAGCAAATGATTTGACACCATTGGCTTTAATGAGACTTGCGCAGTTGCTTAAATGTAAGCACATGTTTAAGTGCTTAGCTGAATGAGGACCTTAAATTGTAATTGGATATTTGGTAGAGAAGGGCGATGTTGGGGGAATAGGGTTGTGACAAAAGCATAGTAAAGTGCCAGTTTCTGCTTAGTTTGAATCCCAGCTCATATATGTTCTTGGGTTTGCTGTAGCTGGTGAGAAATGAATATAGAACAGGAAGAGAGCTGTGCTAAACGTTTGCAACAAAACCCCAATGCAAGGGATGCTTGCTGTTCGGTGGTTTCTGTACAAACTGGGGACAGGGTCTCAAAAAGATTCAATGATCATAAGGAGTCTGAGTTCCAAGTTCATAAAACCTGAAATCAGGCACGTTTCACTCAGTATGACTAATGATGACTTGACTGATTGGTTTCTCTCACCAAGGATAACTAATCCGCCTTGATATCAATGAAGCTCCTCATCCAGGTAAAGGAAGTATGATTTGGCTCACTTTCTTAATTAATTAATTAATTAAATTCAAGAGCAACATTTTTTTGTACATGGCTTGGGGTTTTAGCTGCCTAACTCCCATGGAGATCAGTGGGAAAAGGTCAAAGACATTTCTATCCAACGCACTGGAAGTTTAGGAATTATTGACACACCCTATAAAATGAGATGGGAAGGTGTAGAGGGATTTTAAAAAAATATTGATTTCATCTAAAAGTTAAAGACAGAGCAGTTAGTAAATATCATTGTTATATAGAGTTAGGATCTCTTATAGTAGTGGTTCTCAACCAGGGGTACGTGTACTCCTGGGGGTACTCAGAGGTCTTCCAGGGGGTACATCAACTCATCTAGATATTTGCCTACTTTTATAGTAGGCTACATAAAAAGCACTAGCAAAGTCAGTACAACCTACAATTTCATACAGACAAAATGAGAAAGCGAGCAATTTTTCAGTAACAGTGTGCTTGACACTTTCGTATTTTTATGTGTGGTTTTGGAAGCAAGTAGTTTAAGTGAGGTGAAACTTGGGGGTACGCAAGACAAATCAGACTCCTGAAAGGGGCACAGTAGCCTGGAAAGGTTGAGAGCCACTGTCTTATAGGATGAAATTCATCCCTTATCCACTATCTATCTTCTACTTAAATCTTCAAGAGAGGGCTTAAGTGGGTCTTAAAGTGCTGCATATATGCTCAGATATGCCGGTGATGGGTGGCAATATGAAAGCCTAAAATAGAGCTTGTGCACAGGGTGAATTACACCCTCCAGGCTTAAAAAACAGCAAATGACTCTTGCACTTAAACACATGCTTAACTTTATGTGCATTATTGTCCCCCATCGAAGGCACTGAGAGTACTCACACTTTAGCACAGGGGTCTCAAACTCAAATGACCTCGAGGGCCACATGAGGACTAGTACATTGGGCCGAGGGCCGCATTTAGTGACACCCCCCCCCGCCCTCGTCCCCGCCCCTTCCATGAGGCCCCGCCCCTGCCCCGCCTCTTCCCACCCCTTCCCCGCCCCCATTCCAACCCCTTCCCCGAAATCCCCACCCCAACTCTGCCCCCTCCCTGCCAGGGGGCACAGGAGGGGGGGTGGGGGGCGGTGGGGGCTCAGAGCAGGGGGTCGGGGTGCGGCAGGGGACTCAGCGCAGGGGATCGGGGTACAGCAGGGGGCTCAGGGTAAGGGGTTGGGGTGCAGGGTGCAGGGATGTGGGGTGTGGCAGGGGCTCAACGCAGGGGGTCGGGATGTGGGGTGTGGCTGGGGCTCAACGCAGGGGGTCGGGGTGCAGGAGGCGTGCAGGGGGCGCGCTCCGGCCCGACTCGCACCGGGGGCAGGGCAGGCTCCCTGCTTGCTTGCCTGCCTTGCCTGCGGCCGCGTCGTACCAGGAAGCAGCTGGAACCCGGGGGAGGAGGGGGAAGGGTGTGTGTGGCTGTTGCTTCAGGCACCGCCCCCAGCAGTTCCCATTGGCCGGGAATGGGGAACTATGGCCAATGGGAGCTGCTGGGGGCGGTGCCTGAAGCAACAGCCACACACACCCTTCCCCCTCCTCCCCCGGGTTCCAGCTGCTTCCTGGTGTGGCGCCGCAGCAGGGCAAGCAAGCAGGGAGCCTGCCCTGCCGCCAGTGCTGGTCGGCCAGGTAAACGGGGGGGGGGAGGGAGGAGCTCGCGGGCCGCATGCGATAGCCCTGTGGGCCGCATGCGGCCCGCGGGCCGCGTGTTTGAGACCCCTGCTTTAGCACATGGGTAAGTAGTGGCAGGACCAAGGCCTACTCCTGTTTTTGAGAGATGTCACAGTGAGATACAAGCTATGAAGACAGATTAATGAATAAATAGACACAATAAATAAATATTGGACTCTGATGGGGGCAGCTCGCTGTGAAAAGAAAAGCGTAAATTCGCATTAAATGAAAAAAATAAAAATACATGGCAGCAAAGAGCATGACCCAAACTATGTATCAATTTAATTAAAATCAACTCTGTTTATATATATATATATATATATATATATATATATATATATATAGTATTTCTAGAGACACAAGGACTCACCAATAAAGGATTAAAAAATCAAAAGCTTCTTGATAGCTAGTATGAAACCCATCCCTTTTGGCAAAGCATTCCTTTTACATAAGTGCACATAAAAGGGGGGGGGGAGGGGAAAGGGGAATGTTGACCACAGAAGACAACCCTCTTAATTCCTTTCAAATAAAATGAGCGGGCATGACACTGTGCCATCACAGAAGAGAAAGAGCTGCCTGTGAGTATTAAACTTTAGTGCTTTGGCTGCTTAATTATTGGTTAATCTAGCAAATTAGCATGCTTCATTTAATTCTAATTAGGAAAATTAATAGGCAGGGAATAAAGATTTAAAGAGACTGGCACAAAACAAAACTGAGTCTTAAACTACTCTTGGAAATTGGAGGATTTTTTTTTTTTTTTTTAAATACAATCTCTCCACCCTGCACATGTCCCTGCTCACCAGCACAGTTATGTTTACCAGCAAGGTGTAGGTCAAATGGGCAATTTTACAATCCTCTGGGCCTGATCCTCAGCTGGTGTCAATCAACATAGGTCAATGGAGCTACACAGATTTGTACCAACTGAGGATCTGGTTGTTTGTTTTTTCGCTCTGTGTGTAGTTAGGGGACAAAAGGAAGAGGTAGTTATATTTGGAGGTGTGGGGAGGAGGGGTTGGCTCCTCTTCTGAAGGGGATACATGACATGGTGGGAGATTATTCTATTATTTTTATCTCTCTCTCTCTATTTTTTTTTTTTTTTAAAGAGCACATGGAGGCGGGGGATAATTTAGTGGTGACATCGTCCTCTGGAGGTACACACCATTCATGTTAAGTGATGCCTTAAGTCATGGAATTGTAAATGATTTTATTCCTTCCTCAGTCTGATGCCTTCTTTATTTTCTCTCTCCTGGTGAAGCTTTGGGGGATGAAGACATGCTACTTTTCCACTTCACCAGCTGGCTGGCTTCCATTCTTGCCGCCCCCAAATGTTACAGCCTGATTTGCATGGTGTGTTTGTCTTTGCTAATCAAGCCGCTTACTCTGACAAGTCCTACGACATTGGACATGGCTGTTCTTCTAATTAAGGTGCTAATTGAATTAAATGGCTGCAGTAATGAGCAGATGAGCAGCATAAAAAGTAAAGAGTCAGATAGGCCAATTAACAAAAGAGCCGAGCATAATTATAACATTTAAAATACATGCAGCTCTGCACCAATATTGTTAATTGTTACAGGGGAATTTATGATAATTGGCTCAACAACAGGCATGCAGGATTAACCTGAGATGAAGCCTCTAATTAAAAAAATGATATTCAACACAAAACGCAGAGCTGGGATAATTAACACTTGATTTACATAAAAGATGTTTGTAGAGTAAGGCAATAAGCATAGCGAACGCCATGCCAAATACAAATATGACTGCCCTGTGGCATTTAGCAGCATCCAAACACAGAAGGCATTCAGAACAGGAGTCAGGTTTGTGCCAGAGCCAAATTTCATGCGGTGGGGGGGACCACTAATAGGCATTCAGCTTCTTATGAAGGGACGAAGAACTTTGTAAGGATTTGAAGAGAAGCACGGTGTAGGAAGCATAATCTCCCCAGAGATGTGGGGGTGAAATGATGATGCTTGCATGTTACTTGGTTTGGTTTTAAGGAAAACAACATAGTATCATTTTGGCATGGAACATGCAAAATGAAAGCTTGGCATAAGGGTCTGACCCACAGGAGCACTGACAAAAAATTAATTTTATTTTCCATGGCCAGAGTTCCAAACCCAGAAACATTTTATGGGATTCCATGAAAAAAATAGGCAGCTTTGAAGTTTTTCAACAAGAAAAGGGACTGCTTTTCTGAAAAACCATTCACAACCAGCTCTACCTGCGACAGGCCCCAGGTACTCCCTCGCAGAAGCACGTGGTCAGGGTCAGTTCTACCTGCGACAGGCCCCAGGTACTCCCTCGCACAGCAAGTGGGCAGGACCCACTCTAACTGGTTGAGAATTTGAAAGTGGAAGGCAGCTTGCGTGAAAGTAATCATGAAATGGTAGATTTCATGATTCAAAGGAATGGTAGGAGGGAAAACAGCACAATAAAGAGAATGGATTTCAAGAAGGCAGACTTTAGCAAACTCGGGGAATTGGTAGGTAAGATCCCATGGGAAGCAAGGCTAAGGGGAAAAATAGTTCAAGAGAGTTGGCAGTTTTTCAAAGAGACATTTTTAAGGGCACAAGAGCAAACTATCCCACTGCGTAGGAAAGATAAGAAGTATGGCGAGAGAGCC
>QXTE01000046.1:8440778-8488278 GCA_003942145.1 Platysternon megacephalum
GGGGTGTGGGGCTGGCTGCGGGCAGGGCAGGGGGGTGCAGCAGGGGCTGGCTGCGGGCAGGTGGCGGGTACCGGGGCCGTCCCTAAATATTCTGGGGCCCTACACAGCCCCCCCGCGGGGGGGTGCCCCAGGCCTCCGGGGGGGCGGTAGCGGGGGGCCCCAGGCTTCCGGGGGGGCTGGTTGGAGGGCCGGGGGAACCACCCCCCAGCACTCACCGGCGGCGCGGCTGGGGCCGGGTCTCTGCACTTCCCGCGGCCAGTGAGTGCAGGCCTGGCCCTGCTGGAGAGCTCAGGGGAGTGGGGGCGGGGCAGGGCTGAGCAGGGGCAGGGGCCCTGGGGAAGAGCAGGAGCGGAGCAGCGCCCCCTGGCGGCCGGAGGAGGAATGACAGCACAGCAGCAGGAAAAGGGTTACAGGTTTAGCCTTTTTGGCGCCCTCAAATCTTGGCGCCCTAGGCGGCCGCCTAGTTTGCCTAATGGTTGCACCGGCCCTGGATGAACCTCACAGGGTTTGGAGATTTAGTTTGGTTTGGATCAGCACCCAAAATTTTGAATAAGTGTGTTAATCCTTCTTCAAACTATCTGAGCCTTTTTGATCAGCAAGAGTGAGCTGAAAACCTTCTGAGAACAGGCTTTCCTGGGCAATTTCCATTCCCTCCTGCTTCTGGTTTTAATTGCAATTAACCCTTTTTTGCATAAATTTGGCAATTTCAGTCCTGGACATAATGAGGAAATGCAGAGAACACTGCACAAAACTGAAAAGTAACAGGGAAAAAGTTATTAAAACTTATTGGAACCTCCAAAAATTCTATTTGTGTTTGGGTTGAGTTTTTATTTTTCCTGGATCAGTCTGCCCCTTCCCTAATATAGATTTTCTGCAGCAGAAGTTTCAGCATTTTATCCCGTAATATTTACATTTCCCATTTTGGCACAAGAAGAACCATTATGTCTCTGGCTTTGTTGACAGAATCTGTGTATCATCCGTACCAGGGGATGTGATGACAACAACTAGCATGGGAAATGATCCCTCTGTATTTCTCAGAAAAATCAGAACGGGGCCTAATCCTGCAGTTGCTTCACAAGTAGGATTCCCACTGAAGTCAATGGGAGTTCTTCACACAGAGCAGCTACAAGCTCAAGCTCAATATTAGCACATGGTTTACATTTAGAGTAAAAAATTCAGACGATATTCACTTTGTTAGAAAGATGTATTGTTCTGACCAGGCACATGGCTCTTTTGTGTTCACTTCCTGTGAACATTAGACAGTCAAATTACGCTCACACGAATGCTTCAAGGTCTGAATCCTCCCAGATAAACATATTGTAGATTCAGAGTCTGAGTACTTGCACGTTGTATACTTTATATGGAATGTGCATACTGCTTGACAGCACAAGGGGTAGGTTTCCCAAAACCCTTTGCCTGAGTCCTAGCACAGAGATAATTCAGTAACCCAGACAAAGATCTGAGCACACCTTTCACAACTACATCTCACACATACATTCAGTTACTTTATCTCAGTGCAATGAGAAAAATTTGAATTACTTTGTGCCTAGTCGATAAGTCTTTGTGAGCCAATTCTTTTATGAATGATGCCTCAGGCAAAGCCTGCATCACTCACAATGAAAACGTGCAACATCTACTAAAATTTTCTAATCCTATTTATCTGCTAATTGTCCCTCAACTGCCCCTCGCCATTCCCCAAGGGAAATAACCCAGGGCTTCTTCAAACCGTCTTCCTGATTACAAGAGTTACGCACATCCAATCAGCGACCAGCAACAAAACCAAGTGACTCATGGGACCAATCACAACAGACCAACGCAGCTAAAATTTTGCATATCATATAGTGAACTCTTACCAAAACCCCACAACTGTGTGCAATCAATCCATAAGGGGAAAAACAAGGAAAACTAGTTGAGTGAGTTTGAAAAATCGAGTCCCCACTGTGCTAGGCACTGTACCAACCCATGGCAAGAGATAACCTTTGCCCTAAAGATTTTACTCTCTGACAGGTCTTCTCTGCAATTTTCCATTAACTGACTCCTCCTCGGCTACTCACTAGTGATGGCCTTCTATACAAAATCTGCTACCCAGGCCCCATTCCAATAGTTTATTCACTCCCATGCAGCACTGCTCCATCAAGAGTTTCAAATAAAGGTCAAACACATTTTTAAAATTTTTGCTAATTGAAAGTGCGGTTCTACTTTGAAAAATGACTTTCCTATCCAACAGATCTGCTCACTGTGTGTTCTTAGGGCTTGGCTACACTTGCAGATGTAGAGTGCTGGGAGTTAAACCAGCCTTCGGAGACTGCAGCAGGGAAAACGCTGCTGTGTGTTTACACTGCCAGCTGCAAGCGCACTGGCGTGGCCACATTAGCAGCTCTTGCAACACCACAAAGAGCAGTGCATTGTGGTAGCTATCCCAGTGTGCAAGTGGCTGCAATGTGCTTTTCAAAATCGGGGGGTGGAGTGTGACAGGGAGTGTGTTGTGTGTATGTGGGGGGAGAGACAGTGTGTTTTGGGGGGCTGAGAGCGTGTCAGCATGCTGTCTTGTAAATTCAGACAGCAGCAGACCCCCCCTCCTCTCCCTTCCCCCACACACACTCACAACAGCAGCATTCCACACTATGGTCTGCTTTGTCCCGGAGCAGATAAGCATGCCGGCTGTCAGAAACGGAGCTTTGAAAGGGGATATCCACATGCCTGCAGCTGATTTCAAAACAATGAGAAGAGTGGCCACTTGACTTCAGGGGATGATGGGACATTTCCGGAGGCTAATCACAGCGCAGTAATGCAACACCTTGTCCACACTGACGCCTGGGCGTTTCAGCCAGGGCGCAGCAAGCTTTATGCTTCTCTTGGAGGTGGATTACCAAGAGTGCTCCAGCTGCAGAGTCCAGGTGCTCAGGGCCGGCGCAACCTATTAGGCGACCTAGGTGGTCGCCTAGGGCGCTAAGATTTGGGGGGCACCGGCACCCTGGTCGTCAGCGCATTTCGGGGGAGGGACCTTCCGCCGCCCTAGGGCGGCGGAAAAGCTGGCAGCACTCCTGCAGGCGCTCTACGTGCCTTGCCAGTGTGGACACCTCAGGAGTTAGGGCACCCGGGGCTGCTTTAATGCGCTCTAACTTACCCATAGCCAAGCCCATAGAGTCATATTTACTAATAACAGGAGTATGGTTTTACAGAAACGCATATCAGAAGCAGACTTGTGATTTTACAAGGTTAAAGTAATAAAGTCCCCGTATAAAGGGTAAGAGGTAGCAATGGGACAGTCTAGAGCAGTGGTCCCCAACCTTTTCCTTCTGGCGGGCGCCAAAAAAAAAAAAAAAACCACCCCGAGCGCTGCCGGCGGAGAAAAAAAAAACAAAAAACAAAAACCCCGAGGGCTCCGCGGGCGCACTTACACCCCCCGGTGGGTGCAATGGCGCCCGCGGGCACCGCGTTGGGGACCCCTGGTCTAGAGAGTGTGAGAATGAGTAGGCCAAGAACATAAGGGGAGTCAGCAAGGCTATATGAGGTAAGACTAGCTCCAGATAAAAATGAGAAGCTTTAGGGGGCCAACTCAGAACTTTTCACTTTCACTCTTCATCCTCACCTGAACTAATTCTTAACAAACTCCCAGACACTGAATATTCCGAGACACTGATTTGAAAAGGGAATCAAGCTGTTTATGGGTATTGGAAGAAACATTTATGAGGCTGAATGTAAGTGATTCCTGACAATGGGCGTGGGACATGAAGCATTCTGAGGACAGGTAAATGCTATTCTATGCAGAAGATTCCTGGATATGTTCATTAAAAATTGTTTCTTTTTCTAGTGCTAATTGTACCTTATGGCCCTACTCTTGCTGAAGTCAATAGCAAAACTCCATAGTGCTGGCTTGGTCCTTAGTACAACAATTTCCCCCTGAATTTATTTTAATCTTCAACACAGTACCTGAAAAGAAATATATCCACCTCTGTATATTCTTAGTCCCTCAGGAAGGAGAGAGAATTATAGGAATATATTTAGTGAATACATACACTGCTGGAACCCTTAATAGGAAGAACACAATGGAAATACATAAAAGTGAATGTGAATTCCAATCCAATATACCAGTTGTTCCCTACAGTGGCCATATTCTGCTCTTGGCTACATACGCACACAGCTCTGCTTCCCATTGACTTCCAGAACAACTGGATATCTGCGCCCACACACACAATGTATCTTATTCTATGTAAAGTTAAAACAAAATGATTAGAGACAAGCAAATAATTAACTAACCCCAGCATCCTAGTAAAACAAAGGCTGAGAGGGGACATGAGTACTCTAACTCAGGAACCAATCCATGCAACAAACCTCAATGCCAACTCTGCCCACATATCTACACCAGCGACACCATCACAGGACCTAACCAGATCAGCCACACCATCACTGGTTCATTCACCTGCACATCCACCAATGTAATATACGCCATCATATGCCAGCAATGCCCCTCTGCTATGTACATAGGCCAAACTGGACAGTCTCTAAGGANTTCCCCTCTATTCGACATTGGTGAGGCCTCACCTGGAGTACTGTGTCCAGTTTTGGGCCCCACACTACAAGAAGGATGTGGAAAAATTGGAAAGAGTCCAGCGGAGGGCAACAAAAATGATTAGGGGGCTGGAGCACATGAGTTATGAGGAGAGGCTGAGGGAACTGGGATTGTTTAGTCTGCAGAAGAGAAGAATGAGGGGGGATTTGATAGCTGCTTTCAACTACCTGAAAGGGGGTTCCAAAGAGGATGGATCTAGACTGTTCTCAGTGGTACCAGATGACAGAACAAGGAGTAATGGTCTCAAGTTGCAGTGGGGGAGGTTTAGGTTGGATATTAGGAAAAACTTTTTCACTAGGAGGATGGTGAAGCACTGGAATGGGTTACCTAGGGAGGTGGTGGAATCTCCTTCCTTAGAGGTTTTTAAGGTCAGGCTTGACAAAGCCCTGGCTGGGATGATTTAGTTGGGAATTGGTCCTGCTTTGAGCAGGGGGTTGGACTAGATGACCTCCTGAGGTCCCTTCTAACCCTGATATTCTATGATTCTATGATTCTCTCTACAAATACATCACAGGACTAGACAACAGGGAGGGAGAACAGCTATTTGAGATAAAGGAAAATGTTGGCACAAGAACAAATGGAGAAGAAACTGGCGCCATGAGTAAATTTAGGCTGGAAATTAGAAGAGATGGCTTGTAACCGACAGAGGAGTGAGGTTCTGGCACATCCTCCCACTAGGAATGTTGGGAGCAAATAATCTAACTGGTTTTAACATGGAACTTGACAAGTTTATGAACAGGATCATATGAAGGGGTTGCCTGTGATAGCAGGGGACTGGACTCAGTGACCCAGGAGGTCTTTTCCAGTCCCATGTTCTTATGTTCTCAGTTCACAATGAATCATTTATGTGACAAACTCACCTCTTTTGCACTTCATGGTGCACTTCATGGAAGGCCTGCAAAACTGGATGACCTTGAAAACTGGAGTAATAGAAATGGGAGGAAATTTAATAGTGCACAGTGCAAGAATTTTTGCTATAAACTGGGGACTTATCAGTTGGAAGACCAAGGAAGAGAAAGACCTGGGTGTATTGGTTGATCACAGAATGACTATGAGCCACCAATGTGATGTGGCTGTGAAAAACTGGGACAGGTGCAGAGAAGGGCTAAAATAATCTCAGCAATGGAGGTGACTCAAAAAGCTTGGCTTATTTAGCTTAACCAAAAGAAGGCCGAGGGGAGATATGATTGCTCTCTATAAATACATCAGAGGGATAAATATCAGGGAGGGAGAGGAGTTATTTAAGTTAAGCACCAATGTGGACACAAGAACAAATGGATATAAACCGGCCATCAACAAGTTTAGGCTTGAAATTAGATGAAGGTTTCTAACTATAAGAGGAGTGAAGTTCTGGAACGGCCTTCCAAGGGGAGCAGTGGGGGCAAAAAACCTAACTGGCTTTAAGACTGAGCTTGATAATTTTATGGAGGGGATGGTATGACGAGACTGTCTACAATGGCATGTAGCCAATCTGTGACTGCTAGCAGCAAATATATCCAATGGCCAGTGATGGGATACTAGATGTGGATGGCTCTGAGTTACTTCAGATAATTCTTTCCTAGGTGTCTGGCTGGTGGGTCCTACCCACATGCTCAGAGTCTAACTGATCACCGTATTTGGGGTCGGGAAGGAATTTTCCTCCAGGTCAGATTGGCAGAGACCCTGGGTTTTTTTTGCCTTCCTCTGCAGCCTGGGGCATGGGTCACTTACAGGTTTAAACTAGTGTAAATGGTGGATTCTCTGTAACTTGAAGTCTTTAAATCATGATTTGAGGACTTCAGTAACTCAGTCAGAGGTTAGGGGTTTAATACAGGAGTGGGTGGGTGAGATTCTGTGGCCTGTGATGTGCAGAAGGTCAGACTAGATGATCATGATGGTCCCTTCTGGCCTTAGGGCTTGTCTACACTGGCAAGTTTCTGCGCAGTAAAGCAGCTTTTTGCGCTCCAACTGCAGATGTGCACATACTGCCAAGCCACTTTGTGCGCAGAAACTCCTCAGTTGCAGCGCTACAAAAAAACCACCTTGATGAGAGTCGTAAGGCTATTTGTGCAGAGGCTCCAGTGCTCTATTGCCAGTGTAGACACTTGATTGCTTTCTGCGCAGGACCGGCTCTAGGCACCAGCAAACCAAGCACGTGCTTGGGGCGGCACAATTCCAGGGGCGGCAGTCCGGGAGGTTTTTTTTTGCTTCAGCAGTTGCACTCTTGGAGGTGTTTTGGGTTTTTTTGCTTGGGGCGGCTCTCGGAGGTTTGTTTTGTTTTTTTTGCTTGGGGCGGCAAAAAACCTAGAGCAGGCCCTGTTTCTGTGCTGTAATTGGCCTCCAGAGCTGTCCCATAATGCCTCAAGTGACCACTCTCCTCATTGTTTTGAAATCGGCTGCCCTGGAGACATGTGCCTCTCCCCTTTCAAAGCACTGTTTCTGACAGCCATTGCGTGCTGTGCTGATCTGCTCCAGGACACAAAGCAAACCATTAATGTGGAATGCTCATGCTGTTGAATACAGACGCAGAGGGGTGTGTGTGTGTGTGTGTGTGGGTGTGTGTGTGTGTGTGTGTGTGTGTGTGTGAGAGAGAGAGAGAGAGAGAGAGAGATTGCTGTGCAGAGATCCCAGGGAGGGAGGCAGGGGCTGATGTCCGAGTTTCCCCCTCCCCCTGCCTCAGGACTGGTTGCTTCCTGCCTCTGTCTGAACTTACAAGACAGCCTGCTGATACACTCTCTGTCTCCCAAAACGCACTGTCTCTCTCTCCCCCTCCATACACACACGCACTCCGTCACACACTCTCCCCCCGCCCCACTTCAGTTGAAGAGCAGCTGGCAACGTAGTAGGATGCCCATGGAACAATGGGATTGGGAAACCTGCATCATGTGACGCTGTGCCTGCCCCATGAGGCATTGCAAACCCTTTCCAAAGCACCCTGCTGCCAGTTGCACAGTAGGATAGCTACTACAATGCATGGCTGTCTTTGCCATTGCAAGAGCTGCTAATGTGGATGCGCTCCAGAGTCACAACGAGCACAGTGTGGACACACAACAGCGGTTTAATTCCAGTGGTTTAATAAAATTGGTATCACTTGTGGTGCAGAAACTTGCCAGTGTAGACATACCCTTAGAGTCTATGAGTCTATTTTAAATAATTCAAAATTATTGTGTTGTGGGTTTTTTAATGTCTTGGTAGTCAAAATTCAAGCTTTTATGATTGGTCACATATCTCATGTGGTTATTTGTTTCAGTTCCCTGGCTGGATGAGTGTAAGTCTTATAATGAGGCTTCAAGTGATAATGCTCACAGATAGAGAATTAAACATTTCCTTTCACAGGTGTTCACATGTAGAAGCTTAAAATTCACTTTGAGCACCCATTTCTGTAAGTGAAACTCAACTGTGTGACTATCTGAGAAAAGAGAACACAAAATTTGGCTGACATGAATTTGATCAAAAATATGAATGAATACTTGCAGAAAATTGTTAGCATAATTCATCCAAATCTAATAATAAAAATCCTTATTCAGAAATGAATTAGCAAATAGCTTTTCATCAAGTGATGAAGAGCCAGGGTTGAAGGTAAGCACTCAAACCAAATATCACCCACACTATCCACACACAGAGCACAGGTCTGAGGTGAAAGGTCTGTTTATGTGCACTAACATAGTTAATGGGCTAGGGCAGTGGTTTTCAATCGTTTTTAATTTGAAGACCCCTAAAAAATGTTGATTGGAGTTGTGGACCCCTTTGGAAATCTTAGATGTAGCCTGCAGACCCCCAGGTGTCCGCAGACCACAAGTTGAAAACTACTAGGCTGGGGAAAAAGATGGTTGTGGAAGGGGAATATATAATGTCAGCTAGAACAGAAAGCAATAGCAGAAGCAAAATGTAGAGTTGCATGGGTGATATACATACAACCCCACACCTATCTTATGCTGTATACTAATGAGAAAGATCCAGGGGAGACTTCTGTTTATGGATGTGGCAGTAAATATCTTCACTGTGGAGGTATTCTCTTTATGTATTTATTGGACTGCCCCCAAAGTAGGCTAATATGCATATCTGTAAGGAGGGAAAGGGACATGGACAAGTGCCAGTTTGTATATGGCCTCTTGACAAATTAGTTGAACACTGTTTCTTATATATATAGCGATAAGTAGTCATACATCATCAACAGCCAAATTCTCTGCCAGCATGATTCCATTGAAATCAATGAAGATAAACTAGTACAGGATACAGCCCTGTATGTTCATGATGGACCTGATTCAGTACCCACTGATGGTTAATGGAAAGAGTCCCATTTACTTCAGTGACCTTTGGATCAGGCCCTATTTCATGTATTTATTTCCATACAGAAACATTTTAATTTGAAATAGTGAACTGTTGCATTCTTATTGAGGAGACCATGCATACATTTTATGCTTACTTGAATTCTCCTTGATGGCTCTGATCACATATACTACAAGGTTTGAAATTTGCTAAGCCAGTTGAAGCAGTTTTATCTTCCTCTCTCGCATCATTATGCCACTTCACATTGTGCTGGTCTCGTCACGTGCAAGAAGATGTGATATAACCCAGCAAGGATGCATCCTAAGTGACATTGCAGGATATTATTACTTGTCATAAATATGACATATTTCTATCAAAACACATTAGATCTTTCTACAGATAGCCACAAATGTAATGTACAACATGCATGTACATCCCCTTATCTCCTGATAGCTCACTTCAGTGGATAATTGTCTAACTGGGACCTCTAATGGTTTGTTTGCTATCTGTTGCCAACTATCTTTGTATTTATTACACATATGAACTTGTGATGTTCAATAAAGCTTGAGCCTGAATACAACAGTCTAAGAGTTCTATGGCCAATCAATTGCAGGTGCTTTTTGACAGGGTCGGCTCCACCTTTTTTGCCGCCCCAAGCGGCGAAGAAAAAAAAAAGAAAAGAATAAAGCGGATATTGGCAGCACTTCAGCGGCAGCTCTACCGCGCCACTTCATTCTTCAGCGGCAATTTGGCAGCAGGTCCTTCCCTCCAAGAGGCACTGAGGGACCCACCGCCGAATTGCTGCCGAAGACCCGAACGTGCCACCCCTTTCCGTTGGCCACCCCAGGCACCTGCTTCCTTCACTGGTACCTGGAGCCAGCCCTGCTCTTTGAGCAGTGAGCTAGAAACATCTGCAGTTGCATAATGTTTAGTATAAAAACGACGAGGTCCGGTGGCACCTTAAAGACTAACAGATTTATTTGGGCATAAGCTTTCATGGGTAAAAAACCCCACTTCTTCGGGTTTTTTACCCACGAAAACTTATGCCCAAATAAATCTGTTGGTCTTTCAGGTGCCACCGGACTCCTCGTTATTTTTGTGGATACAGACTAACACGGCTACCCCCTGATACTTGACACAATGTTTAGTGCAGTTTGTGCTCAGTAGCAATGTAGCAGAATTTCCTTTGCTCATCCAGCAACCTTATTTCTCCTCCTAAAGTTATTTATTAAACTAACTATTCAAACAGGGTTGTCAGAAAATTAGGATCCGATTGGTGGAACTTTACAAAACAGGCAAATCTCTGAACCTGAATCCAAACTGGTGCTGTGAGGGGATGATGTTTGCATAAGGATATCATCACATGATGTTGGGTCTGCTGAACAGTGCTCACAATAATAAATAATAATGATATGGTGCTTTTGATATTCAAACACACTGCTAACTTTGGACCTGATCCTACAAGATGCTGAATGTGAGATGGCAAAAACCTTCATTTCCCATTGACTTCAATGAGAGGGGAAGGCACTCAGGATTAGGCACATTAACTAATTCATTCTCCCATCATCTTTGTAAAGGGCTAAGTGCTAATTAGCTCAGCTCCTACCAGATTGCCTGAAACTTGATTACCTTTGAAGCTGAGGTGCCCACCACCTCTTAGGATTTGGCCTTAAGATAGGTAAGTAGAGCTGGACTCCAATTCAGGAAAGCATTTAAGCATTATGCTTAATTGCACCCCTATTCAGCAAAACACAATCCCATGCTTAACTTTAACGTTATCCATACACTTACATCTTATTCAAGTCAGTGGGATTTAAACATATGCCTATCATTAAGAATGTACTCAAAGTACTTTGCTGAACAGGACTGGACTGCTGAATTGGATTCTAGTCAACATGATGCAAAAAATCTGTGAATATTTATTCAGATTTATAAGTGAGTTTTTAAATGAATGTTCTGACACTGAGTTCCCCTTTGGACAATTATTCTAGGGAATGAGTTTACTGGCAGGAATTTCAAGGAAACAGGAAATTCTAAGCAAATGTTGCAGAATATTTGAAAAATGTTCTAGATATATATTTGTGGGTATTTGCACTAGAAACTTGATTCTAAGAGTTATTCTCATCAAATCGGGCAACAATAGCTTACCATGTAATTGATGTTTATGTCCAGTCAACACAGTTTTCATTTTGAATCTGGAATACTCACAAAGAACCAATCAAGAATTATTTGCAGAAAACGTTCTGTGAATAATTTTAAATATATACATTTGAGAAACATCGCAATCTGTTTATGGACAACTCAAAAACAGAAACAGAAAGAAAATTAATCAAATAGATTATTCATTATGAATTATTCACCCTGCAGTGCAGGTAACCATTATTAACAAAAGCATAGAAAAATATGGATCATGGACAACACTCACACCACAAAATACACTAGGAGCCTAATCTACCAGAAGTGCCAAGCACTCACAGCACCAATTGAAGTCAATGGGAGTGGCAGGTTCTCAACCCCTTTGACTATATAGCCCTAAAGAGTTACCTAGTTTCAAGTTTCATTACAAATTTTAAACTCAGACCAGGTTTGCTGAAAGCTTCCTACAGCCTTGGGAGCAAACCCATGCCTAGTTTTATGAGTGGATTTATGGTTTTGCCTCAAAAATCCCAGTTTTGACACACAACTTGTTGGTTTCAAATGAGTTTTGCATTGTATGTTTGGGTTTTGTCACTAAAGGTATAAATCAGAGGATAGCCACAAAACTATGGGTGCAAATTGTACATACAAAAAGAGGTTATCCTTCTCAACATTCATTCCATTATTTCCCTTTTACTCAGCTACCCATTCAGTACAATGAGGATAAAACTACTTATTTCACAGGGATGTTGTAGGGCAAATTAACATTTGCAAAGGGCTTTGAGATCTTCAGCGGGCAAGTGCTATGGGAAGTGCAAAATATTATGAGTAAAAAGAAAAACTGAGGGATTGGTGCAGAAAAGGGGCTGATTATGGTAGGACTAGCATACACAATGCTGGCAACTTTGTTTTGCGTACAGCATGAGGTAACTCTGTGAGTATGTTGTGCGTTTGCTAAAGAAGTATGACATGAAAGTATCAAAGTTGTAAAAACATAATCTAACTCTATTGAGCAATGTATGTTAAAAATGATGACACATGGTGGTTTGTGCCAATACTACAGCCTCAGTCAGGTCTTATAGGTCTTGTACTGCATGCAATGTTAATGACCAATGGTTAAGGCCACTTCAATCAGAAGTCACTTCAAGACATTACCTTGTAGCTGGTAGGTCAATGATAGCAAATCTATCACCCTTATATGAGCACCCCTACGAAATTTAACCATGATGGTGAAGTCTGGTGAGACAGACCGTGCAACAAGTACCACTTCTTCATCAACCAGAACAGGCCAGAAGTGAAGAAACATCCTGGCTGGCTAAATCTTTCAGCACAATGGACAGCAGCATTGCTGAAGAATAAGGATAAGGGCATGAGTATATACATGAGTATATGACCTGGAGAAAAGCTCTGTGCAAGCTCGAAAGCTAGTCTCTCTCACCAAGAGAAGTTGGTCCAATAAAAGATATTACCTCACCCACTTTGTCTCTCTAGTGCATGATAAACAGAGGTAAGGATAGGCCTGGTCTACAATAGCCGTACACTGACTGAAAAGAGAAGCAGACACTACCAGATGGTATGAGAAAACACAATGCTTGCTGCCCTCCCCATCCCCCTTTCCCTCCATCCAATGTGTATTAAGAATGTCACCTCCACCATGCTCCCAGGAGCTGATGTCCTAAAGAGTGACAGTGGCAGGTTTAATCTGGAATCCTACTTGCCCATGTGGCTGAGTGCCGTGCTGCACAAACAGAGCCATCCCCACTCCAATGTCTTTTGGCAGCAAGGCATTTCAACAGAAGAATAACAGATTAAATTTGTGCTAAAGACTCCACTAAAATTGTGCAATCAATCTGCATTTGGATGAATTTGTTGCAGTTTTGCATTTGGTAAACACTAGCTTCGTAATTGCCACAGTGTTATGTGCTCTCACAAAAGGCCCGGGTGACTGACAGCTCTTAAATGCTGTGTCTTTCAAACCAAACATGAGTCCCAGTCCTTAGCTGAGGAGCACGTGCAGGCTGCCATGAGTGGCATTGTTTAGTGAACATCTGAACGACACTCAGGCAATGTAATAATCTCTCACGTTCCTTAATTCAGACTAATACCGTATTTTAAAGCAATGGAAGGAGGGAAAGGCATTACAAAGTAAAGGAAGAAGTGTTTAAGACAATTAGAAAATGAAAGGAAGAAAATCAAACATTCCTGATGTTCAATTCAATGGCAGTAAACTCCTTTTCTCTGTAGTTTTTCCAGAAATAATTTACGGTGTAAAATGTATTTCGTGGCATACAAATCAATCTATATTGAGCCTGATTGCCATTACAGAAAGCCTGAGCAAAGAAAAAAAAGCCTGTAAATGGATTGTGAAAGATTTTTTTTTTAACATGCATGCTGTTTACATGGTTAACATTTGTTAAATAAAAGCGTGATTCTGCACAGTGCTGAATATCCTCAATTCCCATTAATGTCCATAAGAAATCAGGCCATTCATCACCTCACAGAATCAGGCCCTGGAGTTGTAATAGAGAGGTTTGTTTTGTCCTGTGGTTGTGGCAAACTTCAAAACGACAATTACAATTAACACAAACAAGCAATCATCAAAACACCACCACCCTGTTCCATCCAAGACTCCAAAACAAAAGAGAATTTCTTTTTAAACACTTTGATGAAGTTTCCACCTTAAGGAGCGGGGCCGGAGGGGGGAAGAAATAGAAAAGCAAATTGCAGAATGTAGACTGAAGTACTTGCAATCCTTGTGACAAATACTAATGTATAAATCAGCAGCCCAATCCAGGCCCGGGCCGCTGATCATGTTCTTTGCTGAAATGTCACCTGTTCCTATCTAACGATTTGCATAATGCAAAGCTTCTCACTCGTAAAATACAGATTAAGAGGGGAAGCAAAGAGTCATTCTCGAACCATGGAGCCATTTCAAAAGAAAAAAAAGCAGTCTTTATATTTAACACTGTCACTGCCATATACTTTTTGCTTTTGAAATAATTCCTTTTAGGAATGAAAATAAGCAGTTAGAGCCAGCTTTCCCCTTTCTTTTCTTTTTTAGGCAGTGTGATTCAATGTGGATGTCGGTGAAATAATGAAACCACATCTATTTGTTCACTGGGGCCCTGACTGAAACCCAATGAAGTCAATAGAAAGACTCATATTGACTTCAACAGGCTGTCATCAGTTGGCCTTCATTTGAGTGAGTTTGTTTCATTTTGCTTCTTATCCTTTTTATTTATTACATTTGTTCATGTCTCTGGACCCTTTCTGGGACTCAACTGAAAGTAAATCAGGAGCTTCTGTTCTCCTTGTCTCATAACACAAGAACAAGGGGACATTCAATGAAATGAAATTAAAAAAATAATAAAAAGAAATACATTTCACACAATGTGTCATTAGATTGTGGAGCTCATTGCGGCCAAGAATTTAGCAAAATTCAAGAAGAGATTGGACAATTATACTAATATCAAGAATATTCAGCATTACAGTTACTGCCATGAAAAATTTGAAAGGAATATTGAACCTCATGCTTCAGAGTTAAAGACAATCTTTTACTATTACAAATTAGGATAAAACCTAAACAGGGGGCAGATTATCCCACATCTGCCTTCCACAGAGTTCATACACCTTCCTCTGAAGTACCCGGTGCTGGCTACTGTCAGAGACAGGATATTGAACTAGATGGACCTCAGTTCTAATCCAGTCTGGCAATTGCTATGTTCGTAACTGTTCCCGTGTATCCTATTTTTCTGTGTCAGACTATAAGGTATTCAGGTCTGGGACCTTGTTTTCTGTGCTATGGCACTATATAATACATAATAACATTGGATCATGACACTGAGTACAGTATGATTATCTGACCGTGTTAAAACAATCCAGATTAGAAACTACTATGAAAAAACATTTTGGCCTACCCAAGATCACCTGTCTCCTATGCACCATTGTGACAACGGAAATCAAATGACATACTGATACTGCCAGTCCCTGGATTTGGCTGAATGGGGACTGTGGAAAGACATTTTCTGTCTCTCACTCTGTATTCTGTTATTCCACTTGCAGCCACTAGGCTGACAGAGCCTGAGCTCATTAACCTTCAGGAAATGTTTCAAAGATCATCTGTTGGCTTAGGGGCCAAATCTGGAAGGTGCTGAGAGCTTCCTGATTCCAATGGGACTGGTGGCAGCTTGTTATTTTGCAGTAGGCATTCACTGCCTTGCAAGAGTGCTCATAGGCTTTGATATATTTCTGCATAGAGTTTAGTTAACATTGGTTAATTAACCCTTTTCCCCTCAAGATTTGTGCATGAGTCTAGAAACAAGAGTGATGGGAAGAGTTTAAATATTGGAAAAAACACACACAAATACAACACCAACACTCAGTGTGGCAACCTCACTCATACATGTAGGCATATTGGCTTGAATGAGATCATCTGTATGAAAGTAATGGATTGATTGGTTGAGTAAGGATCAGGCTATTGTTTAGAGGCAAGGCAGAAAGATGTGAAATAGTACATTTAAAACTGCTTAACAGAGACTTGTCTGTTTGTACACTCAATTAAAGTCTGAATTGAAAAGTAACCTGATTTGCATTTATTGGTTTGTTTTTCGAGGACTTAAGGAGGTTAGAATGGCAACACACAAAGTGTAGGGCTACGTAGAAGGTCACGACAGGATCAAGATCTCTTGTTGTGATGTTAGACCATTTGAAGATTAAGGGGGGTGGGGGTGAAAAACTAAAAAAAAAAAAGGAAAATAAAGGAGATGCAGCTGAAGGGAAGAAAGTGGCAGGGGGGCATTTAAGTAATAGCAAATTAGAGAATGGTACATAATATAATTTAGATTAGAACTGTGGGGCTAAAAAATATGATTGATTCTCTTCCATTCGTCTTCTGATCCTCTTTAAAAATTCAGTCTGAAAACTGATGCTGTCCGAAGTCAAGAGCAAGGAACTGGGCTGGAAAAAAGGAGCATTTTATATGTTGATGGGTGATCCAAACAGGTTTGAAGAAACCGAGGCACTGCCAGGCATGGAAGTTACTGGAGAGTCACAGGAAGCGGGTATTTTATTAGTTACTACTACTACTATTAATAATACATAATATGAGATGGATTGTAGTGATGAAAATCTTGACACACAAGTTTCTGTGAACATTTTCATCATCAAGGGATTGATCGTGGGGTCAGTGGGAGCTGTGGATTCCTCTCTGGAATATACCTTTAGGTCCTGGCCTTCTTTGCCACCCAGAAATCTCTGTTTGGTTAAATTTCTATCAACTGGCTACCTTCACAAGGAACATCAGGATAGTGATTGGATAGTGATTTCCATCCAAAGGAAATTTTGAATTTCATTATTCAAAAAAAAGGGAGGGGGTAGTTTTTTCACACAGAAAATAACTATTTTTTTCTACAGGGCATATAGATAGCTCTATTGCTTCCTTCAGGTGAAATGGAGACAATTCAGGCTCTCCGGCCAAAATTCTACAAAGCACTTAAGTATAAATTTAAGTCCATTTATATTCAGCAAAGCAATTAAGGACTTAGTTAAGTACCATTGATTTAAGCATGTGCTTAAGACCTACTAACATACTAAATAGGGATGGAGCATATTTAAGTGCTTTGCTGAATGGGGCCAAAGCAGCAGGGTGAAGAAGCATAGCCATTTATTTTATACTGACAGCCCCAGGAAATGACATCTTTTGTGTCCTCATCCATAGGTTTATGAACAGAAAATGCCAGTAATCCAGGGACGACCACATAGATTCACATAAATAACACAGTGGTAAGTGCTATGTAAAGAACTATGATAGATACATGAAGTCAAAAGAGTAAAAGCATCCAGCACCTTGAAGGAGACACTAATGCTTATCAGCAATAGACCCAAATGATCTCTGGACTCTCACCTCTGCTTAACCAAATTTTCCCCAAATAACAGTCTTGACACTTGAGATTCCAGCAGCAGTTTACCCTCTAACACATTCTCTCTCTGGAGTCTCTATCCTGAACAGTCAGGGGGATGTGCTAGATGGTGTAACAGGTCTTTGCTGTGATTTTGTACGGTACTTTGTCTTTGTACGGTACTTCCTTCCCTGCTTTCCTTTCTGTCTCCATCCACAAACTGAGACCGGCTGAGGGGAGATTTAAAAGAGAGATTCCTTCTGATACACACATCTGTCTTTGCATCCCTCTAGCTCCAGAGCTTCCACCACTGACCAGATCTTGGAAGATGTTTCCACACAATAGCCGTTCTTATTGTACACATGAAGTTCTAACAATGTAACACGAGATCTTCAGGTGATGCCACTCAGTATTGCACTATTGACTTCCATGGAGATATGCTGAGTTACACCAGCTGACGATCTGTCCCATGGTGTCAATGTTCCTACATGTAGTTTCATACTAAGCACTGATGATTATCCCTCCCTGAGCTACACCGAAGAATTCCTCCCTTTCGTTCATGCTGATGCAGATTATTATGCTGTAGGATCTCTCTTAAACCCTGTCCATCATACAGTTAAAGCCAATCTAGTTACAGGTGTGTTTAATAAATGTATGCATGCCCTAGAGTATAGTGTGTAACCTAAAGTCTCATGTACAGAATGCAGCATGTTTGTGCCCAGCATGGATTAAACATGGTAAAATCTGCAGTGTTTTTGGAAATGAACTGTGTTGTTAAGTATGTTCTTGACTCATTAGGTGAAATTCTGGCCCTAATGAAGTCAATGGCAAAACTCCCATTGACTTCAATGGAGCCAGCATTTCACTCTGGTGTAGCCCACAAGAGCTCATTTCAGCAAAGCGCTTAAGTCCCGTTGAAGTCTATTACTGATCTGGGGCCTTAAACTGAGCATTATCTTGCTAGCTATCTAGATACTTCTCCCAATACAATACAACCACTGGACTATTTTTTCCTTACAGTGTTACACAATAAATTCAACACTAATTTGTATTCTGTTAACACTTCCAGACTTTTTTCCCCAACATTACCGCATCTCAACCCCCTTCCTCCCACTTTATAGTGATGTGCAGGATTATCATTCCCCACTTACATTTACTCAAGTTAAACATCCTTTTACTTTGGCTGTCTATATAAAACAATAATAATAAACTTATTAGTGATGGTTGGGCTTGAGCACAGTAAAAAAAGCTTCTTTTTCTTCCCTATGGGAGCATTCTATTAATCTTCAGGAAAGAGATGGAGAAACAGACAGAGGGAGAGAATGAAACAGATTACAATTTCAACTGGTATTATCTGAAATATTAAATAACTTTAGTATCACAGCTCTTTGGTTGTAATTTTGTTCAAAAGAAAAGATGTGATATGATCATTCCTTTTTTCAACAACAATTGATCAAGAAAAGTGAATGATTTCCTTCTCCTGTTCTGTCCCTCTGCGTCTCTTGAGAATGTTTGCTTTGCAGATTCTTTCAGTTGAGATTATGGGCCTACTCCTAATCAGTTAGAGGATGCATTTGTCAGTTTCTGAGGGGACCAAGGCGGAAGATAAACAATAAGACCATTACTTTCCACATTCATCTGAAAGAATGAAACCTGTGTTTCCATAAACACTACTATAAGATCAGCTTCTTAATTAAAAACACCTCAAAGTTAAACTTCTTATATTATTTTATGAAAATTGCAGAAAGTGACTTCTCTAAGTGGATTTGTTAAATTTCCAGATACACAACAATCTGTATCAGATAACACTTTCAGATACATAGACTATACAATAATAATAATTGTAATGATTAGATAAAATCTCCAAGCAAGGTTAAAATATCTGTGATTAAAAATATATTATATTCATGTTCATTTAGCAATGCTTCAAACTAACGAGATAAAACAATTTCTAGACATCCACTGTACTGTATTTTTAATCAATGATCAGTAAGAAAGCAACCCTACAGGAAACAGAAGAAAATAAATTTTGCCCTTGATCTTCACTTGAACAGACTGTCAGGGTTTGCATTATAAATCTTGGGCCCAGTTCTCCTCCTCCTCCCTGCTCAAACCACTCACCCCTGTAGGATGCAAGCCACTACCATTGAAATCAATGGGAGTTACGTGTTCCTTGCCAAGATAGAATTGATTCCCCTGTGTTTTAGAGGTTTATAACTTGGCCATTAACACTTATTTCACAATGGAACTTGGTTTACAATTTTGCAGATTACGGATGACTTATTTTTCCTAGGAAAAAATGTAATTAATATTATTTTTCTTGATAGATGCTTGATTGACAGAAATAGAAGCATGGGAGGAGCTCCCAGTAAACATCCGCAAAGCCACCTCATTATCATTCAAATCCCTCCTTAAAACTCTTTTTTTTTGCTGTGATGCCTACAGAAATCTTGGCAACCGTTAAGCAGCTAGACACTACTGCCTATCAGCTGGCCAATATTGGCTCATTGTTGCATTGTACTTCCCCCGTCTGTCTGTCTGTCTCCATCTGTTGTCTCTCTAGGGCAGGGACTGTCTTTTTTGTTCTGTGTTTATACAGCACCCAGCAAACAATGGGGTCCTGGTCCATGAGTGCCACATTACAAATAATTACTAATGAGAATAACAATAAAACAATAATAAATGTATAGTAAATAGAAAGAATCAAGAAAAATCTGATCTTACAAATTTCTAGCCCAGTTTTGCAGACCCCCAAGTTTGTGAAGTTTCTGGTGTTTTTCCAAATCAAACACAACCTTTTGAGATTCAGCCATCACTAACAACAGCACATGATGAAATATTTGCTCGGAAATATCTCAAATAACTATTCGCAAAGCAGTAAACAATGAATGAATTTCTGAATTAAAGTGTGCTTACAGTTAGAAAAATGACTATATAAAAATGCCACTTTCTTACAGGTCTTTCCCCTATGTATAGTCAGAGCAATATATGCTTATATCGGCTCTGATTCTGTAAAGCACACAAGCACAGGCTTAATTTATAGCTGTGTGAAAAAGTGTTAAGATTACAATTATGGTCTAAGGACATGCTTAGGTGTTTGGCTGAATTGGTGCCTTAAATAACATTTTTTTCCTCTGCTTCTGCTAGTTCTGCAGTTGCAACAATAGGAGAGTCAGCTGGTGTCTATTCTGGCTTGTGCATCATTGACAGAACTGGTAATTTAGACATTGTATGTACACACATTTGTATTGTTTTTAAACCATTTTAGTTAAACCATAGCATGGGCATTCTTAAATCAGTTTGAAAATAGAGTATATTAATTCCTCATCCATTTAAGAGTATCCACACATAGGTTTGTACCAGTTTAATTAAAACCACACGGGTGCAAGTTTGTGTGTAGACGAAGCCTACATCTCAGCTGCAGGGCTACATTCTTCCCTCAGTTAGCATCTGAGCCAAAGCCCATTGAAGTTTCAATGACTTCATAGGATTTTTGATCAACCCAAATCCCTCACTCAATTACCTCAGCAGACTGCATGGGGCAGCAAAGTGACTCACCCCTGGCCTGCAGTCATGTGGCTTCTGTTAGCTACTGCACATGGTCTATACTTTCAGACTGATCCAAACCTGCTAAATCAATGGATCTGGATGTCAGATCCAAGATTCCAATCTGAATTCTGAAGAACCCAAAGATTGCAGGGATTTGGATCTCAGGTTCTGTTTCTATCCCAAACAGAAAGAACTAGAACTAGAACTACATACATATCTCGTGTCCCCGTCACTGTACATCTAGGTGTCAAACCACAAATCCAGGTCTGGGTTAGTATTTCCAACTCTGCCTCCCAAAGCTCAAGTGTGTTCAGCTGTGGGGTTCGGTGCTAAGTCCATCTCTAGTGCACAATCCTTTCATATATAGAATCATAGAAACATAAGACTGGAAGGGACCTCTAGTGGTCATTAAACCCACCCTCTCTGTGCTGAGGCAGGACAAAGTAAACCTAGACCATCCTTGAGGAGGTGTTTGTCCAACCTATCCTTAAAAACCTCCAGTGACAGGGATTCCACAACCTCCCTTGGAAGCCTATTCTAGATCTTAACTACCCTTATAGTTAGAAAGTTTTTTGTATTATCCAGCCTAAATCTCCCTTGCTGCAGATTAGGCCCATTACTTCTTGTCCTACCTTCAGTGGACATGGAGAACAATTGATCACTGTCCTCTTTATAACAGCGCTTAATATATCTGAGAGTGTTATAAGGTCCCCCCCTCAGTCTTCTTTTCTCAAGACTAAAAATATGCAGTCTTTTTAACCTCTCCAAACGGAGCAGCTTTTCTAAACCTTTTATCTTTTTTGTTGCTCTCCTCTGGACTGTTTCCAATTTGTCCACATCTTTCTTAAAGAGTGGTGATCAGAATTGGACACAGTACTCAGCTGAGGTCACACCAGTGCTGAGTGGAGTGGGACTGTTACCTCCCGAGTCTTACCTACAACACTCCTGTTAATGAACCCCAGAATGATATTAGCCTGTGTAGCAATTTCATCACATTGTTGGCTCATATTCAATTTGTGATCCACACTCTGACCCCCAGATCCTTTTCAGCAGTCCTAGCACCTAACCAGTTGTCCCCCATTTTGTAGTTGTGCGTTTGATTTTTCCTTCCAAAGTGAAGTACATGTTCCAGCATCACCTGCTGACCCACTCCCATGGAAGAAAAGAAGGAAGGCTACTCATCAGCTAAATTTCCCAGACTCCCAGAATAGCTCCTCCCTAGGCCTTGCCTTAGAAGGCGCATGTAAAAATCAATCCATGCTCATGGAGACTTGTCAGGTAGACATTAGCTTGGGGAGGAAACTGGAGTAGGGAGTACATGAATATTTCCCACGTACACCACAATGGCCAGGGCCAGGGCCTCTGAAAAAGAATACGCAGAGAAGTTCTAATGTAGAGAAGGAAGAAAGAACTTGGAGAGGCACTTTTAATGGGGGCAGGATAGATCAGCCTCACAAAGCTGGGAAGAAGAAGAAGGCGGCAGGGAGAGAGAGGCTTGAGTCAGGAGAGGAAAGTTCTCTCTCAGCTCGGGGAAGTGACAAGGAGAAAGGGATGGCGCATTAGGGCGAACGAGAGGGAAGTGTCTCACTCAGCATGGGGAGAGCGAGCAAGAAACGGGGAAAGGCCTCCATTAGTTGATGCAGAAAGGAGGGATGAAAGGAGAAGAGGAGTGGAGAGAGGAAAATGAGGAAGAGAGAGGAAAGCCTGACTCAGGGAGAGAGGACTGGAGGAGGAAAAGCCTTACTCAGCTGATGTGGAGGGAGGGGAAAAGTGAAGAAATGGAGGAAAGGTTTCACTCACCTCTAGGGCTGAGAGGGACTGGGAAAGGCTCAGCAGTGAGGTGGTTAATAGGCTGCACTTGGCTGCCTCACCAGGAATGGCAGTGACACTGAACTGGGAACTTGGGGAAGGAGTTGGCGGCTTATTAAAGCTGCCGGACCCCGGCTGAACCCCACGACTACACGCTAGGATTGCTGTGTGCCCTGTGATAACTCACAGCTGCTGATAAAGTCCACTGGTAATGGCTTTTTGCTAATGAGAAAAGTGCCGCTGATTATGACAAATAGCCTTGGACCAACAGGCTAAGCTGCTACATAGGCTCCCAATTGTCAGTCTGGGTGATTTTTGCATTTCATTATTTCTTTCCTGACGTCCTAGCTCCTTCTATCCTTAACATACTCCCAGAGCCGTATGTCACAATTTTAATAACACTTCTTTATCTCAATTTTTCCCCCTCTCTCCATGGGAGCTGGAAACAAAAGGTTGTTACAGAAATAATGGTTAACCTCGCTTGTGTGCTGCAGCAAAAGAAACCCTACAGCTAGTGTTCAAGAATTAAAAAGATGTAAATAGCCACATGGAGCCCATTCAGTCCCTAACAACAGACTTTTTAAAATTCCTGTTTCTATTATTATTTTAAACCCTTTCATATATACAGTTCCCAGGCCTGCCATATTCCCATTCTCTTCCCTAATGACATAGCTATATCATGGATTTTAAGGAAAGAGAACTATAACTTGGTGGATGCTGAAACTGCCTCACTGCTTGGAGTACCCTTAACAATAGCAAGGGGGTAAGGAAGCTCCTCGGGGATTACAAGTGAACCTGACCGTCTTCTTTGCACATGGCTAAAAATTGTCTGGTGTACATTTAAAATTGAAGGCCAAAGTCTGTTGTGTGAGGGCAGATGAGGGCTCTGTGTTTATAATGGGGTGTTTGTAAAAATGCTGGGTTGCTGCATTAATTCTTTAACATTACAAAACATTGGCGAAAAGTTCATGAAGTTCTGCCAGGATTATGTGTAGTTAGGATTCCTCAAAAGAGTCTCTTCCTCTTGAGGACACAGTTACCATATACAACATATGCAATCCAAAAGGGCAAATTCCTCTGCAGGTTACATACATACAACTCCCAGCCTGATTGCAGTGCTGCCTAGTGCATGGTGTCCTACCTGTACTATTTTGACACAGACTGATGGCTGCTCTAGGTTATGCTGGCCTGTAATGGGCAAAAGGAGCTGAAAACATGGCATATGGGTATCCTGACCATAGAAGTGTCTCTAACCACACTCCCTTTTCCTTGGTGCATGGACATCAGGGAGGAAGGTATGTTGCATGCAAGCCCCTGCGTTGGCTCTATGGCACTGCAGGATCATCACTGGCGTGATACATTTTTGACCTGCTCTAGTCTACTCACACTTGTAAAGTTAAGGACATGCCTAGGTGTTTACAAGATAAGGACGAAGGAGATCCGACAAAGGGTTAGAAAAAAGAAATATTCCAATCTCCATTTAACAGCTGGGAAACTGAGGCATACAGAGATGTAAGTGATTGGTCCAAAGACACATAGGAAGTTGACAGAAGAGCCAGGAATTGAACCACACCGCGTGAGTCCTAGTCCAGTGCCTTAAATCACAAGACCATTTTTCCCATCTATCATTTCCATTTATTTTTCCATATTTGTAAATGACTGTATAAGAATAACATTTGCTTTTCAAATGTTTCAGCTACCCTAGACCAGCTGTGTTAAAACCAGCCGAGCTAGCAAGTGAGCTTGCAGCATGGTTAAAGGTGACCTACAAAAGTAAAAGAAAATTTAATGTAAGGCTTAAGATATGTAAATAAATAGGGCTGTCAATTAATCGTAGTTAACTGAAGCGATTAACTCAAAACAA
Source organism: Platysternon megacephalum (assembly GCA_003942145.1). Lineage (NCBI taxonomy): Eukaryota > Metazoa > Chordata > Testudines > Platysternidae > Platysternon > Platysternon megacephalum. The sequence goes on from QXTE01000046.1 coordinate 8,464,855, forward strand.
ATTAACTCAATTAAAAAAATTAATTGCGATTAATCACAGTTCTAATCGCACTGTTAAACAATAACAGAACACCAATTTACATTTATTATTAATATTTTGGATGTTTTTCTACATTTTCAAATATACTGATTTCGATTACAACACAATACAAAATGTACAGTGCTCGGTTTATAATATATTTTATTACAAATATTTGCACTGTAAAAAGATAAACAAAATAAATACTCAGGGCCGGCGCAACCCATTAGGCGACCTAGGCAGTCGCCTAGGGCACCAACATTTGGGGGCGCTGGCGCCCCGGTCGTCGGTGGAATTTTGGGGGCGGGACCTTCCGCTGCCTCTGTCGGGGGCGGCATTTCGGAGGCGGGACCTTCCGCTGCCTAGGGTGGCGAAAAAGCTGGCGGCGCTCTTGGAAAGACTATTTTTCAGTTCACCTCATACACGTACAGTAGTGCAATCTATCGTGAAAGTGCAACTTACAAATGTAGAATTTTTTTTTACGTAACTGTACTCTAAACACTGTAAAACTTTAGAGCCCACAAGTCCACTCAGTCCTACTTCTTCTTCAGCCAATCGCTAAAACAAACAAGTTTGTTTACATTTACGGGAGATAATGCTCCTGCTTCTTATTTACAATGTCACCGGAAAGTGAGAACAGGCGTTCACACGGTACTGTTGTAGCCGGCATTGCAAGGTATTTACGTGACAGATAGTAGATAATGTTTCAACCTCCCAGCTAGCAGAGAGCCGAGATGTTTCAACCTCCCAGCTCAGACATTCGTATGCCCCTTCATGCTTCGACTTGTGGATTACAGTGCAAGTATTTGTAATCAAAAATAATGATATAACGTGAGCACTCTACACTTTGTATTCTGTGTTGTAATTGAAATCAATATATTGAAAATTTTGAAAACCATCCAAAAATATTTATAATAAATGTAAATTGGTATTCTATTATTAACAGTGCTATTAAAACTGCAATTAATTTTTTAAATAATTTAACAGCCCTAAAAATAAGGCCTAAAGGTTGTTTTGTTTTTCCTGCTTTTTTCTTTTTCTTTTTTTAACTTTAGAGATATTTGGAATTTTAAGTCTGGTCTTCCCTGATTTTGCTTGCGGCTTCTTGGAAGCCTCAGCTGAGGCCCATGAGCTTTGAAATTCCTCAATGAAGGCCAGGGATGATGGATCTTTAAATAAGATCCATCCTCCCTCCACTCCCAAGGGTTTCCAAGTAGTTTGAGTTAGAGAAATGTTAACAAAACCAAATTTAATAAGAGATCATTTTAAACAGTCTGAATTAAAATAACTTCTCTTATCAGTCAGGTTTTGTTTACTTTATGTCTCTCATGCCAAATACCTTCTAGTTCTCCAGTTGTCCACAAAGTCTTCTAGGAAAACCCAGTAGACAGCAACCAAATTTCTAATGTCAAAAAAATCAGAAAACCCCCCACTCTTTTTGGAAAAATAAAATACGTTCCAAGGCTTCTTTCTAGAGTTCTTGGGCTCAATGATACTATACAACCTGGCTGACTAAATGTGACAGCTGTAGTTAAGGCTGCAAAACAGCTTCATTTATGTATTTATTAAAAGTTCTACTACTCCGCAACAAATGAGCATGAGGCTCTGGGTGCCCTCCTTAAAAGGCACTCACCATTACTCCTGTGAGTAGTCCCATTGGCTTTAAAGGGACTATTTGTATAAGTAAAGTTAAGCATGTGTTTAATTTTTTTCAGGATCAGACCCTGAAAATTAACAGAGTATTAATTACCCTGGCAGTAATGTATATATTGAAAATACTTAATTTATACTGAAAAGTGGAACCCTTAGCAAAGTCCTTCTCCCACCACTCCCCAGACTATTTTCTTATCCTCTTAACTATCCGGAAAGATCACTTTTTGTGCTGGGGTTTCTATAATTTATCCTAAAGTGTATTTTTGGGGAAAGTTTGAGGAAACTTTCTTTAATCATTTTTGAGTCGTACAAATATAAATATATTTGTGAAGTGTGTTATGCATCCCCACTCTACTGTTGGTCCGCAGAGGATAGCAGCCTACTACTGCCGCCAGTCTATGGAATTAGGGTCTGCACCTGCACCATTGAAGTCAACAGGAGTTTTGTATTCACACCAGTGGGAGCAGGATTTGGGTCTTCATCTTTTAGCTCAAATGATAGAGGTCTGTGCATTGATGCTGAAGACCTTGGGTTCAAACCTTTCTGACAAGCCAGTTGTTAAACAAGGGTGAAAATCACATTTTTGACACAGTAAACTAAAAAATTGCCAACTTTTAGGGCCTGATCCAAAAGCCACTGAAGTCAATGGAGAGTGTCCCTTTGACTTAATGAGATTTTGATTAAACCTTAAGCCTGCCCTGACTTGCTGTCAGCTTGTTGCTTAGACTATGCATGAAAAAGACTGCAATCCATGCCATGAAACACAAACACACACACACAATTCTCCACAAACATTACTTTACCCCAGGAAAGGGAGCAAATAGTGAGGAAGAAAAATGGCAGAGCCCATGATTTTAGGGTCTTTCCATGAGTTCTGCTGTATTACACAGCATTCTGCTAATGTAAAGATTTCATTTATTTAAAAGTTGTATGGGGCCAGGCTATAATATCTAAGTACAACCTTATTCCTTGAGATGGTCCATTGGTTTCAAGTACCTTATTCTAAGAGTAGTCCCATTATATGTATACAAAATCCCTGCTGAACTTCCTTACCTAACCTCCGTCTACCTCCCTCAATTTAAACTTTAGACTTCTTTTAGCCCTTTTGGATGTCTGGAAAATGCCTAGCACAGAATGGATGTTACTGTACAAATATATAACAGCAACAGATAAAAAAAAGTTTCTATGAGTTAGAGAGATTGTAATGGTTCTACCAATTTTTCACATCATGGGCCAGATTCTGTCAATCTTACTCATGTAGCATTTCACTGAAGTCAATGAACCAATCAAATCTCGCTAACTGGTACAAACTTTATAGTACATCAGGCATCTAGCCAGAAAAGCAAAAATAGAAAAATATTACATATATGCCATTAACCAATCCAAAGCTGCTGTGGGAATCTTAACTTTTGAATCTCCTGACTCTTGATTTTTTTTTAATATCTAACTGAACATTTTTAAGATTCCATTTATATAGGGTAGTTGGTTTGGTTTGGGTTTTTGTTTCACATTTAGTAAGATATTTATTCTGAGCTTTATGGTGAAAGTTCTTCCCAACATTCAGGGTTGGTTTAAATCTAGATCTGATATAACTGTGAGGGCACCATGTTAAAGAAATATTTACATATTTAGCTCTATAGGCCATTTATACTATTATTTAAAGGGGTCACAGAAAAGGGCAGTGCTTATTAAAAGAGGGGAGGGGGTAAGAAACTCATAATGGGGTTTTTCATGTGGAACGATCATCTTATCTAATACGTCTGAAAATGTAATCCATTACTACTAATTACCAAGCCAGCGCTGAAATACAGGATCACCCTCCTTTCAGATCCAGATAGGGGCCAAATCTCTCTCTCTTCATTGTTCTTTCAATCCCAGCCAGCCTCCTTCCCTTTTTATTTTTCCAAAGAGAAATTCAGGCCTTCGGACATTAGTGGAGAAGGGCCCGGGGTCTCCCTATCGTCCTAAAGCAGAAGCTAAACAATATTAGCCAATCATTTTTGATAGATGAAGCATGGAAATTAGTTCCAGAGTTTAACTGATAACTGAAACCACACAGTTACATTCCATTATGGCAGCCTTAATTGATGAGCTCATTAAGCCCATTATTAGAGAAATTGATTTCAAATAGGCACTTAAAACTCGCTGGCAAAAGAAAAAGGTGAAGAGATACCGTACAATGTGAAGAAAGTAACTAAAATACATAATGAAGCAAGTAATTTTATAGGTTTGTTTAATGAAAGCCTCAAGAGCATATTAGTTGCTGTGTGGATTTTAAACACTCATTTTATGTACTAATAAAGCTCCTGTAGATCGCATCCATTATGGGAGTTCTGAATGCCTCCAATCTTTAATGCAGCTCTGCTACTAATTAATTAATTAACCCCAGCTGAAGCAATCAATTAGTCATGCAGAATCAACACTTTAAAGGTCTACCAGGTATTCTTGGCTAGCCGCAAAGAACTGTGGAAGCAAAGTCCCTTTTTAATTATTAATATTAGTTTTTGTTTTAGTGTAATAGAAAACAAATGAGACTAAAATTTAAAAGCCACATTAGAGGCGCAGTAAAAAGGATGATTAACACCATGACCTGAGATTATTTTGAAAGATAAAGCAACAGAACTGCAGGGGGATTTTTTTTTCAAAAGATGGTATTAAACAGTAGACACACAACTTGCAGTTAGTTTTTGATGTGTCCTATCTTGGATCAGCCACTCAGTTAGCTACAGGGTGCTGCAAGTTGGTCAATTGTACAAAAGCTCATCGATCAGATGGGAGCAGGAAAAGTAAGTGCTTAATGTTAACACAGCAATACGAAGTTTCTAAGAGGCAAGTCTTCCTCGATTTGTATTACGCTAGAACTAAACTGTGTATTAACCCCTTCTATGCCATTTGACCTGCTTTTGGCTCCCCCTTCTCTACCGCATCAAACATAAGCTACTTGTCTTCACTCACAAGGCCTTTCCTGGCTATCCCCACCCTACCTATCATCTCTCTTTCACTAACAAGATGTCGACTCCCACCTCCAACTGGCCTGTGGTGTCAGCCTCCATTGCCCTTTTGTTAGATTTTCCAAACAAGCACCTTCGTGCTTTATCCCATGCTGCCCCTCACGCTAGGCAGGAGCTCCCCATAAATATCCACAAAACTAACTTCTTATCCTCCTTTTCCAGGATGCTTACAAAAAAACCTGACCGTGGCTAGGCTGCTGGTGTGCTGAGATCACAGCCTATGATGCTGATCAATATTGTCTTGTTTTTTTCATTGTACTCCTCTCTTGGTCTGTCTGTATCCATCTGTTGTCTCATCTGATACTTAGATGATAAGTGCTGTGGGGGAGGGGCTATCTTTTTGTTCTGTGTTTGCACAGCGCTTAGCTCAGTGGAGTCCTGGTCCAGGACTAGGGCTCGAAGGCACTACAGGAATACAAGTAAATAAATAAAGTTAAATTATATCGTGTATACCCAAAGGGTGCCATACAGATGCCTCTTCATTAAACTAAGTACATCAGCCATGACTGGCCTCACTTGTAACATGAGATGTCTGCTATCACATTCCAGGGTGCAATCCAAACCAGGGAGAGGTTGTGTCACCACCTTCCCCATATCCCTGGGTGCCTCACAATGTTGTGCTGTTGCAGCTTCCAACCTGGGCCATCCACGAACAGCCTAACAGTATGTAGGTCACACCCTGAGTGTCTGTGTATAGTTGCAGCTCTGGTTCCAGCAACTCTGACCCCAGCAGGTTGCCAGCAATGCACAAGCCACACTGGCTGCCACCAGCCTTGGTTACTGCCTGCAGGGTGACCCCAACACACTCCCACTCCTGAATTTTCCCCAAAACATGCGTTCTGTGCTGCCCAGCCCTCACCTGGGTGGGTCAGATATCATATTATATTAGCAAGTACAGACCAATGGGAGTGATGACTTTACAATCTGGACCAAAATGATCCCAAGCTGGGTTCTATTCTGTCTCATGTGTCACCAATAAAATCTCCAGTTAAGTCAGGCCTGCAGAAACTTCCTTACTGCAATATCTGAGACAAAGAGCACAGAGCTTAGATTGAAGGTCTCTGCTCAGGGACTTAGAAAAAATCATCTTTTGATTTGTAAACCAAGCAAGTTTGACCTGGAAGTCATGGAGAGAGGATAAACATCATCTGCACGTTCACTTTTCTGAGGCCAGCCACACAGAGCTCTGAAGGAATGGGTTTAGTTGAGGTTTTTTCTTGCCAGAATTCTAAGAGTACATCCAGAAAGCCAACTGAGCACATTGTGTATCCTTCTGGTAACTGTTGAGATTTATTGGACTTTATCGAGTGCTGACTGTTTGGTAGCTTTGCTTTTAGGACCTAATCCTTGAAGGTGCTGAGTTCCTTCCTCTCCCAGTGACCACTATGGGAGCTGAGAATGCCCAGCACCTTTCAGGAATAAACTGCAGGCAGGACTGGGTCTTTTCTGCATATCTTTTTTCTCCTTTTCCTATATTGGTACACAGTGGAGATTACGGTCTTCTTTCCTTTCTTTAAATTGTTTCAATGTTCCTTGAATCCTCCTGAGAAATCTCAATGAAACGTTCATGGGGGCTGTAGCGGGGTGGTCACCCGCTCCTGCCCTGAGGGGCTTAGAACAGCCCACCAGAGGGCTGTGGCTGGGAAAGCAGCTCCCAGGCTGATTGGGGAAGTAGGCACAGCTGGGAGCCACGCCCCAAACAGACCGCAGCTGGCCTGTATAAGAGGCTGGAAGCCAGAAGCTCAGAAGTCTCTCTCTGTCTGCAGAGAGAGATGGGTCTGGCTGCAGGGACCTAGGAACAGGGTACCTGAGTGGAGCAGGGCTGGGGAAAGGCAGAGGAGCTGGGGAGCTCTAGCCTGGAAAGCCCCAGGCTGCGGCCTAGCAAAGGCCAACAGGTACTGGGGTTGCAGAGGGCAGCCCACGGGTAGACAAAGGCAGCAGGTCCAAACCCAACCTTGCCTGTGATGAGTGGCTTATACTGCAGTCTGCCCCAGGGAGCGGGGGCTAGTTGGTGACTGGCAGTAGCCTACGACTGAGGCAAGGTGGGGATAGTGGGGGTTCCCCTGGGAGGGGGAGACCCAGAGAAAGGGGCACTGGGGTCCTGGGAGGGACACGGGCCAGTGGCAAGGCGGATCACCAGCCTGCAGGGGGTGCTCCAGGACGCTGGAAGAGCTAATTCCCGAGACGACCAGCAGGAGGCACCGCAGGGGTGGGTCCGCTCGTCTACAGGGATCCTCTCCCAAAGGTTTTTACGGAGAGCTGCCTTATTTCTTCCACTGTGGTAGGACACTTTCCCACACCAGTCAGCGATAACTTCGGCAGGCTGAAGTACACAGGCTAGCGGCATATGGGCCCGAACAGTTCTGGGACACCAACAGGAGCTGTGTTCTCTCCACCTTTGTTACCCTCAGGCGTGAGATATCAGCTAAAATAACCTGCACCTGTGGAAAACGGTGCTGATATTCAATGCCATTGCCCCTACTCCTAGTTCCATGTAAATGAGCAATTCCCTCATTTCCCTCACCTCTGGTGGGCCATACTCACCAGTGGTGGTGCTGTGAATGGAGCCGGGCACAAGCACTCCCAAGCAGAAATGTCAATAAGCATGTCTTGTCTAAAACTTATGGGGAGCAAAGTTCTGGATCTTACGTTTCACATTCCATTGTGGCTACATTGACAATGGCACCTCTGTATGTTTTATCTGCAGCGGCTGCCAGTGCCCCCTCCACACGCATGGAACACCTGAGCCAGATAAGGAGGAGAAAGCATAGGCGCCGACTCCATAATATAATATAATATAATATATGGAGATATTCCTATCTCATAGAGCTGGAAGGGACCCCGAAGGGTCATTGAGTCCAGCCCGCTGCCTTCACTAGCAGGACCAATTTTGCCCCAGATCCCTAAGTGGCCCCCTCAAGGATTGAACTCACAACCCTGGGTTTAGCAGGCCAGTGCTCAAACCACTGAGCTATCCCTCCCCCTATACTGGAGCACCCACGGGGAAAAAATGGTGGGTGCTGAGCACCCACCGGCAGCTCTGCTGGTCAGCGCCTCCCCATCCCCCCCAGCGCCTCCTGCCCGCCAGTGGGCTCTGCTGATCAGCATCTCCCAATTCCTCCCAGCACCTCCCGCAATCAGCTTTTTCTGCAGCATGCAGGATGTGCTTGGGGGAAGGGGAGGAGCGAGGGTGGGTCGCTTGGGGGAGGGGGCAGAACAGGGAGGGAAGAGGTGGAGTGGGGGCAGGGCAGGTGTGGGAGGGGATGGGGTGGGAAGAGGCAGAGCAGGAGTGGGGCCTGGGGCAGAGCTGGGGGTCGAGCACCCTCCGGCACATTAGACAGTTGGCACCTCTGGGAGAAAGAATAGGACTTGGGATGACATGTTCAGTGAGATTCTGCAAGCCAGTGCTGCATCACACTGTGAACACAGGGCCTGGAGAGTGAACACTGCAGACAGCCTGCAGGAGGAAAGAGTGGAAAGGAAAAAGGCCCAGGAGTCCCAGCAGGAAAAGGAGAGGGAGATGAATCAGGACATAATGGGGATTCTCTGGCAGGAAACAGAAATGCTACAGACTCTTGTGGACCTAAATATTCAAAATCCCAGGCTCCCCTCCCTCTGCAGTCCATAGAGAACTCCATTGCAGCACCTCCCTTCACCCCTGCTTCACATTCCACATGGGGACATTAAAGACAACCATAGCTTCACATATACTGACCTGCGAAAGCCACAGTTGGTGTATGTGTAGCTAAAATGGCATGAATGTTCTTTCCCCTTCGTAAGTTCTGTTCTATTAATTTATTGTTTTTTCATGTCTTTTCTTTAAAATTGCATGGACTTTTCTTTTCACTGATTTTGTTACAGAATAAAATTATATTAATTCAAACATAATTCATCTTTATTAGGTCACATCATATTCTGCAGAGTGCATAGTATATGAAAGCAACCAATTGCTGGTTACTGTACAGTATGACACAACTCACAGTATCAGTGACAAACACTGTAATAATCATAAATGTACAGCAAGCACTACAAAATTAATAGGTGCGTTGACAGTGTTATATCTATAAATGTGCACCAAGCACTGCACAATTCTTAACATGCCCCCAGACCACAGGGCCAGGTAGAGCACAGTACCCCACAACACATTACTGTGGCTCACTGTTGAAGTGCTCTTTCAAAGCCTCCTTGAGCTGTATGGCTCCACATTGAGCTCTTCTAATAGTCTTTATGTCTGGCTGTTCAAACTCAGGAGACAGCTGCTCCATTTCTGTTCTCCACCCCAGCAGCAACTTTTCGCTCTTTGCTTCACAGATATGAGGCAGGACACAGCAGGCAGCTTTAACCACTGGGATATTTTTCTCATAGAGATCCAATCTTGTGAGTAAACAACACCAGCATCCCTTCAATCTACCAAAAGCATATTCAACTGTCATTTTGCATCTGCTGAACCGATAGATGAATCTTTCCTTGGTGCTGTCAAGGCAGCCAGTGTACGACTTATGATCAAGGAGTAGGCTGGGTCCCCAGGATCACTATTTAGATTTCACCATTCCCAGTGGTAATCTGCTGGTGGAGAAAGAAAGTCCTTGCTTATAGCTTTCTGAAAACTCCTGTGTTCCTAAAGATGCGAGTGTCATGCACCTTTCCTGACCAGCCCATATTGATGTCAGTGAAGCATCCTCAATGATCCACCAATGCTTGCATAGCCATAGAAAAGTAGCCCTTTCTGTTGATATACTCTGTGGCAAGGTGGTCTGGTGACAAAATAGGGATATGCATATCGTCTATTGCTCCACCGCAGTTTGGGAACCCCGTTGCTGCAGATCCATCCACTATGTCTTGCACATTGCCAAGAGTCATAGTTCTGTATAGCAGGAAGCGATTAATGGCCCTGCACACTTCGATGACAAGTGGATTTTTCCAAAATGATTTTCCACTGACCAGTAGTAATCTGGCGTTGCAAGTTTCCACAGTGCAATTGCCACTCGCTTCTCCACTCTCAGCGCAGCTCTCATTTTGTTGTCCCTGTGCTGGAGGGCTGGAGTGAGCTCAGCACACAGATCCAAGGAATGTGGCCTTGTACATCCAAAAGTTCTGAAGCCAGTGCTTATCATCCCAAGCCTGCATTACGATGTGATCTCACCAGTCAATGCTCATTTCTCAGGCCCAGAAGTGGCGCTCCACCTCCTGAAGCTGCACCATGAATGCCAACAGCCACTTCAAATTGGTTCTCGCTATGTCCCACAACAATCTGTCCTCCAAGGAATCGTCATGTTCCCCACTGATTTGGTTCTCCTTGCGACTCTGCGAATACCGGAGGATCATGCATCCTGTGCTTGCAACACTTATGACAATAGTGCAGAATTGTGCAGGCTCCATGCTTCTGTCAGAGATGGTGGACAGCGAGGAGGGACACGCAGGTTTGTGGGATTTTGAAAAAAGGCGTGAAAATGATGGGCTACAGATGACATTATGGGATGGAGATAGTGCAGACTAGGAAGTTGACCCCTTGTTCTCAGTTACCCTGGCACGACTTGTTTTTGCCCCACCATGCATTTCCAAAACTTCACAAAAGACAATGTGCTAAATGGTAGTGGGTTGCACACCGGGATACCTAAGCTTGGTGCACTGTGCCTGTGCATTGATACAAGCATTCCTGGTGAGTATGTGCAGCACTGACAAAGAAACCAAGAATGCATGTGCACAAGCAATGTACTGACTACAGTGACTTCATGCTAACGTAACTTGCATCAACCAAAGTTTGTAGTTCAGACCATAGGCGCCGACTCCATGGGTGCTCCGGGGTTGGAGCACCCACGGAAAAAAATTGGTGGGTGCTCAGCACCCACCGGCAGCTCCCCGTGGCCCCACCGCACCCCCCTGCTCCAGCTCACCTCTGCCAATGCGCTGCCATGTCCTGCTTCTCCCCCCTCCTTCCCAGTGCTTGTGCCGTGAAACAGCTGTTTCGCGGGGCAGGGAGGGAGGGGGGGAGGAACATGGCGCGCTGGTGGAAAAGCCGGGGCCGGGGTGGGGATTTGGGGAAGGGATCCAATAGGGGCAGGGAGGGGCAGAGTTAGGGCGGGGACTTTGGGGATGGGGTTGGAATGCGGGAGGGGCCGGAGGCAGGGCCAGGGGCGGGGAAAGGGGCGGGGGGCGCAGGCACCCACCAGCGCCGGAGAAAGTTGGCGCCTATGGTTCAGACATGGCCTAAGTATATGTTTACACTTAAAGTACTACAGCACTTCAGCCTAGACGCTATCTACACTGACAGAAGGGGTTCTCCTTTTGGTGTAGGTAACCCACCTCCCCAAGAGGCAGTAGCTAGGTCAATGGAAGAATTCTAGCACAGTCTAAATTGGGGGTTAGATTGGAATAGCTAGCTATCTCAGGGGTGTGCATTTTTCACACCTTTGAGAGATGAAACAATGCTGATGTAAGTTCCCAGTGTAGACCAGCTCTAAATGAAATTTAGAGAGTACAGAGCATAAAGGCACAGATGATGGGCACAAACAGAAGAGGATGCTTAAATGCTAAGAACCAAAATTAGGATCTACTTTACCATAATACAGGGGACTGATCTGGGGTTCTTTCAAAGCCCTGAACTCATAAGTGAAACTCAGGGACATGAAACCAGCAGATCAAAACTGATGGAAAAAGTCACTCGAACCAACCAGCATGAAACTTCTGAGGAGCATCCACATCTACAGACTTTACATACTGTAGATGGTCACTGACTGCTAGATGGAAGAGGTGATGAAATGGTGTAACAAAGGAGACTCAAGGAAAGAGATTGTGAGCTTGATTCTGATCCCATACCTGTCTAACACCACTGACTTCAACTGAGTTATTTCTAAGCAGGGCTGGCTCCAAGTTTTTTGCCGCCCCAAGCAAAAAAAATTTCCCGTGCCCCCCCCCCCCCCCCGGCCCCACTCCTTCTCTGCCCCATTCCAATCCCTTCCCCAAATCCCCGGCCCCGCCGCCTCCCCCGGGCGTGCCGCATTTCCCCTCCTACCCCTCCCTCCCAGGCTTGCCTGGGAGGGATGGAGAGAGGGAGGGGGGAGAAGCGGAGCGGCAGCGTGCTCGGGGGAGCAGGCGGCAGTGGAGCAGAGGTGAGCTGGGGGGGGGAGCGGTTCCTCTCCCTCCCCCCGGGTTACTTCCTGTGGCCCTCCCGGCGCCCCCCACTGCCGCAGCTCACCTCTGCTCAGGGCTGGCTCCCGGCTTTTTGCGCCCCAAGCAAAAAAAAAAAAAAAAGGAGCCAGAGTGCCGCCCCTTAGAAAGTGACGCCCCAAGCACATGCTTGGAGCGCTGGTGCCTAGAGCCAGCCCTGTTTCTAAGTAATGCTGGAGTAAGTGAGATCAGAATCTGGCCTCGTGTCAGCTCCTAGGGCCCAATCTTGTTCTCAGCACACAAGCTGATTATTACCATCTGAAACATTGCGTCTCCTCTGTTAAAAAGTTATCTTTGCTGGTGCTTTTTATTTTTTGTTTAATTTTCTCTGTCATTCAAAATCAAATTGAAAATTGATACAATTCTTATTCCTTCTTTGACACACTGCAGAGAGGCACCCAATCCCATGACCAGTGTCCTATAAACATAAAACCCTCTAATCTAAAACATTTTATTTACCCATGTATTCATGGCTCTACTCTATTGTGAATTTGATCAGTTTAGTGGGACAACACACAGTGTGTAAAGTTAAGCATATGTTTAAGTCTTTGCTGGATCAGGGCCTTACTACTTAACATAGCTAACAAACAGTCAGACAGTGATTAGTTATGAGCCAGGACAAAAACAACTGAAGTAACCTCTAGGACATATTTTTGGGGGGGCAAACATGGGATCTGAATCGTGGTAAATTTGCTGGCTGACAATCATTTTTAAAAGCTTAAACCCATCATAGATGTATATGCAATATTTATAGATACGCCTCCATTAAATAAATAAGGCATTGTGTTCTAATGGATAGTGCACAGGCGTGGGAATCAGGAGACCTGTGTTTTAGCCCCCGCTCTGGCATGGACTGGCAATATGACCTTGGGCCAGTCACTTTACTGCTCTGTGCCTCTCTTTTCCCTCCCATCCTTTGTCTGTCTTGTCTATTTAAATTGTAAGCACTTCAAGGCAGGGCCTCTCTCTCTCATATGTGTTTGTACAGCACCTAGAAAAGCAGGGCCTAGATCCTGGTTGGGGCCTCTAGGGCACTCCTGCATGACAACTAAATAATAAATAAGCAAATTAATTGGGCTTTTCTTACTTACTAACTAATGAACATATAATTTCTTTACTTACTGAGTGTCAACAGTGTTGTTGGTGATTTATAAACAAACAAGATGTGTTCCCTGCCCCATGGCGCTCACAATAATAGCTCAGACATCGACAAAATTGATCAGAGCCAAAAATACTCTGTCTCCAATCAGTTTTGTCTGTTTCTGACCTATGTTGTTTTATCAATGAACCATTTACCATTGAGGCTGATCGGAAGAGGATGGGGACCATAATACATAGAGTATAATAATAAACCTGTCCAGTCTGCATTTATGAAAATTACAAAAAGAAACTCACACAGTTTGAATTTCATTACATGTTTTCCAGTCCTCGTGGCGGCATACAATATAAATGGAAGGCAGCTCAGGGTGTTCATAAGACTTTCACAAATACTTTCTGCTACAAGATGCTGAAGAGCCCAGAAATATTCTGGTATTTATATTGCAATCCAGATTAAATAACTGTTGTCATTTTCCGCCTTCATTGTTTTAATAGTCAATTCAATTGAAAACAGGCCCATTAAAAGTATTCATTTGTAAAATATTGCACTGTAACTAGTTTTCCTTTGTTTAGCAGTTCTGAAAACACCTACCAAGCTAATGCCACTTAAAACCCACTTACAGGCCAATTTACACAACATTTGTGCTTGTGTAAATAAGGTTTGCTGCTATGTTAATGTGTGATTGCACCACTTGTGCTCTTTTAAGGGATCATTCACAATTCTAAATTGTGCTGTTTGACAGAAGGATTCGAGTGTGTTTTAATCACAGCTTTCATTAGCATTAATCAGATGTAAAAGTGCATTGCTGGGTGAATACTGTTTGCCTGCTGTTCAAAAACAAGTAATGTAGAGACAAATGACTGAAATGAGATTTATGGTTTTTCCACCCTTTTCACTTAAACCCGGTGCGCTCAGTAAATTGGAAGCCTCGTGATAGAGTAAATATACAGGGAAAGACATAAAATTGTTCTTTAAAAATAAAAACAAAAAAACATGTTTTCCACAAATTTGCTAATATTGTTTTTACTTCAAATAACATTTTTCCTCTGAACATTGCTGCAGATTATGCATTTTCCTTTATGATTCCTTAATGAAGGACTAATTTATCTATTGTCTGAGTGCATTACAAGCTGTAAGTATGATTATTTCATTCAGCACAAAATCCACCACGTCAAAATTAATTCATATTTACCAAATGTTTCTAAATTAGGCTTCTAAATCTGCCTGGCATTCTCAACTCATCCTAAAATGTATTTATTTGTTTGTCTTCATAGGCATATTGAATATATTTGTATAACAATGGAGTACTTTTAATAGTTTATACACTTACATATCATCTTATGTCTCTGTGTAAGCTCTCTGGGGAAGGGACTATCTTTTCATTCTGTTGTTTGTACAGCACCTAACACAGTGGAGTCCAAGTCCATGACTGAGACCTGCTAGGTGGTAGCACAATACACAATAAATAATAAGAATGTGTATATACTACAGCATATGACCAAATAAAGGTTGTAATAAATACTGTAGTAAAATTCCTGTTACTCCTACTCACTTAGGCCCCAAGTCAGCAAACCACCCCTATTCATCAAAACACTTAAGCATGTGTTTTAATGCTTTGCTGGATCGGGATCAGTGTTTTTGCTGAATTGGGGCCTTAGGCCGTGTTAAGGCTGAATCTCCACTCTGTCACTCCGAGTGCAGAAGTGGGGGCCCGCAAGGACTTTAAAAATTAATACTGGCCACTCCAGGCTTGTATTACACTCCCAAGGTTACAGCTTTTCTCTGACCTTGGTTTGGTAAACGCTGCCACCACCCAAATGCCAAAAAAAAAACCTTTGAACCCAGGAAGGAGCACTTGGGAATTCTTCCCTGTGGAGTACCCTCAAGCCCTTTCACACACACCCCTCCGGGGAAGAGCTGAGAAAGAAAACAAAGGAAATTAGCTGTGGCTACCAGCTAATCAAACAAACCTCTTAGGACACCAAAAATCTAATCCTGTTCTTAAAAAAGGTAAATTTTATTAAAACAAAAAGGAAAAAATTACATCTGGAACTTAGGCTTTTTGCTAGATCTTAAAAGAAACAATTACACAAATTAAGCACCCAAAATAGCTTTCTTGGGGGTTCAGCTTAAAGATTACAAGCAAACAAAAGCATCAGCAGTTAGCACAGAGAAGATCCACAAGCCAAAATAAAAAATAAACAGGAATAAACCTAATCATGTCTTCCTAAACATCCCTAATTTACTTACATATTTGGGTTGTTAAAAGTAGTTCTAGATATGATCTGATGGTTTTCATATCTGGTTCAAACTTTACACAGCATTCCTGCTGCCCGTCTCTGCAGCCCAAAAAGCAACAGACAAAGGGAAAGTTTCTTTCCCAATTTTAAAAAGTTCTACCTTCCCATTAAAAAGAACAGGAGTACTTGTGGCACCTTAGAGACTAACAAATTTATTTGAGCATAAGCTTTCGTGGGCTACAGCCGGCTCTTTTGGTCAGGTGCCCACTCCTTCTCTTTTACCTGTGGGTTTGTTAACCCTTTACAGGTAAAGCAAGCAGAGAACAGACCAAGAGGGATTTTACAGCTAACTGGCTGGCTGGGTGTTCATCAAAGGGAGCTACTACCCCCACTCCCTCCCTTCATGTATCACAGGCCCTGATTCAAAGCCCATTGAAGTCAATGGAAAGATCACTAATGATTTCAAGTTTCAGAGTAGCAGCCGTGTTAGTCTGTATCCGCAAAAAGAACAGGAGTACTTGTGGCACCTTAGAGACTAACAAATTTATTGTAGCATAAGCTTTCGTGGGCTACAGCCCACTTCATCGGAAGCTTATGCTACAATAAATTTGTTAGTCTCTAAGGTGCCACAAGGGCTCCTGTTCTTTTAATGATTTCAATGCGCTTTGGCTCAGACTCTTTCTGTACCCCACTTTCCATCATTGACCTTTGTCCACAGACCCTAATGTATTAAATTATTGTATATTTCTTTACAAAATTCCATAGAGGGCCTGACAAACTGTTCATGGGACATTAAAATCTTCTCACAAGCTTTCATCTTGGTAAACCATAACCTCCAATGCTCCTTTCCCCTTTCCTTACTTTGGCTTGCTAAAGTATGCACAATTCCATGAGTGTGGACCCCATTCATCCATGCAGAGACCCTCTCCTCATGGGCGCTGGGGTTTGCACTAGCAGCTCTGACTGAAAGATGGGGGCTTTCATTAGACATTCTTCACCGCAGGGACTTTAAAGCATGTATCACACCTATGGTGCTATAATAATAATAATACTGTTCCGTGTACTCTATTATTCATGTATTAATACATATCTGCCTATCTAGCTTCTTGCATTGTGCCCCTCACTGTAGCATCTAGGCAGCAGTATCTGGGCAGCATATACTTATATACCAACATTTTTCTCCTCTACACAAAAGAGTCTATGAGATCACCAAAATATTACTTTACATTTATATCATGGTTTTTAACACTATGATCATAAAGTTACGTCCCACTTAAGCCCTATTGACAGCCTACAACCTCTTTGCATTGGTCCTGTGCAGAAAGATGAATTTCACTCCCCAACTCCCAGAGAAAACAATAGGACTTATGTGACTATATTTACCATACCTAAAGGCAGAAGCTGTTTCATTCAGGAAGGGGTAAAGGTTTAACCGCTCTTGAGCATTTCCCTTTACTAAAAGGAATAACTATACAACACAGTGGCCCCCAGTCTGCCACCATGGTAGCCCCGTTTTGCCTCTTTGGCAGTGGAAAGGGGGCAGAACTGTCCCCTGGGGAATACCCTGGCATAAAGAGTACAGGGGACGGAGGTGGCATGGCTAGAGTATGAGGCACGCCGGCTATTCTGGGACAGCAAAGGGCCCCACAGGAAACACAGAGAGGAAGGATGATCCGGTGGTTAGGGTACTAGTGTCAGACTCAGGAGACCCAGCTGTGCCACAAACATCCTGTGTGACCTCAGACCACTCACCTAACTGCTCTGTGCCTCAGTTCCACATCCATCAAATGGGGCATTAGTACTTCTCCACCTCACAGCAGTGTTGTGAAATCATTCAAGATTGTGAGGTGCTTGCTTACTATAGTCATGGGGGCCAGATATGTACCTAAGCTAGACAGAACCTGCTGTAATTTAAAGTAGCCTCAGGTGAGGTCCCAAATCCTAGAGGCACCATGGTGTTGGATGCTGAACTCCTGAGCTGCATCACTTGGGCCTGGTCTACACTGGGGGGGAGGGGGATCGACCTAAGATACGCAACTTCAGCTACGAGAATAGCGTACTTGAAGTTGACGTATCTTAGTTCGACTTACCTCGTGTTATCACGGCGCGGGGTCGATTGCCGCGGCTCCCCCGTCGACTTTGCTTCCTCCTCTCGCCGAGCTGGAGTTTAGCAGTCGACGGGAGAGCGATCGGGGATCGATTTATCGCGTCTACACTACACACAATAAATCGATCCCCGATAGATCGATCACTACCCGCTGATCCGGCGAGTAGTGTAGATGTAGCCTAAGAAGTCATAGCTCAGAATCTAGGTAGGAAGGAAAAGGGACTGACTCTGTAGTCCCTCAGTTGAAACATTTTAGAACTAGCCCTTGACAATATATTAAACTATTCCTGGCTCATCTGATAGACACTAATGGCTCCAAACAACACACCTATTTAGCATGATTATTGTTTTCATTTTTTTAAAAAGCACCCTGTGCTCAGTCAGTGCAAGACACACCTTCATTATTCCTATCTATTTGGAGAATCACAGCCTCTAGACTGACATATGAGACATCTCAAGACAGTTGAAAAGCAGTTCATCATGTGAATATATCACACATACCAGCAACATAAATTGCACTACCAATTTTCAATGTAACTAATATATGTTAAAAGTCTCTGCTGGTTTTTGGTTATCTGACTTGCTTAGGACACTGAGCTGGGTTTTAATAACCTCTCAGTTGGAACATTTAGCAGATTTAGTCGTCATTAAAAATATATATATTATTTTGGTCTGCATTTTTTTCCAGAGGTCCTTCTGCATTTATAAAGCAAAGTGAAAAGTGGTCTTTCTTAGTGCAAAATGATCTGCAAACAGCAGTGAATATAGATCGCAATGCACTTTCTTGATCTTTGACAGCAATGGGAGTTTATGTTGTAATCCTTCAAAAGAAAAAATCTCTAGAGTAGATTCTTCCTGGTGTCAAAATCATTTCAAAGAGGTCATCATTTGTAGCATAGATTCAGGCAACATAATAAATCTATCACTACCGAATAACCATTCCAACATCCTAAAGTACTCTTACCCAATAGTACCTACCTAACTCTTAAACTACATTCCTGCATGCTAGCTAGCATTATCTACAGCTCCTATCACACTGAACTGAGCCAAAAATGTCAAACTCATTCTGTGGAGAGGAACAAATTCTAATATGAATTGTGTTCTGGCAGCCAGAGTATAAATTTAGTGCCACATACCTCCCCACCCCCAGTGAGATCTCCCTTTGATGTCAATGGGACATTTGCACAGAGATCAATTAATATGGCCTGTATATAGTGACTAAACTTTTAGTTACAGGGGTGGGGGATTTTCAAATGCATCGGAGTGACTTTGGAGCACGGAGTCAATGGGACTTGTGCTCCGAAGTCACTTTGATGCTTCTGAATATCCCACTCCTTGCGATTAAAAGTATTATTCATTCAGTACTTTATTGTTGCATTCAGATTAGCAAATGGGCTCCCATTTAAGTCCTCGGCTATTCAGCGTTTTTATTTCTCTTCCTCCCTCAACTTCCTTTCTTTATTTCTCTCCCCTTTCCCCATCTTTGGGCTTGTCTCCACGAGGAAATCACACTGACTTTAGTTGTTGGGGTTAAAATGCCCTGTGTCCACACACATTTTTTTTTAAATTGAATTATTTGGCACCAGAGTCATTAATCCTTCTAGAACAGGAGTAAATCCACTTCACGGTGAGTTTGTTTGCTTTCAGATTTGTGTGGACACATTCCTAACTAATCCTCTTCTGGCAGTCCTCCCCCTGCTATCTCAGACTACATTGCTTCACACTTGGACCCGCCTGTCTGTGCACCTTCCACTGCTCCAAAGTCATCTTGACCAGCTATCATCTTTTCATTTAAATGCTGGTGGGCGGCCAGATGTGCTCCTTTTTGATACCAGGTAGTGGTGAAGTCACACACCTGGAGTTACACACCCATTATAGCAGCCAAGCTCCCAACTCATGCTTCCAAATGGATCCCTGCAGAGCTCCTGAACTTGATGGCCCTTTCTGGACAGTTGCATATCAGTCCCATCTGGGGAACAGCCACCAGAATGCAGACACCATAAGACACTGTGAGAGCAAATGAAGAAGAGGGGCACTCCTGGATCTGGTCAAAGGGGTTCTGAAGCATCTGAAGGCAAGCGACAAGAACAGGACCTCCAGTAATGCTCCAACTACCTGCCCATATTGGTCTGCATTTTTGAAAGTGATGCCATCACTGCCCCCAAGAGTGATGTAGTGAACAGTGAAGCAATCCAGACACCCTGGCTAGTACCAAAGACAGCACGGCAAGAGACCAAAGGTCTAACCAGGAGGAGATTTTTCCAGGCAGCCAAGAGCTGTACAACAAAACAGATCTAGAGATTTCACAAGAACCCCATGCGTAGAGCTAGCCTGAAAATATTGCGAAGGAAAGCTGAACTAGTAAGCATTATGTGCTTAATCTGATTTAACATCCTCATGTAGACATGTCCTTTGTGTCTTTTCTTTTCTTCATCTGCATTTCCCTCCCTCCAGCAACTTATAGTTCCTATCCACCCACTTACCAGTGCCACCCATTAAACTGAATAGCAATGAAAATACTTAATGCTGACATATAAAGTGTTGATATTGGGTTTTAGAGTTAATACCTCCCAATTAGACTGATGAAGGTGGGGAGTTAACACCTGTGAATCATTGTTTCAGGCTCCCTGCAGAGACAATGCACTGCATTGGATACACCCAGATCATAACCCCATGGGCTAGAAATATTTTTTTTTAAATAAAAGCTTAGATTCAGCAGACTCTCAATGTGGCACACGGGCCACAAAATTACATCAATTGGGCCGGACCTGGTCTGAAGGATGAGTTATTTGACACCTCTGATCTAAGCAGAAAGAGTGAAATTCACACCTGTGCAGAAAGCCAGCCCAAGGCCCATGGACTTTTTAAGTCCCATTTGCTAATGCAAGCCTTAGGCCATGTCTACACTACCACTTATGTCAGCAAAACTTATGTCACTCAGGGGTGTGAAAACACACACTCTGGAGCAGTTTCGCCGGCATAAATGGCAGTGTGCACAGCGCTATGTCGGCAGGAGAGCTTCTCCCGACAACATAGCCACCGCCGCTCATTGGGGGTGGTTTAATTATGTCAACGGGAGAGCTCTCTGCTGTCAAAATACAGCGGCTACACGAGGGCTCTTACAGCGGCACCGCTGTAAGCTCTCTCATGTAGACATAGCCTTAGACTTCTGATTTGAGGTAGAAATCTGAAACTAAAGATCATTCATCTGGTTTTGGGCCATCACCTATGAGTTTTTCACACCTACTTGGGATTCCTATTAACCAGCAGACCACGACTGCCTCTCTCTGCATTCCTCTGGTTATCCGATTCAAAAGCAAAAAGTCTCAGCTAATGGGAACACAAATCTAGATTCCTCCACAGAGGAACACTGTGATCATGTAAAACTCTGGCGAGATTTTCATTCCTGCAGCTCTGATGCTATTGAACACGGGGCAAAGAAAAAAAAAGTTGTACACATAAATAGCAGTGCCAGGTTGTGTAGGAATATGGAGTTCCCTCCCATGTACACACATCCCATGACACAGTCCTCTCCCGTCTACCACATTACTATCAGGGTTTAAATTAAAAAATCAACAGGTATTAATCCTTCTGCTCAATCACTGGGAGCTACTTCTGGCATGTGCAGCCTCAGCAGAGAGGCCAAGGACTGGATGGCCTCTCCCCCTTAGGAGTAGCCTGAGCAAACCAAGTTTGGGGCACATGTGGGGCAATGTGCCTGATGCTGCACTACTGTCCTGCTCTGTGGATAAATAGAGGATTGATGGCTTCAGGGCTGTCAATCCAGCACATTACACAAATGTTAAATTCCCTTTAAAAATAACAAACACAATGGCTGAGATATAAACTCCTCAGTGATAATAGTAAATGAAACATTTATACACCCCTGTAACTACAACGGCGTTGCCACAGTAATCCCACACTGCTTATGGTACTGATAGTTTAAATAATTCAGCCCATATCTTGTACTTTTGCCCCCTTTTTCACACTGCTGTACACACTTTACAACCTTTCAGCGACAAACACAGAGAAAAGTGCACCAATACATTATTTCTTCATTGAATCCTTTTTGTAAAGAAAACACACACACCAGCTGGATACTGGCTAGTTAACCAGTTGTATTAGTATTACCTCCCACCTCATCCTGTTAAAAAGCCAGATTTTTCAGCCATTTGTGCTGCTTTTAATCCATAGGAAGTCAATTTTCCACTCATATATTAGTTTATTTTATATTTTCAAATTGATTCTACTATACATTGATTTCCTGTTGTGTGCATTGTATCCTGAGCTAGGATTATACGTTTAGTAGAAGTGGATATTCCCGCCACATAAAGGTTGCTTCAGCTCTATAGGGCCCTTATCTTGAAAAGGGAGAGTCCAATTTTATTGAAACAGCTAAAATCCCACTTAATTGAATTTTTTTCTAAGATGTACAAGCTTAGAGACTTTTGGTTTCCAATTCAACTTCAGCTTCGCGGTGTTTAAATTTCCAAACCTATAAAGACCTTTATGAAAAAGAACTTACAAATATTGTATTTCTGATATGGTGAATTACTGTAGAAGCTTGAGGTAAGAAGCAGTGAAATATCAATACTTTGTAGAACATCTTTTGATCATGCTGGCTTTTCATGGGCTGTTTAACACATTCCTATGGAAAAAGATCATGTTTGAACCTACATTTTACAATGCTGCAGAATAGAAATGCTGCAGAATAGAATTAAGGCAGTGCACTGGAACAGAAAGGAATACACTACCTGAAAACATTCAGTGCAAGGAGATGAGCTGACTCTCAAAATCCCACCAGACTCAGGGTGAAATCCTAGCCCCATTGAAATCAATGGGAGTTTTGCAATTAAAGTCAATGGGGACAGAATTTTACCCTCGATTTTTAACAGAGTTGCCCTGGAGTGGGCTGGGTTTTAGATTGTTCCTAGTGTTCATTTTTTAAGGCAAGCTCTAGCTCGCTTTAGAAATGATGTTCCCACATCCCCTTAACTTTTAAGGTAAAGATAGGATACAGCTTTCTCTGGTACTCTCTACTGAGAACAAGAAGCCTTAACCAAAGCCCATTGAAGTCAATGGATCAGGTCTTAGCTGACTGCATAAGCTTGAAGCTCTCTTGAGCACCATCTTTTGAATCTTCCCAACCATATCAATGGACTTATGTCTCACAGAGCAGCTTCTCATGGTTACGTCGCAGAGGTGGGTAGAATTTTTCAGCCAAAACATATATTTTTTTGGACAAAAATGCAGATTCGGGTTGACTGAAATACTTCACAAATTCATGTCGATTTCCCAAATTGTTTCAGCTGATAAAAACCTAAAAAAAATCAAAATAAAAAAAAAATCAAGAAGTTTTGTTTTGACATTCTCAAAATGAAATGTTTTGATTTTACAATTTGAAATGACTTTTCGTTTTTACATTTCCTTCAAGTTCATTTTTTAAAAATGTGCTGAAAAAGCTCAAAATGGAAAGAAAATGTTTCATTTTGGGTCAAATTAACATTTTGCTTAACCCAAAACAATTTTTTGACTTTACCATTCACCCAAAAATTGAAAAAATCTTCATCTGTGTCACCGTGTGTGTGTATATTATACACACACACTTAGATTTTCCAGAACTGCCCTTGAACCAAAAACCAATTACTTGCACAGCTCTATAATGTAGGACCTGATCCTGCAAATTTTACTGCAAGCACATTAGCATCTTACAACCTAACTCCCACATGCACTTCTGTTGATTTCAGTGGGATCAGGTTGCAGGATTCATAGATTCCAACAGACTCCACTGAAATCAATGGGACGGCACGGTTCTACATATGCAGATCTGTTTGCAGGATCTAGCCTTTGAACTGGAATTTCCTCAGGGCAGGGAGTGTCTTTAGTTTGCACAACATAATACAAACCTATGATGCTATCCACAAATGATAACTAACTAATTAATAGAAATATATTCAAACTCTTCTCTTACGTGAAGAAAGGAAGAAATGCAGCCTGAGAAAGAGTGTATTGCCAGGAGCACCAATACCCAAAAGAATGCACTAAGGCATATCAGTTCTTCTTTTTTAAAAAATCCGTATTAGTAAACAGCACAAGTCTTAAAGCTGATTGTACATTTGACGTAGTGAG